>OX422188.1:7317442-7767442 GCA_949130485.1 Agelas oroides
TTGTGATGTCATGTGATGTCATGTGATATCTAGGATATTCTGTGATATCATTTGATATTCTGTCATGCCATAGGATGTTTTGGATCTCATGTGATGTAATGCAAGGCCAGCAATGTCATGTGGGTCTTGTCATGTTGTGTAGTATGTAGCGCACACACACACATACACACACACACATACACACACACACACACACTGTAGGCTCGTAAGGAGCGTGACAGTGCTATGAAGGCAAGCGAAAGTGCGTATGAAGCCAGTGAAATGCTGAGAGAGCAGCTGACACTGGTCACACGGGAGAAGGACCTTGCTAGCACACAGGTACGTACATAATACAGCTGTGGCATCATTGTCCTCCACATGCCTCACACCTTCACAACTCACACACCCTCACTTCAGTTGGAGGAGCTGCGTCAGATCACCATGAGATGCCAGCTGGAGGAGTCCATCAGGTACACCCTCACACACACACACATACACATACAACACACACACACACACACATACATCTGCACATGCAACACATCCTCACATACATGTACACACACACACCCTCACACACACTAACACACACACACACCCATAAATCACTGAAATGTATTCCATCATGCATGTACTTCAAAGGGAGTGTTGGCGGTGCCACAGGTTCTACCTAGACTCTGAGAACATAAATGGCACCTGTCACTGGCACCCTGGGGTGAGGGCAGGATGGATAGACAGGCATTAATTGTTCCTCAAGCTATTATCGACCCTCTCCTCCACATGTGCACACATACACTCACACACTACGAATGCAGAAGGTAAGCTACATAGTTAATTTATCCTCATTCATTTAAGCTCACTACTGTCTTCTTTTTCTCTATGTCCACACCTCCACTTCTGCAGCATGTACGTAAGGAAGCGTACAACTAGTAACATTTTCTGAACTGAATGTTATATATCCCCCTCCTTACTATCTCCACACACATGCACATACATGTATGCGCACACTCACAGCTGGTAAGCTGTAGTATAATGTGTTGTGATGGTATATCATGTCATTGTGAACTTTGACCCCATCCACATCAACACATACCCACGTATCCCACACACCTGGATGTCACCTACGTTATCAGTTTGTAAGTCACTAACTACAAGTATGTCTGACTGGCATTAACTATAACATCTTCATCCTTTCCCTCTATGTATGCACAACACAACTGGATACCACAGAATGTAAGTTGAAACCATACACACTGTTTGCACTTAAACTTAAGTTTATCCACTTTTCTTTCCTTCCTCTCTCTT
The DNA here is from genome assembly GCA_949130485.1 of Agelas oroides. Lineage (NCBI taxonomy): Eukaryota > Metazoa > Porifera > Demospongiae > Agelasida > Agelasidae > Agelas > Agelas oroides. The sequence goes on from OX422188.1 coordinate 7,318,727, forward strand.
GGTACTCACCACCATGCACACACAGAGGGTAAGCTCAAATACCATGATATATATTTAACCTTCATCTTTAATTCATTCTCCTCTCCCCACCAGTGGAGCTGCTGTTACAAGACCGAGGAGGGAGCCCGAGGATGCAAAACTGCAAACCATGTCGCAAAACTGTAGAGCATCTGCTGGTAGTCATGACAACAGGCGTGCATGCTAGAATGAACTAGAGCTTCAGTTTGAAGATGTAAACTTGAAAATTGCTACCTCAGTTGTTTGTCAAGGATCAAGCTGCCAATGTTCTTGTTTACAGCTGCCCTGGCTCATGCATAACATAACTGCACGTGTAGTCTAATAATTGTTGTTTACCCTCAAGACACCAGACCACAAGATCAAAAACTAGAATGCAACGGCATAGTCAACCTTAAATACACGAGTTGCAAACTAAAATATCAGAGGAATGGAGCTTTGAACACTCAAATGCATGTTGCAAGATACAGCTCTTATATATACACTCTGTGATGTGACTTGAGTGCTACAATACTCTGAGAAAATAAGAGCTAAATATATCATACATTTGTGTTGCTAAGACACAGTTGCCATGGCTACCAGTGCTATCTGTGGTGCCCCTTCTCGCTGACCCAGACCAGTATCTTGCCATTCCAGCATGGCAATACCTGTTCATCGTCCACTATCTGGGAAGGGGAGAGCAGGAATGTGTCATAAGCAAAGAATAGGGAATTCCTCCCCTTTCATTGCTAAACTAGGCTGACAACCCAAGAAGAAGTCCATCACACACACACACACGACAGGTGGCTCCAAATCAACATTTACATACTGTAAAGATAACATGGTCCTAAAGTGAGTGATGTTATTGTCAATGCATTATGCTGGCTTAATGGACTCAAGTCTGCTTTTCATTAGACATACATACATACATACATACATACATACATACACACACACACGCACACACACACCCACACACACACACACGCACACCCACACACCCACACATGCACACACATACACCCACACACACACACATGCACACACACCCACACACACGCACGCACACACACATACACACGTGTGTACCTCTTCCTTCACAACGCCACAGTCAGGGTCTTCAGTCTTAAAGAAGAATCTAAAGTTTCCATGACGATCAAACACTGACTTGAAGTCCTTTAGCCTCACTTCATTCAACCTGCACATTTGGGAGGGACAGGTGCGTGTGTGTGGTGTGTGTAGGGATACAGTGGGTGACAGGTGTGTATGTGTGTATGTGTAGGGATGCAGTGGGTGACAGGTGTGTATGTGTGTATGTGTAGGGATGCAGTGGGTGACAGGTGTGTGTGTATGTGTGTGGGGATGCAGTGGGTGACAGGTGTGTGTGTATGTGTGTGGTATGTGTAGGGATGCAGTGGGTGACAGGTGTGTGTGTGTGTGTGGTATGTGTAGGGATGCAGTGGGTGACAGGTGTGTGTGTATGTGTGTGTGTGTAGGGATGCAGTGGGTGAAAAGTGTGACAGGAAAAAATAACTACTATGATCCCCTGTCCAATCTGACTTACTGCCTGGGTACAATGGTGACGTAGGGAGTCTCAGCCTTGTCCTGTAGCAGGTAATAGAACACCTTGGTGGTCACTCCGCCAGGAGAGGTAGGTGTGGCCTTGTGCGCTGGCTCTAGTCGACCCTCAGAAGGGTGGCTGTGCCTCTCCTTGTGACGTTTCCTGCGTTCTCTCTCTCGATGGTGGTCCTCAGAGTCTCGCTGCATGGGGATACGTGTGTGGGATATGAATAGCATACTGACACAGTGATACCATAGTATACTGTGATATACTATAATATACTGCGCCATAGACTATAATGCAAACACATACGTACATGTCGCCTTCCTTTCTTCCCACTGGGGGACAAAGCCCCATCCATGAGCTTGCTCATCAGTTCTGCAATGTTCTTCTCAAGGCCGTCAATCGTCTGCTGCTGGGGGTCCTGGGCTGCAATGCTTGTACGAAGCACCCCTAGTCCCTCCCGGATCCCCTCTACATCATCTGAGATCTAGGAGACAAGAAGAAGACCAGACTTAACGGCTGCACAAGAGTCAATACAGCCGTTCAATGTCAGAAAGAGAGATATAATATACTGGAGTATGCAGAAATGTGTCATAGTTTACTGTAATTTGCATGAACAAAATGCATGTGGGTAAAATTAACCAAGAGTGCATGATGATGTCATTTTTAAAAAAATGATGTCATCATGCGTTCTTGAATTAACTCACTGCATCTAGGCGACGCACGCGAGCCTCTTGCATGTCTGCTATTTTATCCTCCAGGTGGGATATTTTTCGGTCTCTCCCGGACAGCTTGGATTGTAGGGTCTCCTCCACCACCCCCAGCCTCACAACCTCCGACTTGAGACGCTCCGTCTCAGTCTGAAGCTCTGCCTCTTGCTGTGTCCCCTTCTGTAACTGCTCCTTCAGATCCTCCACATCATTCTGGTGTGTTTCCAGGGACTCTTGACACGACTCCAACTCACCCTAGAAGGAAAGACATTGATAAGTTACTGCAGGGCAACGCTAGGTCCTGATTGAGCAGGACACTGAGTAATCAAAGTTCACATGTGACAGTCCCAACTTCACATGTGACAACCCCAACTTCACATGTGGCAACCCCGAAAGTATTCGCATATCATTCCATCATGTAGCACCACGTCTTTATTGCTAAACTTACTTTATGGGTGGGACCATGGCTCTACTTCACTCTACCATCGCTCTCCTTCACTCTACCATGGGCTCATAGTTCATACAGGGGGATAGATGCATCAGACAGTCGTGTGTCTGCAAAACCGGTTTGAGCCCCACCCCAAATGGATGTTTAGCCAAACAGCACTTCGAATGCGGTGATCCTTGAAATATGTGACCAAATAGTATTCACTTTCTATCCACATACACTTATTCACCCCATTTTGGTCCCAAGGGTGTTAGCTACATTAGAGAGGAATGTTCCATTGTGCACTGTTGAAACGAGGACACATTTCACCCTAAGGGTGTTTGCATTAGAGTGATTAAGTCAATGAATGTACTTCAGTGTACAATTTATGTGGCAACAGCAGTCGTGCCTTTGTACGCAAAATGTGCCAACATGCAAAGTGTCCCCTTTTCAGAGCCGATGAATGGTATTAGCCTGAACACAGTCACATGTTGGCAGCCTGTCCACTGCCACAGACGCCCCTTATTCACTGTTGGTTGCTAAGCAACCCACCACACAGTTGTTAGACAATTAACCTGCACACAGTCAATAGGCAACCTGCTACACAGTGGCTAGGTAGCCCACCACACAGTTGCTAGCTATAGGTAACTTATAACCTGATGAAGAGGACATCCCATGATTCGCATGATTACAAAAGGATTAGTGTAGTTAGTTCGTTCTGAGGAATGCTATTTTAACATCATTCAATGTTAGTGCTAATAATTCTCGCAACATAGACACATGAAGACTTTCAAGACTAGGCATTGTGCGTGTTTGGAGCCAACGAAATTCTGGATTTCCAGAGCTGTCAAATGTACACCCTCACTGGGGTGACCAGGAGATGAGGTCCTCAAAAATAGAAATAGCAGTTGGCTAGCCACTGAGGCTAACACTCACACACTCACTTCCAGTTTCTTGATAATGGCATCTTTCTGCAGTATCTGGCCGTGTAGGTCCACACGTTCAGTGTCGTTCTTGTACTCCTTGCGGTAAATCTCGGTCTTCATTGTCGTGATGAACGTGTTGCGTTCCTCCACCATGTTGCGTAGCGCTGCGCACTCGGCCTCCATCTGAGTGTGCTCATCCTGCAGCTGTGAGAGCTGGTCTCGCAGGGAGGAGATCTGTGAGGACGAGGGGAGAGGGGGGCAGGGGAACATGAGTTAGAAACAGGGCTAGAACAAAGGTTAAATATGTGTTGGTAGTCAAACCAATTAGTCATACGTGTTAGTAACCAATTAGTCAATTATAACAATTTTTTGCACTAACTCTGTTTCCATGGCAATCATTTCTGACCTCTTTCTCCTTCTCTTTCAGCGCTGTAGATGATACAAGAGTGGAGGGTGTGGGAGTGGAGAGTGTGGGAGTGGCAGATGTGAGGGTGGAGAGTGCTTGATTACCCCTGACAGGGGTCCCCTGTTCCCCTCCTCCCTCATGAGTAGGAGAGGTCTCTACACCATCAGAGTTCCGCAACAGCTGGGGGAGTAGGGGGGGATATTGTGTGATACATGGTTACAAATGAAAAAGTAGAGATACGCTCACACCACCCCACCTCCTCCCCCCTTCCTCACCATTGCATGCAACTGCAGTAGTTCTGTTTTGAATTCAGCCAGGCCAGAAATGACCTCTCCCATTTCCTTCGCCACCTCCTCCACCTTATCACCCTCCGTTGGTTCCTCAGGGATACTCTTGAACGACATGTGACCAGAACGAAGGCGCAGCTGTACTCCTGGAAGGGGAAGAGGGTATCAGTAACATAATTGAAAGATACAGAATGCACACACACACACACACACACACACACTCACCTAACGTCTTCCTTGGTGCCACGATGTGTGGTGCGGCTGACGGAGGCAACTGATCCACTGGGGTACTGTAAACATCGTTTGCACTGTCACCCTGAGAGAAGGAATAGCCCATGTGCGGTTGCTCCTGGTAGCTACCATATGTCCGCTCTGGTTGGGAGAGCCCGGTATAGGATTGCTGGGGTGGACCGTACCCAGACATGTAGTCCACCGGCTGAGAGAGGCTCCGAGTGCGAGAGATGGCAGACATGTTTGGAACACTGAAGCTGTTGGCAGCCAGAGGGATTTGAAAGCTCGGCCGAGGATGTTGGATTTGGTCAGGGGAGTGGGCTCTGTTGATTGGATAGCCACCCCGGCTCATGTGATCTCGTGGTGCATTATGTGGAGGTACTTGTTTGGGATCGCTCCCACTGCGAGGTTTGACTGACCTCGGTTGGTAGCGCTCAGCAATGGCCAACACGACTCTCATAATGCCCTTCGAATTGCCCTCCATCATGTCTGAGAAAGGGAGAGGGGAAACATGGCTGGTGAAAGGTACTTAAGTTTCAGATGTGCGTGAGTAATAGAGACAGTTCCCTCTCCCCCTCGCCAAACATTTGTCATCACCTGAGACAGTGTAATTCCATATTCATGACGTTACTCTGCACACAATAATTTCTCATATGTCAAACAATTGCTTAGTTGATACTAGCATGGTATTGGGCTGAAAGCATCGTACCCAGGCTCATTTCAGTGTATTGTGCCACAGCACAACACCTGGGCCTGAAAGATGTGGTGGACGATTGTATATAGATGATCACATGAACCTACAAAGAAGAACTTGGCTGCTTAGTATGACAACAGGCAAATCAGAAATGGTTTTGCTGTGGTAAAAGTGAATCGGTACAAAAACTAAACATGAGATTTCTCCCAGAATTAGACAGTGTGTGTGTGACATGTCCAGGCAGCCAGAAAGGTGTTTGGTCGCCAACTGTGGCTTGTGGTCATGAACCAACTGTCGTTTCTTTGAACAGCAGTGGTACAAGGAACACAAGAGGTGGGTTATTCAGTTGTCTACGCCATAACTCCAAAAGAAGTTTCTGTGTGTTGCTATTCAGAGCAGGCTTGAAAGTATTGTACATTTGAAGGTGATTATGGAGTAGTCGGGCTAGGCAGCTGGTGAACAGACAAAGACACAGGTCATTTGGCCTTTAACAGCAGCAATCCTACCTTTGACAGCATCGTGGTGCAACAAAACTCCGTCCTTCCTGAGAAAATCAGCTGCCTTGTCTGTGTTGGTTCGACGAGCAGAAGGAGTGTTGGGCCATCGATTAATGTCCTCTAACTCCACTTTTGCTGTGTGTGTTGGGAGGAGAGGAGGAAGAAGAGGGGGAAGAGGAGAGAGGAGAAGAGGAGGGAGGAGAGAAGCAGAGGAGAAGAGGAGGGAGGAGAGGAGCAGAGGAGAGAGGAGAGGAGAAGAGGAGGGAGAAGAGAAGAGGAGGGAGGAGAGGAGGAGAAAAGGAAGTAAAGGAGAAAAGGAGGAGAAAGAGATGGGGGGGGGGGAGTGTATTACAACTCTACTTTTGTAAGCACACAATAAACCAAGCCTTGACTTTACCACTACCACATCTATCTCCCTAAATCTCCATGTTGGCTGAATGTGTTACACTGGCCCTCCTGATTCCTCCTTACCTACAATCTCCACCAGGTTGACGAAGGTAAGTCCGTCCTGGAGGTTGGCACGAAGATCAGTCACCAGTGGCGTGCCAGGCTTCCGTTTGAGGTAGTTGTTCACCCATGCTGTGTAGTCCTGCAGTTGCTTCTGAGGGTGGGAGGGGGAGGGGGGGGGGAGGGGGAGGAAAGTCATGGCAAGTGTGTGACCATGCTGTGTAAACTGTGGCCAATTATCCCAAAAGGAATTAGCAAACATAGTTGATACCCCCAACCCTGGCAGTACTCCATCTCATCACTGTCACACACACACACACACACACACACACACACACACACACACACACACACACACACACACACACACACACACACACCTGCTCTGCGTACCGATGGTGCTGTTCCTCACACTCTAATGATCCTATCAGGCTTAACTTGGGGCATGCACACAGAAGCCTCAGTTGGATAATCTTATGCATCCCCCCCTCCTCCCCCACACACTACCAACCAAACAAACATACCAACAAGGCAAAAAAGTGCCTCACAGGTTTCCATACTGTACGGTAGTGAAACCATGATAGCACATTGTATGCCTAAGTGAAGCATGGACACTGTGTCATTGGTATGTGCACCATACCATCTTGGGCCATGTGCACCCAGCATATACATAAACAGCAGCAAATGTATCTAAACAAGTTGGTAGGTTGTGTTTCCATGCCAACAACCAATCATGTGAGTTCATACAGGAAGCAGTTTATAGCATGAACAATCAATGAATCACTCTCTCTGAAACAGAAAAGCAGGCCTAGATCTGAAACAAAAATTAAGTCACACTGTGCATGTTATCTGAAACAAGAATAATTAATAATTCTCTTTGCATTGTTGATATGACACGCACAAGTGATGTGACCAGGTCCAATTAATTGCTCGTTGTGTAGTAAAAACTGAAATATGACCACACACTGAATAGCTCCATAGAACTGATTAATAGCAGGTTCTGTATAGCCCATCCAAACTGGCTATTGAGGATGACAACAGAGGTCCATCTTAAGGTAATCCGAGCAAGGATAAGGTTCTGCCAAGAATGTTTGTCTAAGGCAAACTTGTTAAGTGCAAAGGAAGGGTTGATAGCTGGTGTTACACTCTGAAGGGTAAGTTTTGGAAACAATCACTAACCTGACACTACCAATTGAAGAAATGCCATGATAACAAGTATGGACAAGTAATGTGGAGTTTGGTAAGGAAGGAACAATGGAGTAGGGTAATACTCCAAGATAGGGAGAAGTAGATTTGGGCATGTTTCCACAGAAGGTTGTTGCGTACTCATTACCTCAGGTTTCACAATACAGTTCAGGAAACATCATTAGACCATATATGAATAATTAATGAGGCAGAAGCTTTGATGTTTACAGGATTCCACAGGGTGAGTAGGTTAAAGCCCTTATACATATTCATCAGTGCATTGCACATTCTCCATGATATCCATTGAAATTAGCTGCTATGGGGAGGTATGGTCTAAGTTGGATAGAGCCCTCTCATGAGGGCTTTAACCCACTTAAACACCCCGTAATTGGTCAAGGGCGCATATACCTCCAACTATCAGAAGCAAGTAAAGTGTGAAATGTCCAAAATGCAATTATCCCTAAGATGCATGCTAAACAATTAGCACTGGCTGGCTAGCAATGCATCACTAAGGTGTCACCCTTTCACGGAAGATAGGGAGAGGTAGAAAGAGGTAGAAGGTACTGTTCAGTGCAATGTACAACAAAGAAAGTGGCTCTGGCAGTTGGTTAGACAGGTAGCACTATGACTCAAATGACAGGTGTTTTACAAGTTATGCTAATGCAAATAGAGTTTGCAAACACTGTGAGAAACACCACATCAGTTAAAATTGCAAGAATTCACAATTCCATTATAAAACCAACAGGCACAACCATTGCTCCACACAAGAGGTGCAAATTTCTCCTTCATCTAACAATTTACATCTTCTTTATGCTTGCAAAGTTGTTATGTTAAAATGCTGCAAGCTACTTGGTTTAGGCCACGCGCATGCACGTAGCTACAGTTGCACTAATCTAGTTTCTAACTACGCATAACGCACACACACACACACACACACACACACACACACACAATTTACCTTTTTTTCGTGGTCATCTGGCTTCTTCCTGAAGCGGGCTGCCAGCTTCGCCTTTAGTCCGCCGTTGTGCCCAGGCGATGATTCCCGTCTGCCTGACGGCTTTTCAGTCGGCATCACGATCGATCGCAACTAAAACAACATTAAAACCACCAGTGCTGTGATACCGCCTAGCCAAAATAATCGCAATACAGTAACATCATAGACTCACCTATTATTGCTGTCGTAAGCTTCGAAGATCGTCATAACAAATTTACACGCGCGACACCCAAATGCACCACGTGATCAATTTAGCATGATGTCATAAAGCTCGTTTAACATAACAATACTTTCTTATTATCCACGTGTCGGGAAATTCTAAAAAGCTTTTGTCCTGCATGCCATGTGGTGGTCGTCCTGGCCTGAGCGAATAGTATAAAACCGCCGAGTTTCTAAAAATGGAAGTGTCGTTGTGGCTGTTGGTGGCTGCGCTGTTGACAGTGAAGGGAGCGCTGGCTACGCTTCCAACATTTCAGCACGTGCACACCAAATTTCAGTACAAGCAGAGTTTCAAGGGACCTTATATGATCAACGCAAAGGGTCAGATACCTTATTGGACCCATGGAGGAAGTAAGGAGGGATTGTTTGGCCTTGGGCTAAACCTTGTACAGATATGCTAGATTGAAAAGCTTTTTGTTCTCTTTAGGTGCCATTCCGAGCGAGGAGCAGGTTAGAGTATGTCCCTCCATCAAAAGCCGAACAGGTGAGCTGTACTCTTGCAAGCTGGACCCAACCTACCCCAACACAGATCACATTTGGTATCACACACAGAGAAAGAAGGACATGGTGACTTTGAGGGGATTTGTGTGCATGTGAAATGCTTCAACGAGGACGTGCATGTGACGTCACCCAGTAGGCAATTTCTGCATATTTCTGCATACTTCCGTCTATGCGCCGCCATTTTGAGAGGCAATGAAATGAATAGGGAAAATGTACGATGAGGACTATTCTACGAGCTCACTTCGAGGTATGGAACATGCATTTAGCTTCAACTTTATAGTATGCAGAGAGCTAGTCATGACTAGCCTCGTTCCCAGGCTCTCCCGGCGCGCAAACGAAAAATCGAAAGGAAAGGTGGTAAAATTTATTGCGTGAGAAACGTCATAGGTAGAGAGAACTTAATTACAAGTGGGCGAACGAATGAACTCACCCACGCTTTATGTACAGAATACCTTCATTCAGTTGCGATAGCTTTATGACTGATAGAACGGGACTAGGCAGCACTATGCTACATTACCTGGCAGTATGGCAAGCTATGATGAGCGTATTCAGAGGGTACATTCGAAAATCACGCTAACTTACAGGCAAACTGACAGCTTATACCCCGGAGAATGGCTTTCAGGGCGCTATTAAACACCAAGGCGGCCCTTTCTTAGGCTTTGCTCAAGTCTTCTCTGCCATTATTGTTTAAAAATACTGCCAGAACGAGCTCCTACTAAAACATGGCTACGTACGTGTACTGTCAATTATCGATTGATACACAATTACGTGCGTGGGCACATCAACAATCCGCCTACGCTCAATTAAGTCCTCTCTACCTTCTCTCTACCCTCTACGTTACTCATGTGATAAATTATTCCAGGCCCTCTCAGTAGAGTGCATCTGTGAATTGATTGGCCGCACTTGAAATAATTTTATATGTCTATGTAACACACAAAACCCATCAAGAGTCACCAGACCCTTCCTTCCCTGTGGTGTGATATTGACATGGATCTGGCTGGGTGAGCTGGTGATATGCAGCTTGTTCTGCTCCTCTCTCTGAAGAATTTGTGAGTGATTTTCTCTGATTCAGGTTGGGTATGGGCAAAACACAAGTTCAGCCACAAGCACTGGATGGTGGACATCACATTGCGTGTCTCAGGGAGACTAAAAAATGGAGCAGACGGCATGGTGCGCCCCTCTGTCATGTGCCATGATATATGTATCTCATTCCTACTCTCTCCTTCCTCCTCAAACACAGGCCATTTGGTTCACAGAGCAGGCGGGGTCAGAAGGCTCAGTCTTTGGCAACATTGATACGTGGAAAGGAGTGGCCCTGATACTAGACTCCTTCGATAATGATGGACTGGTGAGGAGGAGGTGTTCAGAGCTCAGGTTGGACGTGGAAAACAGTCAGAATGTTTCAGCTTGAGAGCTATCATGAGCTGGGGGGGTAGGACAAGCTCAGAATCAAGTGAAAAAATTACATTCCATTCTTAGGTATGCGGAAAGTTCACGGGACTTCACGGAGATTAAACAAAGTAAGCGCTTGTAGCATCCAAGTTTGCCAGTGGACCAATGCTTGGAACACTTTTTTTCTTAGGGCCGACAAAACTGCATGTTACGATTGCTTTAGCGCTGCAAACTACTCTTGAAAACTGCACAAAAAGCACTCAATAAGGGCTGTAGTGCACGGAATCAGACAATTTCACTGAGCATTACATCATCAGATTGCTGAGTGCACGTGAGCTTGTCGTACCCCCCCGATCATGAGCTACATAGCTGGCAGAGTAAACACTGTTTGCTGTGCCTATGGTCCACCAACTTGAGTACTAATACTACATCGCCATAGTATCATGGTACTTAGGTAGCTGGACTCAGTTCTCCTACAGTGTTTCAACACATGACTCTTTCCCTCCCCCTGCCAGCACGATAACCCCAAGGTCCAGGTGGTACTAAATGACGGTCAGACTCGCTATGACCATGGCAGGTAAGCATCTTTGCTCCAGTGGGGTGACCATTGCTCCTTTAATGGTTGGGCAAGCCATGACAGTGTGGATACATGTCATTGGCTTGGTGAGGCCAAGTGTTTCATGAGCCATGTAGCCTTGTACACTTTCTGCGTTCCCAAAACCAGCTACCGACCAACCCACATCCTCCTTCTTCCTTCACACATGTGCACACACACATGTATAGTGATGGTCTTAAGCAAGAAAACGCCAGCTGCCTCAAAGACTTTCGTAACAGACCGCATCCAGTGAAGCTCAGGATAATATACCTCAGGGGGACACTTGAGGTGTGTGTGTGTGTGTGTGTGTGTGTGTGTGTGTGTGTGTGTGTGTGTGTGTGTGTGTGTGTGTGTGTGTGTGTGTGTGTGTGTGTGTGTGTGTGTGTGTGTGTGTGTGTGTGTGTGTGTGTGTGTGTGTGTGCGTGTGCGTGTGTGCGTGTGTGTGTGCGTGTGTGCATGTGTGTGTGTGTGTGCGTGTGTACAGATGTGATGTTTACCATCACAGATTTACCCTTCTGCCTCCTCTCCTTTCTCCTCTATTCTTCCCTCCCCCCTTCTTTCCTCCTCCTCCCATTTCTCCCTACTCCATCCCTTTTCCTCTCCTCCTTCTCTCCCTCTTCCTCCCTCCCTCCTCTTCTCCTTTATTCCCTCCTTCCTTCCCTCCTTCCTCTCTTCCTCCTCTCTTACCTCTCCCCTTCCTCCCCTTCCTCCCACCTCAATCCTCTCTCCCTTCTCTCCCTCCTCCCTCCCCAGGTGTGGCTTCATGATGGCGTAAGCATGTCAGATGATGACCACGAACTGTGTGCCAAAGTGGAAACCACTGCAATTCCTGCTGAGGGATATTTTGGTATTTCTGCAGCAACTGGGGGGCTCTCAGACGATCATGACGTTCTCAAGTTTCTTGCATACTCCCTCCTCCCAAGCGAAGAGAGGACAGAAGAAGTGAGAGGGGAGGGGGGATTTTTACCACAAACTGGAGGAGGAATATACTATATAGCCTGTTGCCTAGGCAACATAGATATATATTATACTATTGTCAACTACCTTGTATGTTTACTAATAACAACAAGGACCAATCAGGTTGGAGAATATTGTTCTCTTCTACAGGGTTATTGCCTAGGTAACAGGCTATCCATCCCTCTCTAGAGGGTGATTTTGCACATTTACTCTTAGGAGGTTTACAGGTTACACATTGGGTGGCAGTAGATACAAAAACAGATTTAATTTGGCCCCGACTGTAGTTCGAACTGTCAGCCATCTACATGTAGTTGAGTGACTCCAGAGTGAGGTGGGCCTTGAAACAACTACACTTGTCCTCCTCTTGCAGCTTTTGAAAATGGTGGACCAGGAACAGGCACAGCAAATTGCAGAACAGTATTCACGCCAGGCGGAGGATTTTGACCGGCGTCATGGCGAGTATCTACGCACACACCCCGATCCAAGTTATCCTGGGGGGGAGGTGGACTGGCAGAAGGAGGTTGAGACTGAACAAAACATGAGGGTCGTGGCTGATATGCAGGTCCAGCTGCAGAGAGAGATAAGGTAGAGAGGGAAGTAAATCCATCACCCTTTGTGAGTCTGAACCACTGTTCTTGCTAGGCCAGCCATTTTTAGAGTGTGCACACAACTTGTTAGCCCCTTGAAACACCTGTGCATGTTAAGTAGCTTTCTAAGCTGATTATCACACAACCCACTGTTACAGGAACTGCCAAAAACAATATCCCTGTGCTCCACTCGATTTTCATTGTCTTGTAAGAACACGGGTCCTCAATCTTACTTGTTTTCGGGTATAATTTCCTCCCTTTGCAGGCAGCTGGCAACAAAAGTAGACCTTCTTTTGTCAGGAGGGAATGCAGTGGACAGGAGGGAGACAGGGGGAAATGTCCCCGGCTCCATTTCGGCCGACCTGGTGCAGATTAGAACCACAGAGAGCAATATCCTGCACCAACTGGCTGACCTCAAGTGAGACCAGTTAGCTCAGCTCCATTACCATGGTAACAGATGGACGTAAACTCGTCACATGCAGTGTGACATGCTGTGCCCGGATATCAAGTGAATGTCTAGTGAGCCTGGCAAAAATCCCAACACAGTTTTTTTTTTCCTTCATCTGTGAGCTCTTGCCGTAGCACACATATATAGGATTGATTACACATGCATACAGTGGGTCGGTCACACTTGCACTGAAGACGGTGACTGTCTATGTACAGAAACATTTTCAGTTTGCGTTGAAGGAGCTCCCAGAATCCACTACATTACCTGGTTTTGACATAGCAATTAACTGCCAGGACTCACATGGATCTTTGCTTTGTAGTTTTCCACTTGTATGTCTGCCCGTGCCTCCGGAACATATCCACATTTTTACCTTGCTCTAGTATTGCAAGCTACAAAAGCTAGGATGACAGTGTGGGTAACCTATGGCTAGTCTCGTCCCCAGACCTCATCCGGCACGTATATCGCTTCCAGTATAACGCGCGGTTGGTTTTGGGTCTGGGACCAAGATTAACCTATGGCCTGTTCCCTTCCTCAGGGCATCTGTGGATCGTAGTGTTCCTCAGGGTGCAAAGGTCACCACCTCTGAGCAGCTCCAGCCTGTCTATGAGACCAAGAACCTTGTTCAACAAAACTCAAAACAGCTGGAGGGGATCGAGTCACATCTGAAGGTAGGATGCAGAAGTGTTAGGTGCTAGTTTGTTGGTTGTGGAATGTCCTCTGTTTGGCTCCTCTAATGGACGGGGAAGTGTCCTTACGCTTTTGTCCATAAGCTGGTCTCCCATCTCTCTCCTTCCTTCCTCTTACAGCAACTCTCTGCACACCAATGTCCTCCCCCTTCCGACATGCCGTCCTGTGTGTCTCCACTGATCTTTGTGGTTGCCATAGTAGCACAGTTGCTGCTAATGTGGGGGTACACCTTCTACCAGCGTATTCAAGAGCACAATGCTAAAAAGTTCTTCTGACGAAACAATTCACTTGTAGGGAAATAATCATCTCCATTTTTTCCTCTCTTTTTGAGTGTTATATGCAAAATCTTGGTGGTGTCTCTAACTTTTTTTTTTTCTGTCTGAAATCATGAATTTTTTTTCAAAGAGTGAAAAACAAAATGTTGCCATAGTAGCACAGTTGCCATAGTAGCACAGTTGCTGCTAATGTGTGTGTGTGTGTGTGTGTGTGTGTGTGAGTGTGTGTGCATGGGAGTCAGTATGTTCGGACTTGTTCCAGAAGTCTCAGCAGCTTTGGTGTGACACATGACACCTGGTGTGTGTGTGTGTGTGTGTGTGTGAGTGAGTGTGTGTGTGTGTGCGTGTGTGAGTGTGTGTTGTGTGTTGTGTATGCATGTTAAGATATGAAATTTTGTACCTGTCTGGTGTACATGATCATGAAACATGAGAACTACATAAATGTCATGTTCTATGCAGTGGGTAACTTTGCATAACATTCAGGCCTGGGGTTCATTGAATATCGAGCATTTCAACAGCTCTATCCTGAAATATAATACTCGTGTACACAGGACAGATATAAATTCATTTTTTGCCTTGTATGTATGTGTGTGTGTGTACGTGCGTGTGTATGTATGTATGTGTATGTGTGTGTACGTCTGTTTGTGCGTATGTGTGTGTATACATGTATGAGTGCACGTGTGTGTGTGCATATGACATTGTGTGTATATGTGTGTGTACGTATATGTGAGTATATGTGTGTGTTTGTGTGTGTGTGTGCATGTGCATGTGTGTATACATGTATGTGTATGTATGTGTGTTGTGTATGTGTGCGTGTGTGTATATGTGTGTGTTTGTGTGGTGTGTGTGTGGTGTGTGTGTGTGTTTGTGTGGTGTGTGCGTGTATGTGTGTGTTGTGTGTATACATGAATGAGTGCACGTGTGTGTGCATATGTGCGTTGTTTGTATATGTGCTGTAACATACAGAAGTGTACTGTTGCTGTTGTGACTATGCATGGTATAACTAGGCCTATTATTCATATGATTTATATTGATGGTACATACGATAAAGATGTGTGCGTGTTTGTGTATGTATTGTCACAATGTGCTACTGCTGTGACGTACAGTGAGGGCGGGTGATCCTTGTGGTACCAGGATGGGAGGTGAGTCTCTGTGCTGGGCCCTTGCCGCCCTCAATACACCCAGGAAGTCAAACACACTGGGAGGGAAGGGAGAGAGAAGCAGCTGTCATCACCTCGTGTTCACTGAAACACTCTGGTACATACCTGAATCTCTTTGGAAGCAACTGCCATACTCTCTCAAAGTACACGTGCAAGACATCAGCCTGTGGTATATAGGGAGGGAAGGGAGAGGGAGGGAGGAGGGAGGAGGAGAGAGAGAGGGGAAGGAGGGATGGAGAGGAAGGACAAAAGGGATGGAGAGGAAGAGAAAAGGAGGGAGGGATGGGAAGGACAGAGGAGGACTATTACACTCTGCCTTAACACCAAGTGGTCTAGTGTTAGCCAGACAGGAGACCTTTGCAAGGTGGGTTAGTAGACATTGGAACATGGCACAGTGTGCTCCATCAGGCTGAGGGGACTTGGAGGACCGCATGGCAGACTGAGAGGGGAGATGAATCACAGTCATGACATCACATGAGGTCATGTGACCTTGTGATTACATCACATACAGTTGCGTGACCTAGTAGCCTTGTACATGTCCTTAGGTATTAGCCATGCATACCTCATGATTATTGGCTGTCTCCTGTCCTCTTGTCTCCTCCAAAAGTGACACAGCATCTGACCACATTTGATTGGAGAGAAGCAGTTGCAAGGCAGCCATTTCCACATTTGGACGATCACTGGAAGAGGATCGAGGAGGGGGATGAAGAGGAGGTGACATAAGGGTGAGCAGGTGACGAGTGGAGGACAAGAAGGAGGACGGACGAGGGTCTGGTGTGAGACCAGGCTGTCATGACCTACCTCTGTAGCAGTAGCCGGCAGTGTGCCTGTATGGCCTGGGGATTGGTGGGTGTGGCCTCAGGAGATACAAATATTGGCAGAGTATCCAGTGCTCGATGGTAGAAAAAGTTCTGTGAGTGTAGACATTTTTTTAATGAGGGGGAGTGGCACTAATGGTAGTGAGGAGGTGTGGTCACCTTTCTGCACCTCCTGGAGAAGGCCGAGTCTTCTCCTGCTTGGTGGTTGCGAGCCAGCTGGGCAAATGTTACAAAGTCAAGCTGGGATGGGAGAGAGGGAAGACGGTGGGTTGTGTGTTGGCGTGCAGGTGTGTGAATGGGTTGTGTGTGTGTGTGTGTGTGTGTGTGTGTGTGGATGGGTTGTGCGTGTGTGTGTGTGTGTGTGTGTGTGTGTGTGTGGTGTACCAGTTCCTGTGGGTGGGTGTGGTAGAGCAGGCGACATGTGACCTCAAACAGGGGGAGGTGGTGGGCGGGGCCCTGCAGGACACAGAATAATGCATGCAGTGTATCCTCATGAGACAGTAGCTCCCCCCACTAGCTCACCTGGAGTAGTAGGTCTTGGTGGAGGGCAGAGGCAGACTCTGTGGCAAAAATACTCTTCCAGTTTCGCTCAGAATGCCAGCACCCAGACTGCAGCTGCTCCACAGCTGTGTATATAGTTGTGAGACAAGCCACAAGACATGAGGCAGTCTTGAGACAAGCCACAAGACATGAGGCACATCACAAGACAGCAGACCATCGTACCTTCTCTGAAGTCTTCCACTGCAAGAAACTCTCTGATGCCAGCGAGGGTCTCAGCTGGGTGGGACTCACTCAGTGAGAGCAGCTGTGACTGGAGAGAGACTGAGGGGAAGGAAGGAGATGAGTGTGTTGGTATAAAGCAGAATGCAGCTCATGGATGCACACACCAGTGGTATCAGCATTGGAGAGAGCCGTTTGCTCCATGTGGGTGAGAAGATCGCACACCACGTGTCTGACACTCGGGAGGAAGCTGGGCTCCTGGTATGGGGAGAGGGACATGCACATTTTGAGAGAGGAACCTCACCCTGCGACCACATGTTACGTGACACACCTTGACTTCTTGTGAATCAAGGATCTGCTCGTACTGCTCGGCCAGTGCCTGGTAGCGCTCCAGTAACGGCACTGTGGAGGCAAGGGGATACTTATAGCGTCTTACCCATGCGGGCCTTCTCACCCCAGCACTTGTTGTTTACGATTTGGAGTACTCGTGAGGGGAATTAAGTACTCCTAAATAGCAGGTAGATGACTGAATCCCAGAGTGGTCTTGTCTGGATGTTGATGGAAGTGTGGCAATGGGTTGAGGCTTTGTGCTCGGCTACTGGCATCGAGTAGCCTCACTCCCAGGTCCCTTCGCAGTTTTCTGTTACTTGAAGTACACCACTAACGTACTGCAAACATCAGCGATGGAAAGCTGGGCGGGGCCTGGGGAGAAGGCTAGGCACCGAGCACATGCAGACCCAAGATAACTGTCTTGGACTGTGACACCACTCCAGGCACATGTACATCTCAGCATGTAACAAGTTCTACCAGGATTTCCCTCGTGTTTAGTCTTATGTCAGCAGACCTCATCTGGTTGTGGATATATCACTTCGAGTAGAGCGATCCGTGCTGGGGTTGGTTTGGGTCTGGGACTGAGACTACCAAGGTTGGTTTGGGTCTGGGACTGTGACTACCAAGGTTGGTTTGGGTCTGGGACTGAGACTACCAAGGTTGGTTTGGGTCTGGGACTAACACTACCAAGATTTCGTAATGTACTGCAAGCAACAAATAGAGGGTGAGATGGCCTGGGTAGGGGGCTAATTAGACTAAAGATTTGCTCTTCTGTCATTTTCGGTTTCCTTATGCAGAAGGCTCTCAAGATGAAATGTACCTATACACTTTGCATTAACTCTTTGCACGCGGAAATGGTTTGTACATTACCGTTTATTAACGCGGAAATTAATGTTATCTGTCTGAGGTCAAAGTGGCAAGCGTTGCCTAGCACGGCCCTGGGCAGTGCCAGTGGGCTGATTTGCATAGACAGCGTGTAACTAGGCTGGACTAGTTTATCTGATCAGTGCTAGATAAGCAATTTGTACTTGTTTGAAGCCATTATCTGCGGCTTTACATCGTAGTTTACCAGTGATTCGAAACGGCGCTGATTTTCTCACTTGTCACCTACAGCCTTGACAGATTCAGCCGATTTCCAAGTTATCTAAAGGTAGTACTCCAACCTTGAGTGGAAACTAGAGGCCGTTTGCTCCCCGTGTTGAAGAGAAAGCTTCGCGTTTAGCAGCCCTTGGTCAAATTCACGATCACTCGCGAACTAGCACCGCCCCTTCCTGCCTTTTATGAGATCAACGTAAGTGCAAAAGGTGTGGCCTAGACTTATTACTACTCAATAGACAGGGATTTACCCTAACTTCTTGTTTGGCTTTACTATTGCGCGGTTCTGCTTTTCCGAAGATCCTGTGCAGATTTATGTGCACTTCGCGTAGGCTAAATTAATCACGTATGCGTATAAATCTGCACTTCGCGTGCAAAGAGTTAAGTATGTCCACACTTGATAGGAAAAACCTTCTTTGCAAAAAGATCTTAAGCTGGTAATGGGGGACCTTCTTTTGTTTGCACAGAGGCCAACTGACAAGCTGCCACAACTAACACATGTACTGCAGCATGTGTTACCATAGTAACTGTAAAAGACCCCACTGACCAATGTCACTGTTGAGAGGAGTTAGGAGTCGGCTGTCTGCTTCTCCGGGGCCACTGTGGTGGTAGCATTCCAGAAACTTGGAGATTTGCTTCTTGAGGTGACTCCTGTGAGAGGGGTACTAGTGGGAGGGGAGGGGAAAGAATAGAGGAGGGGAAAGAATAGAGGAGGGGAAAGAATAGGGGAGGGAAAAGAATAGAGGAGGGAAAAGAATAGAGGAGGGAAAAGAATAGAGGAGGGAAAAGAATAGAGGAGGGAAAAGAATAGAGGAGGGAAAAGAATAGAGGAGGGAAAAGAATAGAGGAGGGAAAAGAATAGAGGAGGGAAAAGAATAGAGGAGGGAAAAGAATAGGGGAGGGAAAAGAATAGAGGAGGGAAAAGAATAGAGGAGGGAAAAGAATAGGGGAGGGAAAAGAATAGAGGAGGGAAAAGAATAGGGGAGGGAAAAGAATAGAGGAGGGAAAAGAATAGAGGAGGGAAAAGAATAGAGGAGGGAAAAGAATAGAGGAGGGAAAAGAATAGAGGAGGGAAAAGAATAGGGGAGGGAAAAGAATAGAGGAGGGAAAAGAATAGAGGAGGGAAAAGAATAGGGGAGGGAAAAGAATAGAGGAGGGAAAAGAATAGAGGAGGGAAAAGAATAGAGGAGATGTGAAAAGGAGAATGGAGGAGAAGTGGAGAGAAATTGAAGATGAATGAGCGAAGAATGAAAAAGGAGTGGAGAAGCCGGAGGATGAAGGAAGAGTGGAGTGGAGGTTGAAGGAGAAAGAGGAAGAGGAGTGGTGAATAAAGGAGTGGAGAGGGGGGTGGGGGGAGGAGGTGATGAGGGAACTACATGGTTGGTGAAGCTAACCTCGGCTAGTAGTGCCACTGAGAGCGCCGGGTTCTGGAGTGACCCTTCTGATAGCAGGGTCACCAGCTGCAAGTATGTGTGTGTGTGTGTGTATGCGTGTGTGTGTGTGTGTGTGTGTGTATGCGTGTGTGTGTGTGTGTGTGTGTGTGTGTATGCGTGTGTGTGTGTGTGTGTATGCGTGTGTGTATGCGTGTGTGTGTGTGTGTGTATGTGTGTGTGTGTGTGTGTGTGTGTGTGTGTGTATACATGTATGTGGAGGAAGAGGGGGAGGTACTTGTATCTACAGCAGAGTCAGGAAAAGAATGAGAGGGGATACCTCGTGAAGGAGCTGGGGAAGGAGGGGCTGGCTGTCGCTAGACTGTGGCTAGGAAAAAAGACAGCAGTGTCTCATATCACTGTCAAGATGCCGTTGTGGACATACTTGTGAACCAACCACCAACAGAGAGTGTGTGCGGGCTCACCTTGCATGTGAGGTGTGCCGCTTCCAGGGAATACTTGGTGGCCAGCAGGTGCAGTCCCCACAGATGACACAGCCTTGCTGCAAGGAGGTTCCCATTGTCATGACGACTTGCAGTGGTAGTCTGATGGGAGAGAAATGGTTGCCAGTAGGCCCTCTCCACTCCTTCTCTTTTCTTGCACATCTCGATCTCACCTGCACACACACACACACACACACACACACACACACACACACACACACACACACACACACACACACACACACACACACACACACACACACACACACACACACACACACCTCACTTCCATTACAAAAGGACTGTGTTAGGAAGTGGGCATGGTCGGCAATCTTCCGTACCCTCACCACCCACACCCCACTCCCATTGAACACCCCACACTGGTCTGGGGGAGACGTCCATAGGTGTGTCCCAGACCCCTCATGGTCTTCACACTCCCACACACACTCCCCTGTGAAACTGTCGTAAAGCCTGCAACAGTGTGTGCATGTGTGTGTGTGTGTGTGTGCACATGGGTTGTTTTGGTGTGCATCCAAGATGCATACTTCCAGCACCCACCCACCACACACCGTGTCTTGGTGCATGATATCCTGTTGTACGGAGGAATTTCATTAACCGAGTGAGGGGTGGGTTGTTTTGATGTGAATCCACGCATGTTTGTTTATGTGTTGGCCTCGTTAATCACTCTTTGCTTGGGAGAAATGAAATTTAATGTTTTCTGTTGTTATGGCAACCACACCACTTATGTGTGTGCGTGAGTGTGTGTGTGTGTGCATGTGTAGTACAGGAGTTGAAAGAGCGTAGGTATGTGTTTGATATGGGAATACAAGAGCGCATGATGACATCATTTTATGCATCATTTGCCAACCACAACAGAATCCTGGCTCTCCCAACATTACCTTCCCTTCCAGACCTCTCAAGGTCAGCAGTCACAGATGAGTGAGACCTCATCAAAAGATGCGTGAGACTCTGTCATACAACTAACTATACTAAAGTGCTAATCGGCGCTCACAGTGCATGCAGTGACTGTCAAGGAAGGACGAACCATGCCTTAGCTGGGTTCCCAGGAGGATTGGGAACGAAACTATGCTTTTATTGAGGGGTGTGTCGGGTTTTGTGGGCTTGCGAGAATGAACTAGCGAGAGATATCTGAGCTGCAGATGGACCTGAAAAATCAGTCACTTTTGTGTGAGATTTGCATGTCTGTGTGTGTGAGCGTGAGATTACACATAAATGCGTGAGACTTGAGAGGCCTGCTCTTCTCTCCATCACCCCCCCCTCACACACACACACACACCTCATTTCTCCCTTGAGGCAGGTGCCATAGTAGGTATGGAGTGAGAATAGTTGTAACTGGCCGAGAGAGAGGGAGGGGGCAGGCGGGCAATGGCGACCAAAGTCCAACAGTCTGGTGAGTTGCTGCCGGACAAGTTTACCTACAACAAGCAAGTGTAAACATATCATAGACTAGCCTCGTTCCCAGGCCACTCCCAGATTTTAACTCGCAGCCGTGGAGAAAAATCGGGTTTTTCTCCACGGCTATGAGGTAAAATCTGGGAGTGGCCTGGGGACGAGGCTAATCATAGACCACATTTCCTCATTAACGAGCTATTTAAGGGCTTGCACTTCCTGTCTAGACTTTCCATTGAAAGTAGAATCAGAAGTGGAAAGGTCATTCATTATTCATGATGTACCACTCTTGTGCAGTATGTTATACAGTCCTCCATCACTTGACAAAGCTAGCAGCTGATTGGTCACTGGGTGAGTTGTCATGGCAATGAGAAGGGGCTCCTGGGGTGCCTATAGAACAGAACACAAACAGGAAGTAAGTGTACTTGCTGACCAAGTGGAGGAAGTTATGTGTATACTAGCACATGTCAAATGAGACACAAAACGAGACATGAGACAAATCACAAAACATGAGACAAGTCATGCTCAAAATGTTGCAACCTCGTCACATGACCATCAATCTGACCCAATCAGTGCAACCTTGTCACATGACCATCAATCTGACCCAATCGGTGCAACCTCGTCACATCTGACCCAATCGGTGCAACCTTGTCACATGACCATCAATCTGACCCAATCAGTGCAACCTTGTCACACGACCATCAATCTGACCCAATCGGTGCAACCTTGTCACATGACCATCAATCTGACCCAATCGGTGCAACCTTGTCACACGACCATCAATCTGACCCAATCGGTGCAACCTTGTCACACGACCATCAATCTGACCCAATCGGTGCAACCTTGTCACACGACCATCAATCTGACCCAATCGGTGCAACCTTGTCACACGACCATCAATCTGACCCAATCGGTGCAACCTTGTCACACGACCATCAATCTGACCCAATCGGTGCAACCTTGTCACACGACCATCAATCTGACCCAATCGTTGCAACCTCGTCACATGACCATCAATCTGACCCAATCGGTGCAACCTTGCCACATGACCATCAATCTGACCCAATCGTTGCAACCTTGCCACATGACCATCAATCTGACCCAATCGGTGCAACCTTGTCACATGACCATCAATCTGACCCAATCGGTGCAACCTTGTCACACGACCATCAATCTGACCCAATCGGTGCAACCTCGTCACATCTGACCCAATCGGTGCAACCTTGTCACACGACCATCAATCTGACCCAATCGGTGCAACCTTGTCACACGACCATCAATCTGACCCAATCGGTGCAACCTCGTCACACGACCATCAATCTGACCCAATCGGTGCAACCTCGTCACACGACCATCAATCTGACCCAATCGGTGCAACCTTGTCACACGACCATCAATCTGACCCAATCGGTGCAACCTCGTCACACGACCATCAATCTGACCCAATCGGTGCAACCTTGTCACACGACCATCAATCTGACCCAATCGGTGCAACCTTGTCACACGACCATCAATCTGACCCAATCGGTGCACACGACCATCAATCTGACCCAATCGGTGCAACCTTGTCACACGACCATCAATCTGACCCAATCGGTGCAACCTTGTCACACGACCATCAATCTGACCCAATCGGTGCAACATTGTCACACGACCATCAATCTGACCCAATCGGTGCAACCTTGTCACATGACCATCAATCTGACCCAATTGTTGCAACCTTGTCACATGACCATCAATCTGACCCAATCATTGCAACCTCGTCACATGACCATCAATCTGACCCAATTGTTGCACTGCCTGACTATAGCCAGGAATCCAGGATCTTAAAATCCCTCAGAGGTTGCAACACAAAATGGCAGCCTTATTTCTACATAAGGCTGACCTTGGACCACTGGCCTGCTAGCCTCAAGGTGATTGTCCTGAAGTCATTGGATGAGGGAGACAGAGGGGGCATTGGACGGGGGTTGTTCCAGACGAAAGGCTAATGGGAAGATAAAAAAGAAGTTTCATGTAAGTTGGTTAGGTTGCAGAGGTAAAGGAACAAGAGGTAACAAACATACCAGTACTCTTTTGTGCCCAGGCATCCAGAAGAAGAGGAGGTTGGGAGGGGCGGGGCCTTTGTCTGGCTGGAGACACACCCCTTCCTTGAATGGCCTTAGGTGCATGGGAGGACAGTGTGTGAGGAGGGCAGTTGGAGGGCCAAGGGTAATACTGCCATTTGAGTCTGAGGGAGGGGGAGAAAGGATATAAAACAGCTCGGGCATAGATCTTACAAATATGCTCACACTCACCGTGTTCGAGGCTCCTGGTAGAGACCTGCCAGCCGTACTCTCCCACTCCTTCCTCCCCTTCACCCTTCACTCCCTCACAGTATACAACAACAGAGCCGCTGTGTAAAATACAACTGTGCACTGAGTTGTTTAGTGATAGCCTCAGGCAGTCTGTGTGCGTGTGTGCGTGCGTGTGTGTGTGCGTGCATGTGTGCGTGTGTGTGTGTGAGGATATTTTCCTTTTTGAGAAGTGTTATGCCACTAGCAACTACACTGTAACAAACTATATTTCTTGAGCACTGTTTACTAATAAACAGAATGTATCACTACATAGCTCAATCCTACGCTCTCCTCAATACAAACTGCAAGCGACATAAAGCTGGGTGGCAAGATGGCCTCATAACCATGCCCTGCCCCCTTAGTCTTGTGCCCAGAGGGTCTTGGGTTCGAGATTACCACCCCCTAAGAGCCTGCATGGGTAGTCTCATTCCCAGGCTCCTCCGCTCCGGAATGCAAACATTGAAGTTGTGCATGCAGAGAGAGCCTGGTATGTTTTACCAGGTGAGCAGCGCCCAAGGTAGAGAGGGGGTAGAGAGACCTTAATTGTGCGTGGGCGTACCCGAAGACTTAGAACAGGCAAATGTGGGTAGGTAGCAGGCAACTTACTACACGTATCTAGTTATCGGGGGACGAATATCATACATACCGAGCATTGAACAAATAGTTGGTTGAATAAAGCGCAAAACACTGCCTTTCTGTTCTGAAAACGTTGGTCCTATTTCAATTACGTCATGGTCACATGAGAAAACATACCAGGCTCTCCCCACTATACATATTCACATTCCGGGGAAGCCTGGAAACGAGGCTACTGCATGGGTACAAGGTAGTGAGGCTACAAGGTGGTGAGGCTACAAGGTGGTGAGGCTACAAGGTGGTGAGGCTACAAGGTGGTGAGGCTACAAGGTGGTGAGGCTACAAGGTGGTGAGGCTACAAGGTGGTGAGGCTACAAGGTGGTGAGGCTACAAGGTGGTGAGGCTACAAGGTGGTGAGGCTACAAGGTGGTGAGGCTACAAGGTGGTGAGGCTACAAGGTGGTGAGGCTACAAGGTGGTGAGGCTACAAGGTGGTGAGGCTACAAGGTGGTGAGGCTACAAGGTGGTGAGGCTACAAGGTGGTGAGGCTACAAGGTGGTGAGGCTACAAGGTGGTGAGGCTACAAGGTGGTGAGGCTACAAGGTGGTGAGGCTACAAGGTGGTGAGGCTACAAGGTGGTGAGGCTACAAGGTGGTGAGGCTACAAGGTGGTGAGGCTACAAGGTGGTGAGGCTACAAGGTGGTGAGGCTACAAGGTGGTGAGGCTACAAGGTGGTGAGGCTACAAGGTGGTGAGGTTACAAGGTAGTGAGGCTACAAGGTAGTGAGGCTACAAGGTAGTGAGGCTACAAGGTGGTGAGGTTACACCTTGAGATTTGAATGACCAGCAGCCATTGTCTCCGTTGAAGTCAAAGACTGCGAAATCACCACTCTCCTGCACCTGCATATGTGTGTGTGTTTGTGTGTGTGTGTGTGTGTGTGTGTGTATGTGTGTGTGTTTGTGTGTGTGTGTGTGTGTGTGTGTGTGTGTGTGTGTGTGTGTGGGAGAGGAGGGGAGAGGGTTTGTGGTGAGAGTGGTGAACGTGTTTGCTATAATCTCAGCTACCAATGGTGTACCACTCACCACAGCTATCTGCTGGTAATTTGGCACCGAGCAGTCTAGAATCTCAACCACACGACTGTATTGCTGTGGGAGGGGCAGGGTCATGTGACTGTCATGTGACCCCACCATCATGCACGGCAGTGGACCACAATAGAAGGTGTACAGGCACACACTGGGTGGGCTCTGGGCATCAATATCAGACGCTGAAGGGAGAAGGAATTGAGAATCAGTACCTACATGTACATTAATTTTTGACAAAGACACCGGATGGTCACTCCCATAAGTTAGCCTCTCTCCCAGGCCTTCCCTGTTTTTTTTTTGTGTTCTTTGGTTTGTGTTCAGTAGAATACATGGAAGCGGAAGAGCAGCTTCCGTGTAATATATTGAACACAAACCGAAAAAGCGGAACCCTATATGGAGCTCTATGGCGTATGGCAACTTTTTGCCACACGCCATAGAGTTCCATACTTAAGAACCAAAGTTTGACAATTTTTTAAAAATCAACCTTAAAGCTGATAGCTTCCATATTGCAGAGTTGAGTCATTCGGACTATCAGGAGTGTCATATAAAATTGGTATCACCATGGCAACATTCTAAGACTGTAGCCATACCCCCTAAATTCTAGAGACACACCATCTATTGGGAATAGTTTATTGTGCTGCTCAATGTACTACCAAAGAAATCTGTCAAACTCGCTTAGCCTCATTTTCCGGCTCTTCTCCAGCTTTTCAGCCATAAAATATGCCCCGGCCAAAAGGTGGGAGGGGCCTGAAAATGAAGCTAAGAATCACAAGCAGCTTAGCAGTGTTGTCACGTAGCCGCAATCAACTTTTAGGTTGTGACTCCAGTTACAAAGGGAAGTATGGCACATATATGGGAGTGACCACCCCTTGCAGGAGGCTGGCCACACCTTGCAGGAGGCTGGCCACACCTTGCAGGAGGCTGGCCACCCTTTGCAGGAGGCTGGCCAAGTTCCCTGCAACCTCCATCGGAGCCAGACTGGTGTGGGAGTGTTCTCCTAGAACAAGGGCATTTTACACTCACCTTCATAGGTGCAGGTGGTGACAAAGAGGTGATCAGGAATGGTGAACAGGTTGCTGATCTCTGAGGTCCGAGGACGCGTTGCAGGATGATGAAATAGATCTCGCAATATCTGCATGGTGCGTACAGTGTGTGCTATGGTTAACTGTCTGTGCAACCCGAGATCTGTGGCCCAGGATGACGTGCAATCCCAGGACCATAAATCTGTACCAACACTCTACTGTCTATGATCTATGACTCTACTCATGCCATCATGGCCTTAGGCGTTTATGCCACATCCAGGATAATTTACACTCGCATTCTTCAGCCAGCGTGTAAAATTTACAACTGCATGGCCCGACCTGGGTGTTTCGGATGCTGGTCCACGCGTCCCAGAGTCTCACCACCTCAAACAGAGACATGACACGGTCACGGCTTCACAGGACACGATCAAACTGACAAACAGATCATGTAGGTGTGGCTTCTTAAAGTTCAAAGTTCAGTTGCACGCGCGCGCGCACGCCCCCGGTTTTGCAGCTTGCAGCGCAGTGAAATCAGAAATTTCAGGAGCGACACAACCAGATGTCTGCAGCCGTCACCTCTTCTCAACTGCGCATGTTGGCTCAGTACCAAGGTGGAACGTGCAGTTTGGTGGGGTAGTTTTACCATGCAGACCATGCAGACCCTCCATATATTTGTGCTCTCTTTTCTTGTATGTTACTGTCGCTGGCACATTTTGCTACTACAGAGGGGGTGCAATGGTGAGTTGAAAGTTTTAGAATTAATTTGTAGTATGTTTGTCACTGAACAAGGCACTGTAAGGTATAAAAGTAAGGGTGTTCATCGGTAGGGTAAATGTAAATTCTGACAGCTGAGACCATCCCGAACCTTAGAGCATAGCATATGCATGATAATGTTCTGTCACTAATGGCATTTTGACAATATTACGCGAAAGTGAGACCATCCTGAACCTTAGAGCATAGCATATGGTTCTGTCACTAATGGCATTTTGACAATATTACGCGAAAGCGGGAGGAGGCCTGCATGGTAACAAGGCTGAATTAACCAACCAGGGTATTCTCTGTACATGCATTTTCTATGCAAGTGGATTGTGTGACATACTCAGGCACAAGTATTAAGGAAGGAGCCTGTTTCGTAAAGATAGGTATGCATGTTGCGCACTTTTCTCCCCCATCAGGCTTGAGGAGGCAGTTAGGGAGTGCCAGAAGACGGCCAATGTGGACCTCCAGAAGCTCATCACCAACAGTGAGAGCTGCGCTCAGTGTCTGCAGCACCTAGTTGCCATGGAAACCAACCCAACTAGGGTGGTAAGTGCAATTTTCTCTGCACTAGCTGTGCAAATCTGTAGACCAGCCATCCAGGTTTGATCAACTCCCAGTCTCAAATTTTGGTGATTGTGGTGATTATTTATTTAGGTGAATATTTAGGCCTCTTTCCATCTCCTTCCCATCGCCTCTCTTCTCTCTTCTTCCCTCCCCTCCTCCTCAGGCAGCTCTGGAGCAACTGCTGCTGACACTGACCCACCACAGGGAGGTTCTGGTGACCAAGAAGAGGCAGTTGGAGTCCACCACCTTCAGAACATCGGCAGGAATGGCAGGTCAGTTTGTGCGACACACGAGAGTTTTGTAGGGAACTGCTGGTGTGTTGTGAATTCCTCCTTCCTTCCTCCTTCTTTCTTCCTTCCACTCTTTCTTTTTGCTTCTTTCTTCTCTCTCTCTCTCTCACAGGTCGAATGGATGTGCAGAGTGTAGGAGGAGCACAGCCAGTTGAAGACGAACAATCCAGGAGGTTTGTAACCATGATGGCAACATTATTCCCCCAACTTATGCATATGTTTTTTATCATATCCTGCAGGCGTTTACGGGCCATAGAAGACACTGTTCTGCGTGTAGGTGGTGTGTGGTTTGGGGATGTGGCCGGGCTGGAGCAGGCCAAGGGTGCTTTGCGAGAGGCCATCATTCTTCCTTCCAAGTACCCCCACCTCTTCACAGGGGGAAGAAAGCCATGGAGGAGAGTACTGTTGTATGGACCTCCAGGCACCGGTGAGGGTGGGGCATAGGAGTCCGAGTACAAAGTTAGAGGGAAGACTGGAAGAAGGAGGTGGATTATGGGACGATAAAGTTTTGTTTGGTTTTATTGTGTGTGTTTTCTATATGCAGGCAAGACAAGATTGGCACAAGGTTAGTGTGGCTGGTTTACATTGCACTGCTACTGCAAGGTATTGACTTCTTTCCCCCCTCCCCCGTCCCCCCCCCCCCCCCCCACACACACACACACACACATACACATACACACACACCACACACACACACACATACATACACACACACACATGCAGCTGTTAGTGGTGAGATAGAGTCGACATTCTACAGCGTGTCCAGTTCGGACCTCATCTCCAGCTGGGTTGGGGAGAGTGAAAAGTGAGGACAACTCAGCAGAGATTGTGCCATCTTTAATTACATTGTGGTATTCATTTTTGTAGGATCATACGAGACTTGTTCTACCATGCTAGACAGAGTGAGGGACGATCAGTGAGTGAGGGAGAGGGAGTGTGTGATGGGTGTACATGTGGGGATAGGTGGTGATGAGGCAGAGTGAGGGACGATCAGTGAGTGAGGGAGAGGGAGTGTGTGATGGGTGTACATGTGGGGATAGGTGGTGATGAGGCAGAGTGAGGGACGATCAGTAAGTGGAATGACTGTGTGAGTGGGGGACAGGGAGTGTGTGATGGGTGTAGGTATGGTGATGTGACCCTCTTCCCCCTTAGGTTATCTTCATTGACGAGATAGACAGTGTGTGTCGTCAGCGTAGCTCCAAGGAGGAGGAGCACAGCCGCAGGGTCAAAACAGAGCTCCTGCGACAGGTAATACTAGGGAATCAAAGACTTAGCTTTGCACCCAGGCTCTCTCAATCTCCCTCAGTTTTCATTGCTGTACTGCACTGTAGTGCTGGGTGTGTGGGCTAATGCAAACCACTACCCATAGCCTTATTTCAGCCCCCCCCCCAACTTTTTTCTACTTAAAGAGCATTTCTGTGTTTATGATAATACCTGGAAGCTAATTATAAAGCATACTTCATGTAGTATTGTGACACCAAGGGCTTATCGAGCCACCAAAGGCAGCAGTCGATGCGCCTTTGGTGATTTAGAATGAGAAGTCTGGAAATGATACATCATTGAAGTTTCTCTGTGACTGACACTGACTGTCCCTCCTCTTCACAGATGGAGGGGGCAGATGGTGAGGCAGCTGGAGAAGTGTTTCTGCTTTGTGCCACCAATTGTCCCTGGGAGCTGGATACTGCCTTCCTACGTCGCTTCCAGAGGAGGATACACATCCCTCTACCCTGCAGGTGGGGGCCAGTGAATAGTGGGAGATGGTGGGGGATGGTTGCTACAAGTGGAAACACTGGTGACACATACACCCCATTACATTACCATGGTGGTTGGTAGCAAGAGAACTCATCATGTAATATATAGCTATCAAGCATGATGTGCATTCGGGTTGTTATGTATCAACTTGGTATAATCAGGATGATTAATCGAGCATAGACTAGCATAAAAGTTGTATTGATAGTATATTTCAGGCCATGGGTCTTCTTCAGTTACTCCATCACAGTTGCTGTAATCACCCAATAGTATACCATTGCATATGGCTTGCAAAGGTGGCCAATGCTATGTGATGGTACAGATAAATAGCAATTAAACCAGATCCTACTTATCTCTTGTCACCCCACACAGGAAAGCGCGTCGCCACCTGCTGGAGTTGCACATAGCAGACACTCCGGCTCACCTCAGTGAGTCAGACTGGGACCTGTTGGTCTCCCGCATGGAGGGATACTCTGGGAGTGACATTGCTACATGTGTGGCTGATGCCCTGCTGGAGCCTGTGAGGGAGCTAGAGGGAGCCCAGTTCTGGAGGGGAGGAGGAGGGCATAGGTTCACCCCCTGCACAGCCTCTGAGCCTGGGGCAATACGACACACACTGGCAGACTTCTTACCTCACCAGGTGGTTACCATGGCAACACATGCATGTGCCATACACTGGATGGGCATTTGAAGATAAGAACATTTCAATTTTCTTAGTTGCAAGTCAGTCTTATGATAGCTGTTTACCTGCATAACTATAATATCTACACCCGTGAAAATTCAGCGCTACACGGTATCTACTCCAACCAATAGGTTTGTCCCCGTGAGGTGTGTGTGGGTGACTTTCTCTCTGCGATGGAGCGTAGCTGCAAGACAGTTGGACCAGAGGAGATTGCCAAGTATGAAGAATTCACTCAGAAGTTTGGACAACAAGGATAAACTTTGAAGATCAGATTAATGCCGGCATATATTTCTTACACTCAATCTGATGCAGTACAAACAGGGAATCACACGTCAATGCCTCATTTCCAACAGGTGTGGCTAGAGGAAACCACAATGAGTTATCAATGGATACTCACAATTATTCACATCAAAGAACCTCACACAAATGTGTTTTGGGTAATGGTAATTGCATAGAGAAGAGTTGTAATCCCAACTGCTAGTCCGTACTTTTAATGCACAAGGTTTCAAACAATGGAATCGCAATACTGGATTCGCAATACTGGATTCATAGCAGTCACAATCATTCACACAAAACGTTAACACAATAAAACAAGTGTACTATAACCCTATAGTTTGAATGAAGGTAACTTTGTGGGTAGTTTGATGTTAGAGGAAGTCTGAATGTTCTTGACGGCTGAAAAGGCCTTGTTTGGGGCAGAGGACACATGTTGCTGTATGGAGAGGAGAAGAACGAGTGGTCAGTTCAACAGTGGAACCACTCTTAAGACTAGGCCATGATAAATTTTGCTGGCAGAATTTTGAGAAAAATGGGCACTGAAAAGAAATGAGAATTATGCTGGAAAAATGGGCAAGTTTTGAGCAAAAAAAGAGAAAAATAGGCACTGAGTTTCAACCTTAGCAATACCCTGAACAACAACGGTACTTTTAAATGCTTTTACTTGTTAGTACTGCTACTCATAACTTTGAGCATGCGTGATGGAATCTGAGACTCTGTTGCTTGGAGATCATGCATGCACTTTATTGTGAAATTATTCTTGTGAAGTTAATATTCTGTGTTTCCCTTGTGGTTTAATTTTTCTTGTTTTTATAAGTGCTCCAGAAGTTTGTATTTATCAATTTTGTGTATGATTGTGAAAGCAAAAAAAAGAAAAGAAAAATAGGCAAAAAAAAAAAGCAAAATTTATCAAGGCCTACTTAAGACTGCCCCTGGATTATTACCTTACTATGCAGCACGACACTTTAACAAGTCCCAACTTCATCTAAGTACATACTATTTCCCCTACACTAAGGACACCTCATCAATCGGGAAATACATGTTTTATTTATTTATTTATTTTATTTGGTCCCAAGGGTGTCCGGTATGAAAGAAGTTTCAACTCAATCAACTGTAAACTAGAGTGGAACTATGAGTCTCATTCCCAGGCCCATGTATCCAGCTTCCCATCACTCAGCTCGGCAGGCCTGGGAACTACCCATGTATGATTAGTGTCCTTCCCCCTCTCACCCTGATGGTAGCTGTAGCTGTGGCCTCAGACTTCTCCAGCTTGGTCTGTGCGTCAACGTGTGTGAGGATCTCAGTCATGTTAGTCTCGAGGACCATCCCACCCATGCATATCTCCTGGAGAATATTTTGCACCTACACACAAACACACATCATCTTGTCAACAAGTGGTGAAAGATGTAAGAGGAGGAGGAGAGGAGGTCTGTACCTTGTCAACATGAAAGATCAAATCCAGCTCACACACATTCTCAAAGCAGCGATCCAGGGTCTCCACAAAGACCTGTTAGTCATGTGTGTGGGAGTGTGAATGGATAGTGTGTGAGGCCGGTGGAGTGACACACATGTATAGTATGCCAGAAAATATCACTTGCTTGTTGCCTTTGGCATTGCCATGATATTTTTTCCAGTGTACACATACATAACAGAAGGCGCTGGGATAGTTCACAACATGAATTATTCATACTGCAAGTACAGAGGCCTGGGAACAAGGCTAACACCTAACTGCACCTGTATCAGATCCAGAATGCCCAGCTCACTTTCAGAGGTGTCCACACAGAATACAAAGTACAGTGTAGCATAGTGACGGTAGATCAGACGAAGATCTCCGCCACCCAGTTTTCTGCAGGTAGGGCAAAGAGGAGGAAACACACAAGACCCACACACACAAATGGATACATGGTAGAAGACAGTATTTGACAGCTCTACATGTTGGCATGTTCTTGAAACGTGCTACCATTAGCTTCATGACTAGGAAACAGATTTTTTCCTCCTCTCATGCGGTCTGAGTATGTATAATATTAATGCTAGCATATACATTTATGTTAAGTTTTGTGGTAGATACAACAATTTGGTGTAATTTTTGAGTTGAGTGTGCATGGGTTCACATGGAACCACAAAAGGCGGAATAACGCTACACTGTATGTGTGTGAATGGGGCTTGCATACTACATGTACCAGGTATGGCAAGCATTCTTTTTTACCATTTCTAAAAAAATTACCTCCAACATACAGTGTATCAGAAGTACAGGTTACACAATGATTTCACTTTAGCCTAAGTTGCACGCTCTCTCCTTGTGATAACTCTAACCTTTGTTTTTCAAGGAGAGAGAACTTGGAAACTGAGGGTAACCATGGCAACATATAACATGAAGTATAAAAATATTGCAGTGTAAAACTATACAATCCTACACTGTGCAGGTCTACATACGTTGGCCCCTCTAGGAAGTTGCAGACACTGTCATCCCTCCTCGAAACCAAATGAAATACCTCCTTGATGATGGATTGCTGCTCATCCTCTGTCTGAAGGGAGGAGAGAAAAGGGAGAGGAAAGGGGGAAGGAAACGGGAGAAGGAGGAGATTAAAGGGGAGAGGGAGGGGAGAAGGAAGGACATCACCTAAGTTACTAAAATTATTTTTGCTCACATAGTGGCTGTAGAACTTGGTCAGCCTGGGTCTTCCCTGGTTGTTGAACACGATTATGGCCCTGATCATATCTTTGACTTTGTCCGACTTGTGCACGTTCACTCCTAGATCCTAGATGGATCCTGCAAGTTTCTAATAGAAGAGCATCACCTGACATACCGTAAATCATCAAAGTAATTTTGATGTGTAATATCATGCATGCACGCCCCATTTATACCGCATTTCATGCCATTGTGACCCATGTTGAAACTTTAATACTATGTAACGCATGTTCTTCTGTTTTACATTGCTGCTACCTGAGGTGTAGGGATGGTGCTATTCAGCTGCGCAAGACTGGTTTTGAGGCGGCTTGCCTTGCGCAAGGGGCTTGCTCTAACGGCTGGCTGTCTCTTCGTGCTCGGCGTCGTGGGATTGATGAACTTGGCGCGGGATGAAGCGTATGAGAGAGAAGGCGGAAGAACCAGGACTATCAGAGTGGTAAGTGATCTCGTACAGCTTTATATTGAAGCTGTGAAGGTATCAAAATAAGACATCCCACGTTCGTCATAACATGTATGTAATTTTATATTAGGGGCTCCCAAATTATGAGAGGTCTGGTGAATTATGTGGTACAGCATCAGTAGTTGAAGAAAGGTAGGGTCTGGTGAATAACTGAGCCCTGGCATGGAGCCGTGGCATAAGTTTCTCACAAACCTTGTTTTCAGAACTTCGACATGGTTGGTCAATCACCGTTTCCAATCATTACTTAAGAATGGTGACATCATTATTATCCAAGCATATTGTAGAACTTTGAACTCTGTTTGGTTGATTCTTTCCCTTGGAATGCAGCTACAATCCATGCTAGGGTTGACCTACTCACCAGATCTTTATCATGTTCACACTTACTCTGTAACTTCCACTGAATCTGGAAACATAAGTACACTGCACATTGTCATACCATGGGCTAGCTTGCCCAGATCCGACCCAAGGGTCTGGTGACACAAGCTGGAATCTCAACACCTGGAGCAAGCCCAGGGATTTGAGTTCGTGTCACCAGACCCTTTTACTCTTGTTCGAGGATTGAGGGCATGGGTTAAAAATCTAAATATTAAATTGCAGTACATTAGAAGACCAGGGTATCAGACACTAGTATTATGGTATTAAAGATGGCTTACATACTCTTGTCTCCGACACCTACACCTGCAGCCAACTCTCCCTTCCAAGGCTCTCCACACCAACTCCACTCTCTTAGGACAGCACAAAAGCACTCCTGATAAACCCTCTTCCTCACCCTCACACTCGCCACCTCTCTCCATCAACAACTCACACAACCTCTTGAACACACCCATTGGTAGAAGAAAAAATGCCACCTACTCTTTCTCAAAAACTCTCCAGCCAGCAAGTGTCTATGTTATATCCAACACGACGCCCGAATGCCTCTTCTCCGCAGCCCAGCCAACACCTGGCAGTGTGGACGTACAGGTACAAACATAGATATACATTAGGCTACTCCAAGTCATCATCTCCCATTCATTTTTGTCTGCATGCGCTTTCAAAGCTGTCCATTTCTCAAATTTAGAGCCATGCATGCGTACTGTACATTACGATAGCCTATTATACTGAGCCATGGCACATTGTAGTAGCCATGTATCCCTTTGCATGTTTAAGACCCAACCACAGCACATTTGCAGTAGCCTTGTACCCAGGCCTTCCAACCCCAATGTTTAATACTGCACAAGTGACAGGGACTACAGTCAAAAGGCCTGGCTAATGTGTGACATGTTGACTACAGAAGGTGACATGGTCCGTATGCGGATGGACAGCAGCTACATTACTAGCTATGGCATCTTCTTGTGACTTTGCCCTCCCCCCACTAGATGGAGAATGTGTTTGATAGAATCCCCTTTGACAACCCAACCGGAGGTGTCTGGAAGCAAGGCTTTGAGATCACTTACTCCATGGACAGTTATCAACAGGATCAGCTGGAAGTGTTTGTGGTCCCTCACTCACACAATGACCCAGGTGACTTGGGGGAGAGGAAGGAAATAGAACAGTATCTGTGTTACAGGAAATGTAGCAGAGGAGGGAAGCACTTTATCTACATGAAAGTGCATCATACCCCTAGGTAGTCGATCAGGCCAGACCATCTCTCACTCTCCAGTGATGCATCAGTGCTGATATTGCCGCATCAGTGCTGATATTGATGCATCAGTGCTGATATTGCCGCATCAGTGCTGATATTGATGCATCAGTGCTGATATTGCCACATCAGTGCTGATATTGCCGCATCAGTGCTGATATTGCCGCATCAGTGCTGATACTAGAAAATGTGGAACATTGTGGGGGGCGAGCCTGAGCAAGCAGCTACTATGGCTACACATGAATAGACTAAGCTTCATGCTGAAATCATGAACTGGGTCGCTAGCATTTATGAGTGTCGTTTATGTACGGTCTTTACATAAAGTGATCTCAACCCAGCGTTATAATTCGTGCTATGTGTTTGCGAGCAGCCTGCCGTTAATGGTCGGTCCGTAGCTACCGTGACTAACAAGAAGTAAGGTGCCGTACGTGCTTCAACTTGAGCCGTCTCTGCTACGGTTGCCGACGCTGCACTCTGGCAGTAGCCCAGCATTGCCATAAGTGCACGAGCACATTCAATTTTCAGGAAATATTTATGCATATTTAAAAATTTACGGTATAGGCCCGCAAGCAGACATACACACGCGTCTTGCAATGCAATCCCGCTAGTGTGGGGCTCACTCAGGCTCACCCATCAGTTACATGTACATGTACCTTGGTCTTGTTTTGGAGTAGTAAGCATGTACAAGTGTACACCTCCCCTCCCAACACACACAAACACACATTGTCTCCAGGTTGGCTGCGTGTATTTGAAGACTACTATCGACGACAGACACGATCTATTCTGAACCTCATGACAGATGCATTGACGGCAGACAGTCGGAGACGGTTCATTTGGGCTGAAATCTCATTCTTGGCCCTGTGGTGGGTGGAGCAGGGCGAGGCCAAGAAAGAACAGTTCAGGAAGTGAGCTTTGCGTGCACAAGAGTAGCCTTGTTTCTCCTCTTTCTTCCACACAAAGAAACTACACGATTTGGGTGTCTTTGTCCATGCTGTACAATGTATCAAGACGTTTAGATGCTTTGAGGCGAAATAGAGGAAAGTGAAAAGGCCAGTAGTCGCCGGGAATCGAACCTAGGACACCTAGCTTGTGCAGCCAGTGCTCTGCCACTGAGCTACGATAACTGGACTACCACCAGCCCTCACAATCCTCTATTTGTACTGCACAGGTGGAACTGAAATCCATCAGTCACACACCCAGTGGTTGTCCAGTTGTCGTAGCTCAGTGGCGACCACCGGCCTTTTCACTTTCCTCTATTTTGCCTCTAAAACTCTTTACTCCAACGTGAGGCAAGAGTTCTAAGCATGTACATGTACAATGTGACAAACAGTGTCTTCCATGGTATGTGTAGGGAAGAAGCAATGCATAGGAATTCAGCAGTGCCTCTGGTGCAACTGCTAACTGTCATGGGTGTAGTAACGTTTCTCATCTCCTTCCACTGTGGGTGCAATTAATTGATTGTCCACCTCCTCCTCCATACTTGCTTTCACATTTACTCAACCTCCTCTTTCATAGTGACTGTAAACTCCTTCGTGAGGCCTTGTATTGGCTAAAGTGTGTCCTGCGTAAGGATGACTTTGCATAACATCTAGGCCTGCTTTTTTCCAAGGAGGTGTGGTTCATTGATTGTTTGATACGCATGTAAATACATAAGGTACAAGCTTGTTAAAAAGCTTTCTTATTTCTTTACATGTGTGTGTGTGTGAGAGAGAGACCCTGGCAACAACTTCTCAGCACAGAAGTGGCTAGTTTTGTTGTCCTCAACGTTTGCGTGGGGGTGGTACTATACAACAGGTGTTACAGGTACATGTGTACACAGAAAGGGATGGTAACACACTTGTCCTCAGAATTTCATGGGAGAGCTGGGGACAAGGTGTGCGTTACACAGATTATGTTGCTGTTTGCCTGAGGCTGACATTCTGAGAGGCTAGTAGCACTAGAAACTTTGCAACACTCATATGTTGTGGTAACGTAGCTGTACGTGATCATGTGACTGGACGTGTGACTGGTCAATATAATCATGTGACTGGACATGTGACTGGTCAATATAATTATGTGACTGGTCAATATAATCATGTGACTGGCCAATGTGGTCATGTGACTGTTCAATGTGATCATGTGACTGTCGCCACTGTCTACAGGCTGCTAACGAATGGACAGATTGAGATTGTGACCGGGGGCTGGGTGATGAATGATGAAGCCAATACTCACTACTTTGCCATGATTGACCAGATGATCGAGGGGCACCAGTGGCTACAGAATAATCTCCCTGGTAAGCTCCACAGCAAGACTAGGAGGGTTGGGGGGGGGTGTAAGGTGTAGTGTTTAGGATGAGGGTTGGGGGGGGGGGGGAGGTGTGGAAGGTATGGGATATAAGAGTGTGAGGATGTAGGGATGTAGGGATGAGGGTGAGAGAGGTGTGGGGTAAGGTATTTATGGAAACTGTTTGGAAGCATGCACTGTCCTCAACCAATGGACGTGGTTGTGAGCGTAATAGTGTGCTCTAGTGGGCCACTTCCCAGCTCCTCCTTCACTCCCACAGTCACTCCCTCCCCTCCTCTCCCCTCAGGAGTGATCCCCCGGTCAAGCTGGGCCATTGACCCTTTTGGACACACGCCTACCATGGCGTACCTCCTGCAGCGGATGGGCATAGAGTCCATGCTGATACAGCGTGTTCACTACTCTGTGAAGAAACATCTGGCTCGGCACAAGCAGCTTGAGTTTGCATGGAGACAGCTGTGGGGTGAGTGAGTGAGTGTGTGTGTGTGTGTGTGTGTGTGTGTGTGTGTGTGTGTGTGTGTGTGTGTGTGTGTGTGTGTGTGTGTGTGTGTGTGTGTGTGTGTGTGTGTGTGTGTGGACACCTGTGGGCATGGGAAATGCGTGTGTGGTGGATAAACAGATTACTCTCTGCCCTCATGGAAATGTGTGGGTCTTGTCTAAGTCAGACCTCCCTCCATATCTCTCCCCATCTTCCTCCCCCTCTTCCTCCCCCTCTTCCTCCCCCTCTTCTTCCCCCTCTTCCTCCCCCTCTTCCTCCCCCTCTTCTTCCCCCTCTTCCTCCCCCTCTTCCTCCCTCTTCCTCCCCCTCTTCTTCCCCCTCTTCCTCGCCCTCTTCCTCCCCCTCTTCCTCCCTCTTCTTCCCCCTCTTCCTCCCCCTCTTCTTCCCCCTCTTCCTCCCCCTCTTCCTCCCCCTTCACACCCTCACAGACCAGGGTCCTAGTACAGACATCTTTTGTCACATGATGCCGTTCTATAGTTATGATATTCCTCACTCGTGTGGCCCTGATCCCAAGGTATGGTGTGTGGGGGGGTGGGGGGGGTGGGGGATGGAGTGACCAATGTTGCATCACCATTGCAGATATGCTGTCAGTTTGACTTCAAGCGGTTGCCTGGCAACAAGATGAACTGTCCCTGGAAGATACGTCCTGAGGTCGTCACTGAAAAAAACGTGGCAGCAAAGTGAGTCTCGTCTCCTTCCCCTCTGCGCACACACACACACACACACATCTCACATTCCCACACTACCTCCTCTCCCTCCCCCCTGTCTCAGAGCCGAGATGCTTGCCGATCAGTACCGTAAGAAGGCACAGTTGTTTCGTACCAAAACCCTGCTCGTTCCTCTTGGAGATGACTTCCGGTTTGACACACAGCGTGAGGTTGACGCACAGTTCTCCAACTATCATAAACTCATAGACTACATCAACTCACACCCGGAGATGAGAATGCATGTGAGGATGAGAGGGTGTAGGGGTGTGGATGGTGTGGGGGTGTGATGGATGGGTAGGGAGGGTGTAGGGATGTGCAGTGTGATGGATGGGTAGGGAGGGTGTAGGGGTGTGCAGTGTGATGGATGGGTGTAGGGATGTGCAGTGTGATGGATGGGTAGGGAGGGTGTAGGGGTGTGCAGTGTGATGGATGGGTAGGGAGGGTGTAGGGGTGTGCAGTGTGATTGATGGGTAGGGAGGGTGTAGGGGTGTGCAGTGTGATTGATGGGTGGGGAGGGTGTGGGAGTGTGATGGATGGATGGGGAGGGTGTGAGAGGTAAATGCAGGCAATGTGTCATGCAGTGTCCTCCTCGTCTTTACATATGCTGGTTCTCATATTCGCGGTTTGTGTTGATAATTGCTAATACTACACGGTAGCAGAAGAGCAGTGAAAATGAGGAAGGTCTTACTGGCAATCACATTAATGTCTGGAGCTCTCCACTCCTGCAACACAATTCTAGTGTACTATTTTTTGCTGCATGTACGTTTTTGTTGCATTTACTGTCAACACAGACAGAAGATATAGAGCAAAGTAGGCCAGGGAGCAAGAATACTTTTGGAGTCTTCAGTCTGTAGCCATAGTAACACTTTCTTCTCCTTTTTGGTGGCTGGCTGTTGCAGGTTCAGTTTAGTGTGCTGTCAGAGTATTTCTCTGCTGTGAGGCATGCTGCCGGAGGTGAGGAGCATGAGGAAGACATCATTCCCAGTGGGTTTCCCTCCCTCGCAGGGGACTTCTACACCTACTCTGACAGGTGTGTGTGTGTGTGTGTTGGGAGGGGCAAGGAAGCAGAGAGAGGGAAGGAAGGGATCAAAGGACGAAAGGGGTAGTGAAGGAAAGGAGGGAGGTGGAAGAGAGCGGGAATGTTGGAGGAAGAGAGGAGGAGGGGAAGAAGCGAGGAATGGCATGTCGAAGTGTTTTCTCTAGAGTAAATATTGTTACCTAGCGACCACCATTCTTTAAGGATGTCCTTCTCCTTCTCCTTCTCCTTTCTCTCTCCCTTCCCTCTTTCCTTCCTCTCCCTCCCACCCTCTTCTTCCACTCCTTTTATGCAGGGGTGACCACTACTGGAGCGGCTACTTCACGTCCAGGCCATTCTACAAGAGTCTGGATCGTGTGCTGGAAACCAACCTTCGGTATGCCAGTCTCTTAGCCTCCCAAGTACTAATGCACCACCCCCTCTCCTTTCCTCCCCTCCCCTCCCTCTTTTCACCCCATCCCTCTCCTTCCCTCCCTTCTATGCAACAGATCAGCAGAGATCCTGTATAGCCTGGTAATTGCAAGAGGGGTAGCCATCGATCCAAACATTCCACAGCGCCTCACCACAGCACGGCGTGCTCTTGGACTCTTTCAGCATCATGACGGTATCACTGGGACTGCAAAGGAGCCAGTAGTGGTCGACTATGCCAAGAAGTGAGGACAATAAGTGGACTCTGTTTGGGAATATTTGAGTTTGGCAATGGTTGATTTCTTTGCCAAGAAGCAGTTGGGAGTTTTTCATTAGTCACCACATATCACATGCTGTACATGTGTGTCACATACACATACACACACTCAGAATGACAGAGGCCCTTACACTGAGCAAGAACATCATGGCGCTGTCAGCCCAGACCCTGCTGATGGCGGGAAAGGAGCAGGGAGGGGGAAGCAAGCTGATCTTTGAGTTGGTGTGTTAGCACTGTACTGTACTGTCAGCTAGTTCACCAACATCACTACCACCTCTCTCTCTCCCCTCTTCACTCCCTCCCTCCCTCCCTCCCTCCCTCCCTCCCTCCCTCCCTCCCTCCCTCCCTCCCTCCCTCCCTCCCTCCCTCCCTCCCTCCCCCCCTCCCTCCCCTCCTCCCTCCCTCCCCCCCTCCCTCCCTCCCACCCATCCCTCCTCCCTCCCCTCCTCCCTCCCTCCCTCCCTCCCTCCCTCTTCCCCTCCCTCCCTCCCTCTTTCCCTCCCTCCCTCCCTCTTCCCCTCCCTCCCTCCCACACCTCACAGGAGGAGACGTTTCCCTCGTCAGACTCCCCGCCTGCCCACAAGGTCATCTCCCTCGGCCCCACTCCCACCACTGTCACGTTCTTCAATCCCCTACCTCACTCCCGCACACAGCTAGTTTTTCTCAGAGTGAACAAACACAATGTCATGGTGCGTGGGACCTCTTAGTGGGACTCGGTCGATTTTCTACAAATGAACTTTGTACATATAACTGCATGAAGTGTACTTTTCCCTCAACACATCCACACCTCCACACAATCACTCTTCACATACGCCTACACACATCCACACAATCACTCTTCACATACGCCTACACACATCCACACAATCACTTCACATATGCCTACACACATCCACACAATCACTCTTCACACACCTACACACATCCACAATCACTCTTCACACCCTACACGCATCCACACAATCACTCTTCACACACACCTACACACATCCACACAATCACTCTTCACGCCCTACACACATCCACACAAGGAGCCTTGAACCCGTGCTTGCTGTTCTGAATTTTGTCTTGCAGCTTTGGAGAAAAATCAGCCTTTTCTCCAAAGCTATAATACAAATTCTCAAACGGAAAGCCTGGGTTTGAGGCTACACTTTCTGCACTTGTCCACACTCCCACTTGGCTGCACGCCTCCACATAATCACTCCTCATCTTACACACATCTCCACACAATCACTCTTCACACACACCACCACACGTCCACTGCAGGTGAAGGATGCAGACAATGCCGTAGTGTCCTCTCAGGTGAACCCGGTGTGGACGGACAAAGGTGACATCGCTGCCTCCGAGTTTGAGGTGCTGTTTGTGGTGCAGCTGGGGCCCCTCTCCCTCACCCCCTACCAGCTGCTGGAGGGTGGGGAGGGAGTGGTGAAGGCCGTGGTACAGTTCATCAACCAGCGGCCAGCTGACAGGTACATGTATGTGTGTGCTCCGAGAGGGTGTGAAGTGTACGGAAATGGAGAGGCATGTGGTTGTGTGTGTTTGTTGAGGGGCCGTGCAGGTAAAAATGTATGGGAGCAAATTTCACTATGAACCAATTTTAAGCTGGTGACATTACAATGTGATCATGTAACAACAATGTACTAATATACATGTATCTCTCTCTGGTGTACCCTTCACATCCCACACTACCTCCCTCACACACACACATGCACACGCTCACGCACACACACACACACACACACACACACACACACACACACACACACACACACAGTACTGTATTTCAGACAGAGCAGTATCCTGGAGATGACTTTGTCCTGAGCACTGACCACCTGGAGGCGAGGTTCTCCGGCCACAATGGACTACTCAAGTCTCTGAGCACAGGACATGCACAGGCAAGCCACTGCAGAATGTTACCATGACAACACCTGGGATGTGTGCATTATCAGTGAAAGGAGATCTTTGTCACATGACATCACACAACCTACATCTGTAATTTCATATGAATATGTGATGTCAACATCTTTATGAGCTATACACTGTACTCCAGCTGAGTGGATGACATCACTTGATATCACATGACATCACATGACAACCCCCCTACCCACTTACATGTAGGTAACACTAGAGATGGACTTTGTGATGTATGGCACTCGGTCAGGAAAGGAGAGAAGTGGGGCCTACCTCTTCCTTCCAGACGGA
Organism: Agelas oroides; assembly: GCA_949130485.1. NCBI lineage: Eukaryota > Metazoa > Porifera > Demospongiae > Agelasida > Agelasidae > Agelas > Agelas oroides. The sequence goes on from OX422188.1 coordinate 7,361,661, forward strand.
GAGGGGACAAGCATTCTTAGCACCTGGCACCGCCCTTTTATCACCATCACTGCTGGTCCACTGGTGAGGGGAGAGAGATGGAGGGGGGGGGGGAAGGGTGTATGCAAGAGTTACCTGCATCATGAAGCTCATTTTCATGCACAAAATGTAACACTTGATTGCTCCCTTCCCCTCATCTCTTCATGCAGTTTCAGGAGGTCCGTAGCTCCCTGGGCTTGGTGACTCACTCTGTACGGCTTCACAACTCCCCTGGAGTGGATGGAAGGTCCATTGCCATCGTCAACACAGTTGACATTAGGAAGGAGAGCAACAAGGTGCACCTCCCACGGACGTTGCTGCTACCACACACCACACACAGCCAGAGTGCCCATTACCACATGTGACCATTACCCATAGCCATTCCATCTGCCCCTTTGCTCATGTAGAGTGCTAGCCTAAACCCGTTAAACCATTTCTACATTAATTTGCAATGATAAACTGGATGTATTACATCACTCATCATTGACGTAATATCCTGTATCAGCTTGCTCAGGCTGCCCCCACAATGTTCTACATTTCTGGTGACTTGTACATGTACATGTAGTGGTACATACATGTACTTGGAAACTGTTGTACCTGGAAATACCAGGTTGTTGTAGTGGCTCTTTGATCCTGCACATTCAATGAACCTCAAGTAAACACAGGGCTTGCCCACTGTGGCCTTCAACTACATTACATGCAGTTACTAACAGCTAGAGATTGGCTTCTCACACCTGCAGGAGGTAGCCATGCGTCTGAAGACATCTGTGCAGAACAATGGCCGGGTGTTTTACACAGATGTAAACGGCTACCAGCTTGTGAGGCGACGCACAGTGGACAAGCTTCCTCTGCAGGGCAACTTCTACCCCATGCCCACCTCGGCTGTCCTACAGGACAAGAACACCAGGCTGTCTCTACTTTCAGGACAACCCCTAGGAGTTGGAGCACTTCAGGAAGGTAGGCGTGATAACATTTGCTGATTTCCAGCTTAAATACAGATACATGTAAATTTGACTGATACACTGTTCACACACACACACACACACAGGGTGGTTGGAGGTGATGTTGGATCGTCGTCTCATGCAGGACGACCAACGGGGGCTCGGACAGGGGCTCAAGGACAACAAGGTCACATCTGAGAAGTTCAGGTTGCTGGTTGAGCAGAGACTCAGCAACTCTAATGTAAGACATTCTGCCTCCTCTGAGAGAGCATTTACGATGTACTCATACCCTCCCTCCTTTCTCTATTCTTTTCTCCCTCTATCTTTTCTTCCTCCTTCCTTCCCCATGTAGCCTGCAGCTACACTGGTGTATCCCTCCATCCTCTCCCATTTTTCTCTTGATCACCTCCTCCATCCTCTTCAAGCACTCCTCTCTCCTCCCAACTCTCCCCTCTCCCACCTCCGTCCTCTTGTCTCCCTCACTTCTCCCTTCCCTTGTGACCTCCACCTGGTGAACCTCCGAAGTATCCTGTCCTCCGAGCCCACTCCTTCCTCAGCTGCCCTCATTCTCTACCACAGAGCGTTTGACTGTGGCTTCAACATGGCCCCTCTGCAATGTGAAGTCAGTGGGGGAAAGGTGACTCTTGTGTGTGGACGGTAGCCTTCTTGTCCTCAGCCTTGATTCTAGGCTCATCTCCTCTGGTGCACACAGAGGAAATGGGAAATAACCTGGGTCGAGCGCATAAGAACGGGCGGCTAGAGTAAGAGTGTGTAACTTCGTCGGAATTTACTGCCAGTACTAAAAATAGTAACATGTACTGCACATGCTGCGTAGACATAAGCCGTTGTTGCTAAGCATGTGACCGGGTGTTCTATTTTTAGTACGGTTCAATAATTTTGATCGGACTTATGCGCTCTTGCCTGGGTACATGGTGACATCATAACTTTTGGTCATACTTCACCAGAGAAATTTATATTGAACCTGGCAGTGTAGTCTTATTTTTGCTCTGCAATAGAAATGATGTCGTCTTGTGCTCTTAGTGCATGCGGATGGTGTAATTCTTTCTGACAAGGGAGCTCTGAAGGGGCTGGGAGCCATATATAACTACATGTGTACATGGACCTGAATACACAGTAGTAGCTTTTTGGGTGCATGAGATACAAGTTCTGTTATTCCCAACTCCTTTCCTTCCTCAGATCAAGTTGGCGCACCTCTTCAAAGGTGTGGACATCTCGGAAGCCATGGAGACCACACTCACGCTTCTCCACGATCGATCTACTCTGTCCTCGGAATCACAATTCACCACTCAATTAGATCCCATGGAAATACACACTTACAGACTAACATGGTAGCAGTCCATCTGTCCAAGAATTATTTATTTTATTCCAAGTTGTATTGTGGTTCAGCATTACCTGTGTGTGCAAAACTACAATGCAGTATAGAAGTGCAGAATTTCTACTGGCTAATTAAAAATCATTTTTAAACTTGGGCCACCTTTCAGAGCCTTGTACCCAGACTCATTTGCATGTATATGGGGTACAAAGCTCGGCTGGTTTGAGCAAATTACCCTTCTGCAGTGTGAGGGTCTGTACATCTCAGCAGCTTTGTTCCGCAGTCCTTTGCCACCATCCAGTTTTTGATTACTGGGGGACTGGAGCTGAGGAGCAAGGCTAACGTTTCAGTACTGCATTTACAAACTTCTGGTTGCAACACCAACCAAAGAGCTTGCAAGGTTCAGATTGCATGCAAATGCGCAACCGGCTGAGAGGCATTGCGCCGCGCCGCCGAGAGTGCGTTACGTAATGACAGGAATATATATCGGTTTGCGGATGTCGCGTCAGCAAGAAATTAGAAGTACAGCCACTGCACATGCAACGAAAGGGAGATGAAGCTAAGATAACTTCTGACCAGCCAGCGAAGGCCATGCCGCGGATAGTCTCCCTCACCTCTTTCTGCTTGGTCGTGCTGGCATGGACGTCAGTATTTCTCCTCCTCGCGAGATACTTTCTATTTAGCGCACACGAGGTAAGCGAGTATGGTCCCTTCTGCCTCTATAAAAGAAATCACAACTCCAAGGATGGGATGTTTTCCTGGACCTTAAAGGTGGGGGGGGGGCAGTTTCTCTGAACAGTATCCCCCGAAAGTGGAGGGGGAAACAGGTACTCTAGAGTGGGGTGATCCCTAAATCTTGCAAGCCAGATCCTCGATCTCTGTTCTGCATCACCAATCGCTTCCAGTATCTAGCTGGCACATGACAGCAATTGACACTGTGGAACAGAAAGGGTCTGGTTTGTAAGACTAGTTGATTAGTTGATCCCCGGCTAGGGAACATACTCCTAATCAAGACCATTTGTAGCAACCCAAACTGGTCAGGGGGACCACTTTCGGCTACCAAACTGGTCCCCCGGACCGATTTTGGTTGCCAAATTTGGTCCACATAGCTACACATGCCATTAGCAAGTAGATAGCTAACAGTCACAAGACGACAAATAGCGAATAGGCCTAGCTATGAATGAAATTTTCAGACTCAAACGTTAGTTCGCACAGTAGGTCTCTCTCAATCTCTCCTCAGTACAGTGTGCTAGAATCTAGTTAAACTGAATAGCTATATACAATACTTGTGAACGTAGCACGCAAATACGGATCATTTTTGGTAGGGGAGGGGGGGGGGCGACCAATTTTGGCTGCCAATTGTGGTCTGCCCGGGCCACTTTTTGCCCTGGACCAAATTTTTCGTGACAGAATCATCTACTTTGGGGCCTGTTTTTTTTTTCATGACAGTTCATACCATGTTCTAGTGCAGTGAGTAGCAAACTTGCAGAACAAGCAGTACGAACACGATGCACACCAAAACTGTTAAAAGTATGAGGTATCATACTCAGAATGGATACATGTTAGTTGTGAAAAGAGGTGTTGCCACTTTGGAAGGTTCACTCTCTGTGGAAAGGAACTAACTGTACTGTGAGATTAGCTTCAATCCTGCGTTGTGGTTTCCTGTTGTTGTTATGTAGCGACATTTTACACCAATTATAGGGTGACCATACACCGGAGGGAAACCTCACCTGTTGCCTTGTGGGGGTGTTTGTATCATATGTGACATTAGGGCATTACATGGGTGTACGATATCAATAGGACATTCTATAGATGGTTTTCATGGGGCGTGGCTTAACTTCTGGAGGGCAAGAGTTGGGGTCTGTGTTTAGTGCAGTTGTGTGCAAAATACAGACTAGTAAGCGCTACATCAAGTCCTTATCATTAATACCAAAAGATAAAAGAAGCTGCTTCTCTCAAGGTGAAAGGTCCGCTGTACAGCTGCCTCTTGATCGCGCGTTTGCCCTCCGGAAGTAGGATGCTTAATTGACATTTGGAAACCATCTATACAACTTACACTGTATCTTCGTAGGAGATTTCCCTTTCCTTTCCCAAGTTGGAGATTTCCCTTTACCTTTCCCAAGTTGGGGATTTCCCTTTTCTTTCCCAAGTTGGGGATTTCCCTTTCCTTTCCCAAGTTGGGGATTTCCCTTTTCTTTCCCAAGTTGGGGATTTCCCTCTCCTTTCCCAAGTTGGAGATTTCCCTTTCCTTTCCCAAGTTGGGGATTTCCCTCTCCTTTCCCAAGTTGGAGATTTCCCTTTACCTTTTCAAAGTTGTTCTTGTCATCATTTTACATTACTGTAGAGTATCTCCAAGACACTTGACATGTGTGTACCCCAAGTGAAACATCCACCATTTACTGCACGTACAGTGTAGTCTACGATAGTGTACATGTAACATGTGCCCTTAGGGAGTTTTAGTGTCTTCTGCTCCTTCTCTTCAAACTAGCCTCGTTCCCAGACCTTCCCCGACTCCAGGTTTTGATTGCTAGCAGTTTGCATATTGCAAGCGATCACTGGAGCCAGGGAAGGACTGGGAATGAGGCTAGGAACAGTGTACCTACATGTAGCAACATGAGCTATGATTGCCTACACAGGTGGACAATAATGGCTGTACATCACATGATCTTAATTCCGTATGCTAACCTTGAGCCACCATCTAGGTGTACAGCATTTACAGTATGTCAATACTACATGTTGAAGATTCCACTGGCCAAAGTAACAGCGGTGGTATTTTGTCCAATTATACGCATCTTAGAAGCATTGTGAGTATATTTTTCAATTCCCAAGATCACCATAGAAGCTACAATAATGGCTGAACATGACATGATCCTAATTCCGTATTCTAATCTTGAACCGCTACCAGCTGTACAGCATGTACAGTGCGCCAATAGAATCAACTGAAGATTCCACTGGTACAAGTAACAGCGGTGGTATTTTGTCCAATTATACGCATCTTAGAAGCATTTGTGAGTATATTTTTCAATTCCCAAGATCACCATAGAAGCTACAATAATGGCTGAACATGACACGATCCTAATTCCGTATTCTAATCTTGAACCGCTACCAGCTGTACAGCATGTACAGTGCGCCAATAGAATCAACTGAAGATTCCACTGGTACAAGTAACAGCGGTGGTATTTTGTCCGATTAAAGGTGATGATGTCATACGAAAAAGCTCTAAGGATCATGTGATGTAAAGGCTCTTGTTAATGTTATTATGAGGCTGTGCACACTGTTTCCTTTCAGTCATGGTTCCAGGAAGAGGAGAAGAAGCTGATGGGAGAGGTGGACTTCAAGATTGACAACCTGGACGCAAGGAATCTCCGCCAGCTCAACCAGTTGTATGCGGAGGTCAAGAAGGTGGAAGGTGTGTGTGTGTGTGCGTACATGCGTGTGTGCGTGGGTGCGTGGGTGCACATGTGTTTGTGTGTATGCATATGCATGCATGTGTGTGCAGATTCTATTCAGATTCTATTCTGTAGCAATATCTAGGTATGGGCATATGCTTGTTGCTTGTTGCATACATGTAAGCACTTGTGTTGTGTGGACCACCATGTCCCTTCTCTCCCCTCCCCAGAGCTACTCATGACTTCACACCCATGCCTCAGGCATGGTAACTGCTCTGCCAACTCTCATCCCATCCCTATGAAGGATTCTCCAAGATCCCTTCCTGACTCTCCAACTCTCGAACCTTCCATCGCTGTGCTGGTGATTGCATGTGATCGTCCGAACTATGTCAAGCAGGCTATCGACTCCCTCCTCAAGTAAATATAGGACTGTTAACTAGTGGCAAGAGCACATGCATATCTGCATGTGTAGTTTCATTTCCAAACCTCCCCTGCTTTGTTTGTTTTGTTTGTTTGTCTTGTTTGTTTGTTTGTCTGTTTGTCTGTTTTGCATTTACAATAAATAATACACGAAAGCTTGTTTGTTTGTTTTGTTTGTTTGTCTTGTTCGTTTGTCTGTTTTTTTGTTTTGCATTTACAATACCCTACACGAAAGCTTCTGTGCATTGTATTGATTACAAACTGAAAACAAAAAACAAGTGGCCTGGGTATGAGGCTGGCGGGCTGTGGACCAATTAGTTATGACCGAGGCCTATAGATAAGACTCTTGAGAATTGCCACATAGTTGTAGAGATATGATGCCATATTAATTCAATACACTGAGACTGACTATATAATTAAACAAAAAAAAAAAAAGAAGAAAATTGGGTGGTAAGATTTCATCTGGTCTATGCCTGATGAAGGTCACTACAGACCAGCTAGCCTCATTCCCAGGCCCCATCCAGCTTTCTGTAGCTTGCAGTACGAAAAACCAAGCGACAGAAAGCTGGGCGGGGCCTGGGAATGAGGCTACAGACCAGTGGTGCCATTAGGTTTCGTTTAGTCATGTGTTAGTACATGAACTGATTGTAATACTCACCATCTGTCTTGAAGCTGTGTGTGTACACAGACTTATCAGTACACAGCCGACTAGTATGTAAAGTGGTTCCTTCCCCTTGCTCCCAGGTATCGTCCATCGGCCGGTCTGTTTCCCATTGTTGTGAGCCAGGACTGTGGCCATGAGCCGACTGCTGCTGCCATTGCCAGCTATGGGCACAGGATCACCCACATCAAGGTGTGTGCATGGCAGTTGGCCCCTAGCAAGTTAGAACACTCAGGGCAGCTTGTGCATGCTTCTTGACTCCAGATGTTTATATACCCTCACTCCTTGCCATCCTTCCACTTCCTCCTCCTCCTCCTCCTCCTCCTCCTCCTCCTCCTCCTCCTCCTCCTCCTCCTCCTCCTCCTCCTCCTCCTCCTCCTCCTCCTCCTCCTCCTCCTCCTCCTCCTCCTCCTCCTCCTCCTCCTCCTCCTCCTCCTCCTCCTCCTCCTCCTCCTCCCCTCTCACTGTCCTCCACTCCAGCACACTAATCACACAGAAATAGTGATCCCACCAAAGCATCACGTTCGGAACAGGAAGGCAGAGATAGGCTACTACAAAATAGCTCGCCACTACAAGTGGGCCCTGACACAGGTGTTTGAGGAAATGAACCACCAGTATGCAATAATTGTGGAAGGTAAGTAAGGTGAGAGTAGCGCCATGGGGTGGAGGATCAATTCTGAGCGAGCCCCAGGATGACCTTGCACAAGCGTGTGTGTACAATGACAGTAGCGCCATGGGGTGGAGGATCAATTTCACTGTATGTTGGTTGAGGTGAGACTGAGCGAGCCCCGGGATGACCTTGCACAAGCGTGTGTGTACAATGGCAGTAGCGCCATGGGGTGGAGGATCAATTCTGAGCGAGCCCCAGGATGACCTTGCACAAGCGTGTGTGTACAATGACAGTAGCGCCATGGGGTGGAGGATCAATTTCACTGTATGTTGGTTGAGGTGAGACTGAGCGAGCCCCGGGATGACCTTGCACAAGCGTGTGTGTACAATGGCAGTACAAGACGTAGTTGCTCTGGCTGGCAAACCCTGTTGCTAACGGTACATGCATGGTTGGTGCACCATGAAACATGCAGTGTACTACTCGCTCAGGCTCACCTCAGATGATCAAGCATCTCCCCAGTTGTAGCCTTATTCGCTCAGGCTCACCTCAGATGATCAAGCATCTCCCTAGTTGTAGCCTTATTTCGCTCAGGCTCACCTCAGATGATCAAGCATCTCCCCAGTTGTAGCCTTATTTCGCTCAGGCTCACCTCAACATCTCCCTAGTTGTAATCTTATTGGTTCTGTCTAGGATTTTGAGTTTGGGGGAGAAGCTGTATAAAGCGTTGCCTAGGGGAGTCTGGGGACATGCTCCTCAAGAAAAATTTGGGATTGTAGGTCCTCTGAGATTGTTTCTGATGCAATCTGAGAGGTAAAACCACACCTGAACCCTGAATTGGTGTATACTATATAATTATCACCATAGTACAAAGCTATACCGGAAAATATCATAAGTTTGTTGCCGTCTGTATGGTTACGAGTGTGTAGCACGAGTAACAAGGCCAACGGCAACAAACGAGTGATATTTTTTCCGGGTACTATGGTGAGAATGATTTTATCAGCCTTCAATTTCTTTGCACATTCCGACGCAGCGCACGTGACTTGTAGTACCTGATACAGATTCTCGTGTGACTTGTAGTACTGATACGGATTCTCGTGTGACTTGTAGTATAAAATATGCCTTTTTAAAAATTGTGTGCAGCTGCAAGGCTTCCCCATTGACTCCCATACATTCGTGTGAGTTAGACATCATTACCAAGTCATGGACAGATTTAGAACAAGTACAGAGTGGATGGTTATCAATATTATCTTGGTTGGTATCTACACAGGAGGGGGTTACCAGATGAGAAATAGATGGTCTCAGCTCTAAAACTGTCTTACAGTGGAACCCCTCTATAACAGACACCATTGGGACCAACAAGTTTGTCCTTTATAGTGAGGTGTCCCTAGCTCATTGGGACCAACAAGTTTGTCCTTTATAGTGAGGTGTCCCTAGCTCATTGGGACCAACAAGTTTGTCCTTTATAGTGAGGTGTCCCTAGCTCATTGGGACCAACAATTTTGTCCTTTATAGTGAGGTGTCCCTAGCTCATTGGGACCAACAAGTTTGTCCTTTATAGTGAGGTGTCCCTAGCTCATTGGGACCAACAATTTTGTCCTTTATAGTGAGGTGTCCCTAGCTCATTGGGACCAACAAGTTTGTCCTTTATAGTGAGGTGTCCCTAGCTCATTGGGACCAACAAGTTTGTCCTTTATAGTGAGGTGTCCCTAACTTGGGGGCTTCCTGTATATTTCCGGTAGGCGTGGTATGCGTAATCGGCACAACGTGGCTATGCGTTTTCAGAGCTTTCTCTTGCTGTACGCTGGCAGGGAAGGCTAAGCAGAGGCTAGCTAGTACTGTGAGTAATGGCGGTACTCTAATGTCAAGTTGTTAACTCCAGCAGTGATGGTAGACAACCTTGCTGAAAAGGTGGACGTGTGTCCACTAAATCGGGGTCATTATGTATTGTTTGTGTACAATTGGGAGCACGAAAGGTGTCCGTTATACGGAGTAGCGGGGTGTCCACTATTTGTTTTGTTTTTATGTATTGAAGTCTATGGACAAATGGTCGGGACTTTCAGAATAGTCCATTATATTGTGGGTGTCCACTGTTGAGGGGTGTCCGTTAAGCAGGGTTCAACTGTCTTAATCGCAAGACAATCTAGAAGAGCATGTTAACCTGGTTCCCCCTCCCTCCCAGATGACCTGGACATCTCCCCCGACTTCTACTCCTATTTCTCCTCGCTGCTCTTTCTCCTGGACAATGACCGCACTGTCTGGTGCATCTCGGCCTGGAATGACAATGGCAAGGATGGATACATTGATAAGCAGCACAATGGTGAGGAGGAGACGTTGGGTCTGAGTTGTCAGATTGGTCAGTGGGGTTCTTTCTTGACTCTCTTCTGCAGACCTGCTCTATCGCACTGACTTCTTCCCTGGGTTAGGCTGGATGGTGACCAGACAGACATGGGAGGAACTGAAGCCAAAGTGGCCACAAGCGTGTGTAGCATTTGTGTGTGTGTCTGTTTGTATGCGTGTACATGTGCTGCCTTTGCTGTCTCCAGTAGTGTTGTATCAGTTAAGGGGTTTTAGAGTTTTAGTAATTGAAACTATAACTAGCTAAAAAAATTGTAAAAATCGGGAAACTATAACTAAAAGCATTTTCTAAATTCAAAAAGCTAACTATAGCTAAACTAAAAGCACAAACCCTATACTAGTCTCTAGCTGCTGATTGTCTGCAAGCCATCGAAAACTAGAGTTGGAACAAGCCTATGTGTGCATCAGTCTCTTTGTCTGCCTGCCTGCCTGCCTGCCTGCCTGCCTGCCTGCCTGCCTGTCTGTCTGTCTGTCTCCCTGTCTGTCTGTCTGTCTGTCTGTCTGTCTGTCTGTCTGTCTGTCTGTCTGTCTGTCTGTCTGTCTGTCTGTGGAGGAGGAAGAAGTAGAGTAGAACTGACCCTGCTCTATCTCTTGTAGATATTGGGATGACTGGATGAGAGAGCCAGAGCAAAGGAAGGGAAGGTAAGAAGATCACAGCAGCTTGGAGCCTTTTGTGGTCTTTTTGCGTGACTCTGAGGCGCCTGCCCTCTTACCTTCTCCCTCACACACACAGGGTGTGTATACGGCCTGAGGTCTCACGAACCAAGACATTTGGAAAGGTTGGAGTGAGCAGCGGTCTCTACTTTAACCAGCACCTCCAGTATATTGTGCTCAATACCAACGCTGTCAACTTCAGCACGAAAAACCTAACCTATCTCCTTGAGGTATGACTGTCACATGACCCATTGCTTGCACGTCACATGACCTGTAGCCCACCACTATTGTACATGTATGTCACATGACCTGTAGCCCACCACTATTGCATGTCACATGTCCTGTAGCCCACCACTATTGTACATGTATGTCACATGACCTAGGGTACATATGAGAAGGAGTTTGTCTTGCGAGTGCTTGCATTGCCTGTTGTGGACGTGTCTGACGTGACGTCCCACAGGCGGCCGGAGCTAAAGGAGGTGCAAGTGAGGTACTCAAACAAGAAGGACTTTGAGAGGATTGCAAAACAGCTGAAAATCATGTCTGACCTCAGGGTGAGTTGACTGTCCTCGTTTCCTTCTCTTCCTCAGTGCATGTTGTAACTTCCCTCTCTGCTCCCCCTCTGTTCCCCTCCCTCCTTTTCCCTCTTCTCTCCCTCCTCTTCCCTCCTTCCCTCTCCCCCCTCGGTCCCTTCTTCCCCCCTTCCCCCTATCTCTCTCCAGGGTGGAGTACCAAGAACTGCATACAAGGGGATAGTTAGCACCATGTACAGTGGACAGAGGGTACACCTGACTCCACCCAGCCCATGGCAAGGCTATGAATCTCTCGGCTAGTCCAAAGATTCATGTCAACCATTTCTGTGTTATATCACTGCACAATAGGTTGAGATGTACCAAAAATACATTTTTATTTATGTAAATTATGAAATTTGCAGAAATACTGGACCAGTCTCGTACCCAGACTACTTTTCATGAAAAATGTGGTCTGGGAGCGAGACTAAGCGACTGAAGATAAACGTTCGTTCCCAGACTAGCGAATCTCGGTACCAAAATGGAACACCTGCATGGGCGGGGGCCGGGCTACGCAAACGGCGGGAAACTCATGGAAAATTCAGTTGTATTCAGTGTGGACTCAGGCGAGGTGCAAATACCCGTACACATCAGCTTGCAGTAACTAGATATTGTCACTTACGCATGTTATATTTTACAACATGATTTACACCTACCCCTCACCCATGCACCACCATCTCACAACCAGGTCTCAGAGGAGGAGGAGGATGATCTTCAGAGGAAGGAGGAGGTGTGAGCAACAAGAGAGCGTGTCTGTGTGTGTGTCTGTGATAGTCTTGCAAACTGCACCCAGCCAACCCCAGTACATATTTCTTTCAGTATATCACACATGGGGAAGGATGGATCTGGTGACTCATTGAGGGTAGTCTCACCGGCCAAACTCTCACACAGGGAGGAGAGAATCTGGTCAAATTCCCATCATCGTCTCGTGCCTAACACACCAAGAATTTGTTGGTGTGTTAATTGACTTAGTGAGGAATGGAGGCGTGCATTTGCCTTTTTTGGAATGTTACTTGGAGAATATGGTGTTTTAATTAACAGAACTCCTGCCTTTTCAGAACATGTCCAAACTGAGTTCACACCTACTTCATTAGGCGCCCTGCTGCTGAGTATGCAACACAAAAGCCTGATGGGAATTTGACCAGACTCTCTCCTTCGCGTGAGAGTCTGGCCTGTGAGATTCATGTGCTATGCAGTATTTTCAATTGGATTGCAGTACTGATCAACAACTCCATGGGAGACTTCAGAGCCAAAAAACAACTGAATCTTCAATTCATACAGTGCATGATACATCGTCTTTCATAAGCTTGTGATCCGTAAGATGTCATTCCTTTGGTTGCATTTGTGCAAATCCTCAAGAATCACCAGATCTTTGCTACTGAAAGCAATCCCCCTTAGTTGGATCTGGCTTGTGAGATTTTGTGTGTAGATTATACTGGTAGCCTCATTCCAAGACCCCACCCCAACTTCCATGATGAAGAGATGGGCTAGGGAACGAGGCTGTTTGTGGTAGTTTATCAAGCCATGTACCACTCAACTGTCTTTGCTCAAGCATGCACAACTTCACACACATGTACACAACCTCACACGCATGCACATGACACACATGCACAACCTCACACGCATGTGCGCAACACATGCACAACCTCACATACATGCACACAACACACATGCACAACCCCACAGCTTCACCAGCTGTTGAGCGAGCAGCTGCAAGATGACCTCCTTGAGGACAGTATTGTTTCCACGGTAACCAGTGGTGGGGGTGAGGATCTCTCTACCCTCTCCTCCCCAGCCCACACCCCCTCCCCAGACATGGTACGCTGACAGCACATCTTCGTACACGCGTTCCTCAAGGTGGTATTGTCAGATATCCTCCACGGTTTTATTTACTCTCCAAATATAGCAACACAGAGGTGTCAGACGTCCAAAGTCTTGCACAAAATTAGCCATAGGTTATTGTAAATTTCAGCCTGTGATAGAAATTGATGGTCACAACCTGACCTTCCGCTAATCTGGTTTGTTAATTCAAAGTATGCTATTGCATTCTTGAACAACCAACCAATTTGGTATCTCAGGCTAGTCTCAAACCCAGTCCCCCCTCCAAAGCAGAAGAGGGGGTCTGGGGAATATAGTACATCCTCACACCATGGGCTAGCTGTTGCTATGGATTCCGCTAAAGGGGGTTTGAAGGGGGGCCTGGGTACGAGACTAATCTCAGGCTTGATGTGTAGAACATTCACAAAAAGTAACTTACAGAAAATCAACATCATTCTATAATAGCACTTACTGTAATTTACTTTCAATTACTGAACCATCCAATGTTTACTTAGACACCCTTGTTGGGTGTACGATTAGTTTACGCTGGCCCAGATGAGGTCTGACATCACCATTAAAAGGTAGCTGCTGCGATTCTGCTCATAACTCACGCAGTGACACATATATACCCAGGCTTTCACTTCCCCCAATACTTAATCACTTGCAGTACGGAAGTATAGTAGGGGAAGGCCTGGGAGATTTCAATGATGTTGGGTAGACAGAGGAACATGATCAAACGCTAGGAGCGTGAAGGCCTGGCAGCGAGGCTGTCACACATCTAAGAGTATATATATATCTCTCTCTCTAGATTGAGAATGTTGGTGTGATGGTGAGCTCCAGTGTATGTGAGCCAGCAGCCCCCATCTCACACACATCACCACACCTAAGGCCTTATGCTGGCCAAGTGCCGTTGCCCCTTGTGACAGCCATTCCTCAGACCACCTCCAGGATGGTGGACACTGGTGTGCAGGGAGGAGGAGTGAGGGGCGTGGGAGGGGGAGGGTGGTACCAGGAGAGGGAGGCAACAGCAACAAGAGACATCACCCCTGTGGTACAAACCAGTGTAAGGACCAAACAAGTAAGTTTATATGAAGGAATTTCACATACTCATGCAGGATACCATCCAACGGTGCAGTACTAAGTGACATTTCGGCCCAGTGTTGGCCCTCACTAGGCTGTACAACAATGGGATAATTAAAAAGTCCCTAAAATATTACCATTTTGTTCTATACCGGTTCGATTACACTAGATTTCAGATGAGAACCCGGCTGTTCAAAGATCTGCATCATAATAATCAGATGTTGAAGATAACTGTCAGCTCTCGGCTACTTACGTCACCATACATGCAACTGAGAGTATACTCTCAGTTGCATGTATGGTGACGTACAAGAGTGTGATATTACTATCCATTGTGGTGCCTCCCCTCTCTCTTCTCTCTCTCTCTCTCTCTCTCAGACTTCCCCTCCTCATGACGTTGGTCTCCGGCAGCTAGAGGTACTATACCAGGCAAGGGGGCGGAGGATAGAGCAGCTGGCTCAGCAGTTAGCCAGCGAGGTAGAGGAGAGGGAGAGACACACACGGATACTGCGTCATGAGAAGGTGAGGCAATGCTAGCAGTAATAATGTACTGTATTCTTCTTGGCTTTGAGGGCATTCCCAAGTAGAGGGGGGAGGAGGTGGGGGGAGGGGTTGGGGTGTATGTTTGTGGATTAGACCACTTTGCTTCTAATTATCATACAGTACAATTTAGTACTGTCCCAGCTCATGTGCTCGGTTATCTTCCCTCAATGTCTTCTCACTCCAAGGCTCTCCTCTTCCACCTCTTAACCTCCTCTCCCTCCTCTTCTCCACCTCCTCTCCTCCTCTCCTCCTCTCCTCCTCTCGTGTGTGAAACTCTTCATTGGATTTGCAAATATACATGTACAAACCAATGAGGGGTGGAGTAGTCCAAGATCAAATGGTCAAAATGTTCTACAAAAACATTGCACGCATCATAAATTGGACGCATCCCTCCTCACCCTTCTCACCTTCCTTTCCTCTCACCCTCCTCTCCTCCTCATCCTCCTCTCCTCCTCCACCTTCATTCTCACTCTGTCTCCTTCTCTAGAGTATCTTGGAGGGGGAGCATGGGCAGTTACGGAATCACCTTTCTGAGCTAGAGGCAGTGCAGCAGGCACTGGAGGGAGAGGTTGCTTCTGTGAAGGGGCAGCTAGCAGCAGAACAGGCTCGTAGCAGTGCTCTGGAGGAAAGCAGGAACGAGGTGTGTGTGAAAGGGTGAGGGAGAGGGAGAAAGGAGAGGATTGATGAACTAGGAGATGTGTATTTATTTTTACCTCTTTCAGCTGGTGTCAAAGCTGAG
Organism: Agelas oroides; assembly: GCA_949130485.1. Lineage (NCBI taxonomy): Eukaryota > Metazoa > Porifera > Demospongiae > Agelasida > Agelasidae > Agelas > Agelas oroides. The sequence goes on from OX422188.1 coordinate 7,376,788, forward strand.
GGCAGCTGAGGTGTCTGTCGAGAGCCTCACCAACCAGGTTGGTGTTTGATCACTGCATTACTGCACATTACACAGGGAGGGGGGGAGGGAGGGAAAGGAAGAGAGAGGGGGGAGAAGGGGGATGACGGGAGAGGAGGAGGGAGGGAGATTGGTACCCTCTCTGTATGTATGTGTACTGTGCTCAGGTTGGTGAGCTGGCAAGGTCGGATGCGCTGGTGCGTGTGCGTGAGAGCTATAGCACTGCCCTAGAGCAATCTTCTCAGCAGCACCAACAGCAAGTGCTGGCGCTGCAGCAGGAGCTGGACACTGCTCAGGAACATGTGGAGAGACAGGTGTGTGTGTGTGTGTGTGTGCTGTCTTCCCTGCCTTCCTCCTCTCCCTCCCTCCCTCCCTCCCTCCTCCCCTCCCTCTCCCTCCCTCCTTTTCCTTCCTCCTTCTCTCCCACCCTCCGTTCTTCCCATCCAGAATCAAGTCATCTCACAGCTTCAAGAAGAATCCCGTGAGCTCCAGACCAGCTATGAAGGCCAGCTGGCAGAGAGGGACAGAGAGATGGAGAGATTGCGTCATTCACTACACAGCAGGGACCAGGTAAGGTTCCGACTCATGTTTGGGAACTACACTCTGTGTGACTCCAACATCTTTCATCCCTCCTACTCCCCTTCTCTTCTTTTCCCTTCCACTCTCTTCTCTCCCTTCCCTGTCTCTCACCCCAGACTGAGCCCTCTACTGACAGCAGTGTAGTACAACAGCTGCAGTTTGCTGGTGAAGGTGTGGAAGGGGAAGGAGGGGAGGTGGAGAGGCTAACAAGAAGGGTGGTGGAGCTCTCCACGCAAGCGGAGGATTTGCAGTTTCAGCGGACTGCTCTCCAGGCTGAGCTGGAGGAGGAGAGGGGGAGGGCAGAGAAGAGGGAGGTAATAAGACGGTAGATTCCCTTTTTGTACACTGTTAGTATGAGAAGTCACTAGACTAGTCACAAGACACGAGACAAGGAGCTGAGTCGCAAGACACGAGACAAGTCATGAGACAAGACAGTCACCAGACATGAGACATGAGACTTACATGTAACACAAGACAGTCACCAGACATGAGACTAGTCACAAGACACGAGACAAGTCATGAGACAAGACAGTCACATGACACGAGACAAGTCATGAGACATGAGACATGAGACATGAGACATGAGACATGAGACATGAGACATGAGACTTACATGTAACACAAGACAGTCACCAGACATGACCAAGACATGAGACACGTTATGTGAAACAAGAAACAAGGCTGTGAGGTTAGCTGTGCAAAAAAAAATAGCACATGTATTCAGCCAGTTTTTGCTGAAGAGCCATTTTTGGCAGGAGCCATTTTTGGCTGAAAATTGTCTTATGTCCATTTTTGTTTTTTTTACTTGTCTCCTGTTTTCTTCTGGGTGTATCACTCACTCTCTCACTCTCTCCACAGTCCTCCCTGTAGTCCTAGACAACCTGTGTGTATGTCTTGTTACTCGCTCACTCACTCTGTCTCTCGCAGGCCTCCTTGCAGGCCCAGACAGCCCGTGTATATGAGCTGGAGTCTGAGAACCAGAGACTAGCGTGTGAGGTAGAGGGTGTGAGGAGGGAGGTGGAGAATGTGAGGAAGGAGGCAGAGGAAGGAAAAAGAGCAGCCCTAGAACAGTGAGTGTTGTAGTGCAAGAAGACTGCTATTGGGTTGGCATGCTGTCAATTCTACATTGATCAGCAGCATATTGGACTAATTTACCATCTTTCATTCTTTCTCTCCCCCCCCCCCCCCCACACACACACACACAGGTGTCGGTCCGCTTGCCTGCAGCTTCATGAAGAGTCCACCCACCGTCTAAGAGAGTCTGTGACAACTGAGAAACAACGAATTGAGGAAGAACATAGCAGGAGAATAGCGGAGCTCAAGTGAGTTCAACATGGATGGAGGGATCGGATGGGATGAGTAGTATGATGCTGATCAATGTAAGCTTAGTATTGGATGGTAGGACAAAGAAATGCAACCACTGTGCAGGTCACACACGCACGCACGCACACACGCACACACACACACACACACACACACACACACACACACACACACACACACACAGGAGAGAGCTGAGTGGAGTGCGTGCAGAGCTGGTGGTGGTGCAGGGTGAGTATGTGGAGGTGTGTGGAGAGAGGGAAAGACTCACACGACAACTGGAGGAGGTAAAGAGGAAGAAGGAGAGAGGGGGAGAAAGGGAGGAGAGAAGAGAGAAGGTGAAGGAAAAGAACTTCTACCCCCATCCTCTAGGGCAAGAAAGAACGGCTGGCGGAGAAGGAGGGGGCAATACAGCAGGCAGTGGATCTGGCCCGTGCTGAGTGGAGGAAGAAGCTTCTGGCAGAGAGCAAGACAAGCGTTGAGGAAGCTCTGACCCAGGCACAGCAGACCTGGGAGGCACGGTCAGTGTGTAACATGACCAAAATGACCATGCAGGTGCCGTAGTTCAATAATCTATCGTTGTCTCATCGCAGGGGGTGGAGCATACAGCTGTATGTCTTGCTACCCGGGTTACAATAAAATGTTTGCTGACCCAATGGTAGAAGGATGAGCTAGGGCAAGAGCACTTTTTAGGCATCTTGCTTGAAGCTGCATTGCAGTACTGCAGTACTGGAGACACTGCTATGATCACATAGTACATCAGGCTTCCTCCTCCAGTTTTTGCATTGCTCCACTTTTTGATTGCTTACAGTTGTTGTAGCTCAACAGTGTACGTATTGTATTCTCTTGTTATCTTCTGTCTGCAGACTTGAGTCTGAGAAGCATTCTGCTGCGGAAGGTGTGAGAGTGGAGTGTGAGAGGGAGGTGGAGGAGGTGAAGCAACAGTGCAGGGAAGAAGTGGAGAAAGTGAGGATATGAGGGTGTGAGGATGTGAGGGTGTGAGAGTTGGGAAGGATAACTAGAGCAGATAGTGTGATCACTGAGAACCGTACTGTACGTTTCTTTTCTGCACAGGTTCATTTGGAGTGTGATGGTCAGCGTGAAAGGTGGGAAGGGGAGGCTGTGAAGAGGGCAAGAGAAGAGTGGGAGAGAGAGAGGGAGAGAGTGGTGGGGGAGGCTGTGAGGCAGGCCAGAGTGCAGTGGCTGGAGGAGCGGGAAACGTAAGGGATGTGTGTGTGTGACTGTTGGCAGTGGGCAAAACTCTTGTTAGCATTCTGTATACTGACAAAGCAGTCAATTTACACATCCAATAACACCTTTCCCTCTTATTCCCACTTCCCCCCCTATTTCCTATTCTCCTTTCTCCCCCTGTCTTTCTCCTTTCCACATCTCATCCCTCCCTTTCCTCTTCCCTTCCATTACCTGTCTGCCTTTTCCTCTTCCCATCCTCTTCTCCAGGTCCCTCCAGTCTCGTATTGACACAGCAGTAGCAGCAGCTGAGAGGCTGTGGAGAGAGCAACACAGAGCTGAGGTGGGGCATGCAAAGGGGAAAAAGGAGAAGGAGGTGAGGGAGTCAGAATGAAGTCCAAAACGAAGAGCAAAATTGACTATCTCCAGTAAACAAACTTATCTAGAAGTGCCCCACAGAGCACAACATAATTGCCCCAGCAGTAGTTCTCTGCACGTGCACACATATATCAGAGATGGGCTCACTCACACTCTAAGCCCTGTGCGGATGCACACGCATTGTGATTATAATGCCTGTGATGAGCATTGTACTACCTCCCTGCCGGTCCCTGGAGTACATGGTTAAACCTCAGCATGGAAGGGGAATTTCACTGCCTTCAAGAAATTTGTGAAAAAATCAATGTGTAATGAGGCTACCCACCCCCTATATAGCTAGAGCAAAAGCTCATACATGTAGTGACCTGTGTGTGTGTAAACTCTTGCAGGAGGATGTGCTCAGTTTGGAGCTTGTACTAGCCAGTGAGCGTGGAAAGTGGCATGAGGAGAGCAGAAGGACGTGGCAGGAGCAGTGGCGGTCCTTGCTGTCCACTGCCCACCGGGAGTGGTCCAGGGCACAGGAACCTGTGACAAAGGCGGAGGTGGAGCGTGCAAGGAGACAGTGGGAGAAGAAGCAGGGGAGGGTAGCGCAGGTGAGAGTGAGGAAGGGAGGGTAGTGAGTATAAACTGGCAATGTTGTGTGTATCCCTCCACAAGAGGTTGTTTGTGTCTTTGCAGGCAGCTGTGGAGGAGGCTGTGTCTAGAGCAAAGGGTCACTACGAGGGTGTGGTGGGGAGGCTAAGGAGAGAGTGGGAGGGGGAGAGGGAGAGGATGGCAGATGAAATCAGATCGCTGGAGTCTCAACTTGCCACACTCATGCAAGGTAAGTGGTGTCCCCCTGACTTAGCTGTAGCCCATGTTCACATAATCTATTGAGCTAGCTAGGTCTATAGACTGTTTCCCTTGCTCACTGAAATTTGAGACAGGGGACGGAGAGGAAAAAAGGTTTCCTAACACCCTCCCCTAACGTCTGGCAAGTGACAGAGACAGTCTAAGCTTGACAGACATTGTGTTCATAGTGTGTGATGTGGTGGTCTCCTGCAGAGGAGCCGGATACTGGTGTTCAGAGCGGAAGAGTAGCTGCACAGCAGCTGAGGGAGGTCTTGCACACTGGCATGGCTGCCATGAAGGAGGACATACTGGCACTGGTGGGCCATAGTTAGTGCCTTTTGAAGCAACCTACTTTGCATGATAGTCTGCAGTGACTGGTCTGTAGTGCTGCTGCTTCACCATCGATGTACTGCCTCTCAACCCCCCCCCCCCCCCCCCCTTCCACACACACACACACACTACTCCATATATATACACACAGCTTGCAGAAGTACAGGAGGCGAACAATGCACAGTGGAGAGAAGAGGTGGCAAGGGTGCGCCAGTCGACAGCCAGGGAGGTACAGGGATACTACCTCAGATGTTTGCACCAACTTAACAGAGATACACCTCTCACAGAAGATCAGCTACCTCAGTCACATGAACAACCACACAGCCACTCACATGACCAACCACACGGCCACTCACATGACCAACCACACGGCCACTCACGTGACCAACCACACGCCCACTCACATGACCAACCACACAGCCACTCACGTGACCAACCACACGCCCACTCACATGACCAACCACACACCCACTCACGTGACCAACCACATGCCCACTCACATGACCAACGACGCGGCCACTCACGTGACCAACCACACGCCCACTCACATGACCAACCACACGCCCACTCACATGACCAACCACACGCCCACTCTCGGGAGGAGGCACTGTGTGACAGCAAGCTGCTCGAGGCTGAAAGCAATGTCAGACCAGAGAGAACCTTGCATGTGGCTCGCAGACGCATATCTCCAACAAAACACACAAGACCAGCTGGTGTGAAGCACAGCACCGTAAGACCATCAAAAGAAACTGCTGCTGCAAATGCAAGAACTACGGCTGGAAGAACCCAGAGGAGATCAGATGTGAGAAAGAATGTATTTGGTGGGGGACAGGCAGCCACACAGAAGAGAGGACATTGAAGTGTCGACTGCATTTGGCCCTGTATGATTCGAACTAGCAATTTATGGTACTGTGGATACTTGTGCCTCATTACATATCACCCAGCTCCACTTGTGAGACTAGTTCCGCTCCCTCAATCTTTCATATTATTGGTGCTTGCTCTTCGATATGACTTCATGGAGGTTGTACCCTAAATGGAATAATTAATACGAGGAGTGGGTAGTGGAAGGAAGGGTAGGGTCTGGAGCTATGTCACGAGACCATCTTTGGTCTGTTTGACCATACCCTTTTCCAACCAATGTTGGTCTAACCTTCTAGTGCCAAATTTGGTTGATTTGGTTATAGTTTACTCAATTTTTAAATTTGGTTGAATTGGTCAAATGTCATTTGCTGCCTCTGTCCCTGTCCCTCTGTTCCTGCGTCCCTGTCCCTGTCCCTGTCCCTCTCCCTCTCCCTCACCCTCTCCCTCTCCCTCTCCCTCTCCCTCTCCCTCCCCCTCTCCCTCTCCCTCTCCCTGTCCCTGTCCCTCTGTCCCTGTCTGTCCCTCTCCCTGTTCCTGTCCCTGTCCCTGTCCCTATCCCTCTGTCCCTATCCCTGTCCCTGTCCCTGTCCTGTCCCTATCCCTCTGTCCCTATCCCTGTCCCTGTCCTGTCCAGTCTTGACTTGATGCTGTCCAGTCTTGTCCCTAAGCTGTCTAGTCATGTCCAAATGCTGTCCAGTCTGTCCTAATGCTTTCCAATCTTATACTAATGCTCTCCAGTTTGTCCCTATGCTGTCCAGTGTTGTCCCTATGCTGTCCAGTCTTGTCCTAACGCTGTCCAGTCTTGTCCTAATGCTGTGCAGTCTTGTCCCAACGCTATCAAGTCTTCTCCTAATGCTGTCCAGGCTGTCTCTATGCTGTCCAGTTTGTCCTTTTGCTGTCCAGTCTGTCCTTTTGCTGTCCAGTCTTGTCCTAATGATGTCCAATCTTGTCCTAATGCTGTCCAGTCTTGTCCCGATGCTGTCCAATCTTGTCCTAATGCTGTCCAGTGTTGTCCTAATGCTGTGCAGTCTTGTCCCAATGCTGTCCCGTCTTGTCCTAATGCTGTCCCGTCTTGTCCTAATGCTGTCCAGTCTTGTCCTAATGCTGTCCAGTCTCTCCCTATGATGTCCAATCTTGTCCTAATGCTGTCCAATTTTGTCCTAATGCTGTCCAGTCTTGTCCTAATGCTGTCCAGTCTTGTCCTAATGCTGTCCAGTCTTGTCCTAATGCTGTCCAGCTTGTCTTAATGCTGTCCAGTCTTGTCCCTACGTTGTCCAGTCTTATCCCGATGCTGTCCAATCTTGTCCTAATGCTGTCCAGTCTTGTCCTAATGCTGTCCAGCTTGTCCTAATGCTGTCCAATCTTGTCCTAATGCTGTCCAATCTTGTCCTAATGCTGTCCAATCTTGTCCTGATGCTGTCCAGTCTTGTCCCGATGCTGTCCAATCTTGTCCTAATGCTGTCCAGTGTTGTCCTAATGCTGTGCAGTCTTGTCCCAATGCTGTCCCGTCTTGTCCTAATGCTGTCCCGTCTTGTCCTAATGCTGTCCAGTCTTATCCTAATGCTGTCCAGTCTCTCCCTATGATGTCCAATCTTGTCCTAATGCTGTCCAATTTTGTCCTAATGCTGTCCAGTCTTGTCCTAATGCTGTCCAGTCTTGTCCTAATGCTGTCCAGTCTTGTCCTAATGCTGTCCAGTCTTGTCCTAATGCTGTCCAGCTTGTCTTAATGCTGTCCAGTCTTGTCCCTACGTTGTCCAGTCTTATCCCGATGCTGTCCAATCTTGTCCTAATGCTGTCCAGTCTTGTCCTAATGCTGTCCAGTCTTGTCCTAATGCTGTCCAGCTTGTCCTAATGCTGTCCAATCTTGTCCTAATGCTGTCCAATCTTGTCCTAATGCTGTCCAATCTTGTCCTAATGCTGTCCAGTCTTGTCTTAATGCTGTCCAGTCTTGTCCTAATGCTGTCCAATCTTGTCCTAATGCTGTCCAGTCTTGTCCTAATGCTGTCCAGCTTGTCTTAATGCTGTCCAGTCTTATCCCAATGCTTGTCCAGTCTTGTCCCAATGCTGTCCCGTCTTGTCCTAATGCTGTCCAGTCTTGTCCTCCAGTCTTGTCCTAATACTGTCCAGCTTGTCTTAATGCTGTCCAGTCTTATCCCAATGCTGTCCAGGCTGTCTCTATGCTGTCCGGTATGTCCTTTTGCTGTCCAGTCTTATCCCAATGCTGTCCAGGCTGTCTCTATGCTGTCCGGTATGTCCTTTTGCTGTCCAGTCTTGTCTTAATACTGTCCAATCTTGTCCTAATGCTGTCCAGTCTTGTTCCAATACTGTCCCGTCTTATCCTAATGCTGTCCAGTCTTGACCTAATGCTGTCCAGTCTCTCCCTATGATGTCCAATCTTGTCCTAATGCTGTCCAATCTTGTCCTAATGCTGTCCAGTCTTGTCCCGATGCTGTCCAATCTTGTCCTAATGCTGTCCAGTCTTGTCCTAATGCTGTGCAGTCTTGTCCCAATGCTGTCCCGTCTTGTCCTAATGCTGTCCCGTCTTGTCCTAATGCTGTCCAGTCTTATCCTAATGCTGTCCAGTCTCTCCCTATGATGTCCAATCTTGTCCTAATGCTGTCCAATTTTGTCCTAATGCTGTCCAGTCTTGTCCTAATGCTGTCCAGTCTTGTCCTAATGCTGTCCAGTCTTGTCCTAATGCTGTCCAGCTTGTCTTAATGCTGTCCAGTCTTGTCCCTACGTTGTCCAGTCTTATCCCAATGCTGTCCAGGCTGTCTCTATGCTGTCCAGTCTGTCCTTTTGCTGTCCAGTCTTGTCCTAATGCTGTCCAATCTTGTCCTAATGCTGTCCAGTCTTGTCCCAATGCTGTCCCGTCTTGTCCTAATGCTGTCCAGTCTTGTCCTAATACTGTCAAGTCTCTCCCTATGATGTCCAATCTTGTCCTAATGCTGTCCAGTCTTGTCCCAATGCTGTCCAGGCTGTCCTTTTGCTGTCCAGTCTTGTCCTAATGCTGTCCAATCTTGTCCTAATGCTGTCCTGTCTTGTCCCAATGCTGTCCAATCTTGTCCTAATGCTGTCCAGTGTTGTCCTAATGCTGTGCAGTCTAGTCCCAATGCTGTCCCGTCTTGTCCTAATGCTGTCCAGTCTTGTGGCGATGCTGTCCAGTCTTGTCCCCATGCTGTCCAATCTTGTCCTAATGCTGTCCAGTCTTGTCCCAATGCTGTCCTGTCTTGTCTTAATGCTGTAAGATTTCTATGCAATACAGCAAAAACCATGGATGGAGAGGGACAGGGACAGAGGGACAGGGACAGGTGGACATGGACAGAGGGACAGGGAGAGGGAGAGGACAGGGATGGAGGGACAGGGACAGAGGGACAGGAACAGGGACAGGTGGATACGGACAGAGGGACAGGGAGAGGGAGAGGGATAGGGACAGGGACAGGGATAGGGACAGGGATAGGGACAGGGATAGGGATAGGGATAGGGGCAGGGACAGGGACGGAGTCACGGAGGGACTTGGACAGGGACGCAGGAACAGAGGGACATGGACAGAGGCAGCAAATTACATTTGACCAATTCAACCAAATTTAAGACCAAAGATGGTCTCACGACATAGCTGGGGTCTGGCCACATGAGACTAAGGAGTGGGGAGGAGGAATTACAAGCTAATGTCACAGTGACATTATTTTTGGGAAATAGGTTGTAGATGTCCTCTGCCACTGCGTAGCGTTGAATGACTGTCTTTTCACTTGCATGGCCTAACTGATGATGTGTATCAAACACAACATGGAACATGAAGATTCCATGCATGTAGATTTGCACATGTACACAAAATTGTATATGCTGCACTTCATGCGATTGTAGATAGGTGTGGCTGGTAGGTGTGGCTAGATGCTAGTCGCGCTCCCAAACTCCACACTGCAAGCAAATGTGTGGTCTGGGAACGCGACCAGCCGGCCGCGCGCGCGCATCAGTGCGTGCGCGGTCGGGTGTGGCTTCACCGGTACTAGTGGAGAGCGTGAGGATGTCGAAGGAGTTCAAGGAGCAGGATCTAGTGTGGGCAAAAATGCGTGGCTACCCCGCCTGGCCCGCAAGGGTACGTAGTTACTGAATGACTTCTGTACAAATTTATCGGTGGCCGCTGCATGCAAAATGGATTTGTTGGTGTGCAATAAATAGAGTTTTGCTCCGCCGACTGTAGGTGCAGAAACCGCCTAAGGGCGAAAAAGTGCAGGCCAGCAAGCTATACATCTTCTTCTACGGCTCCCATAACCAGTGAGTGAGTAGGTGTGTGCAAATCCTTATCCTTACATAGTTTTCTGTTCCTCCAGTGCCTGGATGTTACCTATCGACCTGTATCCCTACGAAGATTTCAAGGAAAAGTTTCGCAAGCCTCAGAAGAAGCGCAAAGGGTTTGCAGAGGCCATTTGGGAAATTGAGGAGGACCCCTCATTGACCATCTCATCGTCTGTGCAGCTGCCAAACAAAAAACGAGGGAGAAAGAAGAGTGTCGTATCTGATGAAGCTGCACAGGTGAGGGGGGTACAAGCAGTTGAATTCGGTTGGTACCTTACCTATGTGGTGTCAATGACGCTCGCCTACTAGTATGGAAGAGAGAGACCATGCCATTCTTGTCACTTTGTACAGGCTGGTGGATCACCTGCTGGCAAGGGTCGGAAGCGGCAGGTGACTAGCAGTGGTGGTGCTGCCCCACCCAGCAAGAAGATCAAGAGAGAAGAAGGAGGAGGAGAAATAAGTACCAGTGAGGAATCCCAGACAGTGCTGGACACACCAAAATCCCAGGAATTGTCTTCACAAGTGAGTATGTAGCAAACATCTGATGATCCTCCTTGACACAACCTCATTCCCAGGCTCCTCCCCAGATTTGGTGCAGTACCCAAACCTTCTTGCACGTATGATTGAAAAGGAGGATCTGGTGTTCTGAGGAACTTTTATTGTCACATGGGGTGGGGTCGCGCTGTCCAATATTTGAGAGACTACATAATGTGTAATTGTATGTGTATGATCTCAGCTGGCCCAGAGTATTACTAAACCATACCATGCAGCAGTCAGTCACTTGAGTCCCTGACGTAAAATGCATAATGTTTTATATAGGCCCCACCCCATGTGACAAATGTTGCTCAGATCACCAGACCCACTTTTTGGGAGGGTCTGGTATTGTTTATACAGTGTGTGAGACTTTAGTGTCATTCTCAGCTTTTGTTGCCTATGGTTTGTATACCGTATGCAACGAAAGCTCAGGAGGAACAAAGCTACCTCAGCAATGAGAATGTACACTTAGCGCACGTTGTTTTCCCTCTTTCCTCAGGAACAGAGCGATCGTATGATGCAGGGTTGTACGAGGAGGCACAGCCGTAGCAAAGTTTCTCCCCCTGCCCTCTCTGTCTCACCTTCTGCTACTACCTCTGTCAACACAAGTATAACAATCAAACAGGAACCAGACCTTTGTGAAGTGGTGGACACAGGCATCCCAACTGATGGTACAAAAGAAGAGACTAAAGCGGGAGGGAAGCAGAAAGAGGTTTGTAAAAAGGATGTGAAGGAGGAAAGAAATCAACGCAGTAGCAGGCGGTCCACACGTTCATCTTGCAAGGCTGTCAGTGAGAAGAACACTCAACCAGACGTGCAGCCTTCTAGTTCCCAAGAAGAAGCGGTAGCCGTAAAGAAGTATGCTACACGATGCCGGCACAGTAGCGGTGGTTCATTTGTGGAGCAGCTTACACAAAACTACATGGCTCGAAAGGAGCACTTGGGGTCTCCCTTGTCTAGCCCTGTGGCTGTAAAGGGTGTTGTAAAGCGAGTGAAGAGTAAGAAAGAACAAGCAGAGGTTCTTAAACTCGAGAATGCTGCTACCACTGATGCTGGTGGCGGTGTTTCTGTGAAGCGGGTTGGGAGGAGAAGAAAAGGTAATGCTGAAGGTGTGGTTCCTGGGCGGAGGACTAGTGGTGTTAGTGGTAAGGTGGGTAAAAAGAACAGTGTGCAGATTAAGAAGGAGCTTGTTGAGCTAGAAAGTGAGGGGCTCCAGTCACTGCCAGTCATGGATAATGGTGGAACTGCTGACGTGTGTGGTGAGGGACAGAGAGGAGGGAGGACAGAGGGAGTTGACATGGGTGGAAACACTTCCAAAGAAGACATTGCTGTGGGGTTGGTACAGACCTCACCTGTTGGGCCCAAGGAAAGTGCTGCAGAACAGCGGGAGAAGGACTTGTTGGCAGGGGAAGGTGATGGCAGACAGACAGAGTGTGAGAGAGAAGAGCCAAATGATGATATGGAAGTGGATGTTAGTCAGATAGCTGCTGTGGGTGGAACTGATCTGGCAGTTTGTGGGAACAAGTCAGAAGGTGACACAGAACAAAGACAATTGGCTAGGAAGGAGGAAAAGGTCGAGCCTGTGAAGGAGGAAGGAGGAGAGGGAGGGATGCAGCAGCCTCAGATGGAAGTGGAAGGAGTGGGTCAGCAACTGTCAAGAATAGAGGAGGGAGGTAGTCGGCAACTATCAAAGGAGGAAGAAAGAAGTGAACAACTCTCAAAGGAGGAGGGAGGAAGTCAGCAGCCACTGAAGGAGAAGGGAGAGTCTCAACAACTATCGAAAGAGGTGGGAAAGATTCAGCTGCCATCGAAGGAGAAGGGAAAGATTCAACAGGAGAAGGGAGAGAGTCAGCTGCCACTGAAGGAGAAGGGAGAGAGTCAGCAGCCATTGAAGGAGAAGGGAGAGAGTCAGCTGCCACTGAAGGAGAAGGGAGAGAGTCAGCAGCCTTTGAAGGAGAAGGGAGAGAGTCAGCTGCCACTGAAGGAGAAGGGAGAGAGTCAGCAGCCTTTGAAGGAGAAGGGAGAGAGTAAACAACCATTGAAAGAGGTGGGAAAAATTCCATTGAAAGAGAAGGGAGAAAATCAGCAGCCGTTGAAGGAAAAGGGAGTATGTCAGCAGTCATTAAAACCGAAGGATGGAAAGGTGCCAGATTCCCAGCGGGAAGGAAATATGAGTGGTCAGAATGGAGAGGTGGATGCTTCCGCTGATGAAAACCCCACAATAAAGTGCGTGCATGTGCGCCTTTGTGTCTGTATGTTTGTGTGTACACATACGAATGTAGTTGTGTGTGCCATGCATACATGGGCGAAGTTGCGTTTGAGAGAGTCTTGTGTGTGTTGTATTTCTACCCTCTGCAGACTAAGTATTGATGAACTACCTCGAGCCATTCCAATACAGCCAGGTATGTACACATCACCAGCATCACCTGAGTATGGCGGGTGACCTCTGACCCCTGCCTCCCACAGGTATGAACAATGTGGAGATGCTGCAGGCATACAACTATAACTTGATGGCTGCGCTCACAATAGAAGCACCGGTGAGCCACTCCTGTTTACAACAGCATTAATGTGCTTTCATGCCATGGCTAAATTTTATATCATGTGTCATGTAATTTTATGTCATGATGTGACGATATGACATGATGTTCATTTCTGAAGTTCTAATCTCTCACTGCATGAAACAAGTCGTAAGTGACTCATTAACTTAGTATGCTAGTGTTTGGTAAGTTACGAGTACATGTGACCTTTCACAAGTAGGAATATAGGTCTGTTGGCTCAAATTTCCTACATTCTGTGTCAGCTTCTTATGTGTTCAGGTAAATCCCAGCTAAGTAATTATGCAAATGGGCATTGTTTATAAATATCGATATAGACTTTGCTTATGTCATATCATGTCAAGACTACTTTATGTCATGACATAATGACATACAATATATCGTGGCAGCCCTACTTTCATCCACTTGATTCTTGCCCTCCAGAATGTGCCGCAGGCTATGGTGGTGCTTCGTGACATACTTGATCTGCAGTGCACCACAGCAGACTTGGAGAAGGTGCCACACCTTGTGTACACCATCAGAAAGGTGAGCATCTGATTGTGGCCTCAAACCTAGGCCTTTTGTCTGGATTGTATTTTGGAAGGATTACGCACTTGATTCGGTTTCACCATGACATCACAAGTACCAGAATACAATGCTGCAGTAGGGGTGAGAATATTATGCTCCAAAATCAGAGAATTATGCTATGCTTTGATGCTCACAATTTATGCCAATTATGCTCCGCAAATATGCCATTATGCTCCGCAAATATGCCATTATGCTCCAGAAATATGCCATTATGCTTCTAAGCAAAATAATTTTTTTAGGTCACAAAAACACATTTTCACATAAAAACACATAGAAATGTTAGAATAGAAGCAAAGTGTCACTGATTAGTCACGCTTGTTGTACTGCAGCATCAAAGATGCCTCAATGTAGTCTTGGAGTGCACCATCCTGACGCTACTAGTACTACAAACGGGCTCGTTGCATTCGGCCATTTTTGAGTCACGCGGAAACTGCGCATGCGCAATACGCACGGGGCTAAAAAGAACCGAATTATGCCGGCATTATGCTCGATGCTTTGAAGGGTCAATTATGCTCGAAATTATGCCGGCATAATATTTGCACCCCTATGCTGCAGAAGCTCACTGTCAGTGTGTGGGTTGAGAATGAGAAAATATGCAAGATCTAAACAATTAGGAGGACCCACAAAAGCTCCTAGGTGACATCAACTGTCCAAAATCCTTCTGGGCTTTCCATTTCATTTTGCTGCTAGATGAAATCGAAAGTTTGGGTTTGAGGGCTGGATATGATGTAAAGTGGGTCTTCTCACACAAGTGTTCATCACTTGCAGTGCTAACAGGATACTGCAAGTGACAAACACAGAGATGAGAAGGTCTGATGAGGCTCAGCTAGGACACACATTGCATAAAATCAGCGTAACCACTCCTAGGCCCACTGCCACACCTGAAACTACCCCCTCGATCCTCCCCCCTTAGCTGAAGCACTACCGTGCCAGTCAGAAGGTGATCAAAAAGGCTGAGGAGGTCTACCACAAGCTGAAGGGTCTATATCTGCGTCCTAACCAGGTGGTTCAGCCCTCCAGGAAGAGAACACTTGCTGGTGGCATCCGGCAGAGACTGCAGAGACCACCAGTGCAACCAGTCACTACTGCAGTAGCCACAGCTGCCAATGATAAAGGAGAAGGAGAGGTGAAGGACGTTATCTCTAATAAACCGTCTGTCCAGCAAGAAAAGCAGGCGGCTGTCCCAGTAGTACCCAAGGCTCCATCACCTGTACAAGTGAAGGAGGAGCCACCGGTTAGTCTCAGACGTAGCTCTCGAGCCACGGTACAGAGCAAGGTTGACTACAGCAAGATGGTCCAGAGCAGTGGTGAATCATCAGGGACAGAGGGAGACGATCAAACCGTGCCCACATAGCCATAATCTTCTCATTTGTACATACATACATACTATCATCTGTACCATGCTGTCTATTTCTCTCCACCCTATACAGTATACAGTATACAGTCATAAATTATTATCAGTATTTGCAGTATAACACTTGTCCAAATACAAAAGTGCTATGATACAAAACATGCTGCATACAGTTGCAGTTGTACTGCACAAGAAGGGCATGTATGACTGTACATGGAAACTATGGAGTATGTCACACGACAGTACACACTCCAGGGTTATGTTAGTTACATGGAAGCACCTTCTCCCCATCTCTCGAGTAGAAGGTGATTTCACAATTGTGTGCCTGTCCTGTCCTCTCCTCGAATCTCTTGCAGAGGGTGATGGGTGGCCAGTAGAGCTGCAAGGAAACAGCTGGGTTAGTGTTGCTGGGGTTCTCCACGCAATGTAGACCGATAGAGTCTGGTGGGAGGAAAACATACAAGTTGGATGTGGTAACATGGTTCCTTATTCTAATTATAGTAGTAGATCCTGAGGCCACACAAAGTTGTTTCTGAGTGGGGTCAATTTTCGTGCCAGTATTCACCATGCAACCACAGTGTTTACCTGCACTCAGTGGCTTCACCATCCAAGCTTCTATATTTTGGCTGTTTAGATGCATATTGTGCCAAGATTTTGTAGTCTTGTGCCCAGACCTCATCCCTCATGATGTATTTTGCTGTTGTCCTGGTCATTTGTAGAATCCAGAAACAGGAAAAATAACTTATGTGGCTTAAGGTTACGGGATACCATAGAGAGTGCTAGTAAGATCAATAATGCATGACAAATTCATTTCACCACAAAGCATGTCCGTTACGTGCATATGTTGGCTTCCTACTTGACTGCTGTACAAATCTCCCGCCTACTGAAGCCGCATGCGCACTTTGTCAACCGCAATAACGCAATTATCTCACTAGCTAGCCATGGCTGCCGGCTACACGGAGCTGCCCGCTCTTGCACAAAAAATAGCCTTCTGTGGGTGTTGGAATGAACTTTTACGGACTTATACGGCTTGTAAACTCCTCCCCCGAGGGATTGACGGAAGATTTTGGTGATTGCTTAACCTGGAGTGAATATATGACTGGGTAAGTCCCTGGGTAGGGCTTTTAGCAGGCTATGATGCTCTATATTAGCGATTTGCTTCAATATTGTTTAAAAAGCTTCCGTCAGTCGCTAATAACCATTCTTAAGATGCCATTGGGCGCTTCTTACAGTTTCCTGGGCAACTTAACCGCGTGTTATCTTGTGCGCGAGTTGGTTAATATTTGAACCACCATAACTTGTGAACTGTTTATGTGTAGCTGATGATTTTTGCTGCACAAAGGCACCTATGTGTGGTGCTTGTGTGGTCCAAGTTTCATGTGCTAAGACTTTAGTATGCCTGTTTTAGGAGCATATATGTATACATATATGAAGTCATATAATTCTAAGTATCCCGTAACCTTAAGGTGGCAGGTAACCCTGCGTTTTCAAGGTCGACAAACCTGGAATCCAAGCCCATAGAACTCTGTGTCTTGGTAAAATTTTAGCGCACAGTCCGTTTTAGGAGTCTCAAACCGTTCACTGTCCGTAAAATTGGGGATTTTCCCCATTTCCTGTCGGCATTGGCATCCAATAATCAGTTTATAATTAAGTTAGTTAAGATGTGGCCTGGCGGTACCCTTCATGTGCTGGTCGGAACTTTGAAGATAAGCTTAGATCGACGGAAGGAGTTTAGTAGAGTGCTGTAGTGTCAGTAGCTGTGAGTAGTGCGTAGTGCCTGCTTGTGAAAGCAAGCTTGTGTCTAGAAGCAGCAGAAAGGCCACAGTGGCCAAGACTGTACTCATTGGTATTACGTTGCCGTTGACTAGAAAGCTGCAGAGGAGCTGTGTGGGGAACAGAACCGTGAGTTGTTTAGCGACATAAGGGGGAGAGGTGGGGCTAGTAATGCTTGCTTGCACTCGTGAATGAGCCCCTCCCGTAGACAAGCTGTGAATTTTGTGAAATTTGCATTCATTTTGGTGCAGTCGAAGTTGTCCATTCCAGGAGTAGTGACAAACATGAGTCTAGCCTGACTTTGGGAGTAGCTCTGAACAAAAGCTGGCACAGAATGATTTGAGATACATTGGTGGTTAGGACGCTACCTACAGTGAGCATGTAGATGCATCCATCGAGTGGCAATTTTGGCTCATGAATATATTAATAAGCTACTAAAACCCATTTTTAAAATTAGGCAACGCAAGATTGCCCTAAACCAAACCCTAACCCTGAAACTAGGAGCAACACTGGTCCTGACTGTAACCCAGGTTTATGTTTTCGTGACCTCCACCGAGTGACTTATCCCGCCACGTTAAGTATGTAGAAGGTTGCTGCACTAGTGTGAATACATTTTTGGCAAGGATTCTTGGTATGCTGGCAAAACTTTATCTGCAGTGTTTAAAGAACACTTGGGCTCTCTTCATCAGGATAATAGTAACACAAGAGAGCTAAGATACTTTCAAAACATTGCAACATTGCAACGTTGCAAAAAAAAATTTTGCTAGTTAACCACCATTGCCAAAAAAGATTTTTACAAAGTGCAGTATTAATGCACCTATCAATGTTACGGGGCAAATAATGGGGATTTGACTGAAGAGGCGGCCCTATAGTTGGGAATTTGATTACAGGGTCTGCCCCAAATCTCCACCTTGCCCTACTATGGTCCGGTAGGGGGTGCTGGGGCACATAACATTGATCTAGGGACCATCTAGGGACCTAATTAGGAAATGATGTAACAGTTGAGAGACCAACAGTAGGGGTTTCTATCACACTGTGCCAATAGCCTCGTTCCCAGGCTGGGCTGGGTACGAGGCTAAGTGCAAGGGCACATCAACAACCAAGGGGAGAGGGCACATAACTCTGCAATAACTTACTCAAATTTAAAATTCTCTGTAACCAGTGAATTCCTTGTCTAAATTCAATGCCAGTACTTACCACTGCCATCCTATGACCTAAGGGAGGACTTTCTTCAGGCATTCAATGCTCTGTACAAAGTGTCCAGCATTGTATCCCTGAAAAACATCCTCCGGGATCAAAACATTGCACATAACATGATGAAGTTGTGTGTACTCAAAGATTGTTCAACTATTTGCTCGTGAATATCCTTGTCTTAAGTATCCTCACCATTGATGTAGGTGACCTCATCAGTACAGAACAGTGTACTTCCAGTCTGCTGCATGGGTTGCATCTCTCCAGCTGACTCATCCGGCCACGCAAACAAAGTCTCCTTCAGAGTACCCGACAGCACCTTCACTAAACAGTGAGAGTCTGCGTGACTGTGGATGCAAGTGCCATGCCCCTCCCCCCAGCACAACATAGTCAGGTTGTACTTCCCATTGCCTTCGTCCACTAGGATCCGGGTATACCTGTGAACACAAGCAAGCGTGTAATTTTTGGGTAATGCCACTACTGAATAAAAGGCTGGAAATGCCATGCTATAAGCATTAGGAGCTCCTTCATAGTTAGGAAGGTATCATGCTAACAGTATCATATTGCAGTGGGTATCATAAAAGGTATACACTGGTTAAAATGACCACAAGTGCATGGTTACTGCAGTTTCAGCACCGCCTGACTGCTGTCCGTTGCGTAGGACGCCATTTTCAAATCTTGTACGCATGCGCACATGCAGTCTCGTTCCCAGACCAAAAACCACGGTCATTGCTCTGGGAACGAGACTAGTGCTCACGCGAAATCGCGCGGGTTGACCGTTGATATATAGCTGGTAGCCTCGTTCCCAGGCCTTCAATCACAGCTAACGCGGTGGAAGGCCTGGTAAAACTCCTATGTAGAATGACGTCAGGTGGACGTGAGGGTGGACGTAGGACTTTTGGAGGCGTGGTACTTTCAGTCTAGGAACTAAGCTAAAGCAGGTGCTATCGCGGACAGGCGTTCAACAACGACAGAGCAGTACATGTGCCTGACAGATGCATAAAGGACGTCTGAAGCCAGGGAATACATGTACACAAAAGGACATTTATTCCCTGGCTTCACGGACGTCCTTTATGCATGTCAGGCGGCATCCTGAACCCGAGAAGTAACACCAGACTGTTCTGTCGTTGTTGAATGCCTGTCCGCGATAGCGCCTGCTTTAGCTTAGTTCCTAGACTGAAAGTACCACGCCTCCAAAAGTCCTACGTCCACCCTCACGTCCACCTGACGTCATTCTACGTAGGAGTTTTACCAGGCCTTCCACCGCGTTAGCTGTGATTGAAGGCCTGGGAACGAGGCTATATAGCTGGCACCATAGATAATAGTAGCCTCGTTCCCAGGCCTTCGCGCATTCGTCGCTTGCAGTACGAAATAATTCGCTCAGAAGGCCTGGTCCATTTCATCACGTGATGTGTGCCGCAGCCGTAATTTTACGTCACACCAGATATGGCCGCGCCGTGTTGCAGCATTGGTTGTAGAGATAACCACAAATGGAGCTGGAAGAACCTGAAACAGGTCACGCGCGTACGATAGACTACAATAGTAAACTCGAGCTGAAGAAGACGAGGTGCCGAAATCCAGGTTCGACCTAGTAACACGATGTGGCCAAGGTATCTGAGTCATAGACGTCTACTATCCAGCTAAACATGGCAGCTTGTGCTCTTTCGCTGCCGATACTTTTAGCACTTAGGTAAGTTCGTACACGAACCATTACTGTGATCTCTGGGGGCCTCTTTCAACGCTAAACTGGGCTCCAGCTCATCTATGACATCATTGATTCCAGTAGAATGGTCGTGACGTAGCTGCGGCACACATCACGTGATGAAATGGACCAGGCCTTCTGAGCGAATTATTTCGTACTGCAAGCGACGAACGCGCGAAGGCCTGGGAACGAGGCTAAGATAATAGAGCACTGAAACGGGATTGGAAACGGACAAAAAATTTACGGGCAAACTCGGGCAAAACGCCGATGACCACGTTGAATCCTCGTTAACGCGTTCCGGGTGTTTCAGTTAGAAGGCGGTGCCCACTAACCAGTGTACGATCGTTTATCTCCCGCGCGGGTCATCGCACTAGAGGTTCTTGTGCATTTACTGATATACCACGGTATCTACAATATTCTGGTCGAAAATTGTACTATGATTTTTATGCAATGTAGAAATGCTAAAATGATAGTTTCGTAGTTTTTTCTGGAAAATAAACAGGGCTACCCAATGATGCAAGCTGTCATAAAGTGTAACCATTAGCAAAGAATGTAACTGAGTGGCTTATTTCTGAACAGGTGCCTCCAGCTCATGCAGAGGACGTATCAATCTGTCTTAGTCATCTTCAGGCCTACTGATAATTTTCAGGACTCGTGAATATCCCTCCATCGCAATAGCAGTCTGCCAGAAACCACTCGACCTTCGGGGGAAAGAAGAAACGCACATAACCGCCGCTCTCACAGTCCAATGCATGCAGTGTGCGTCAGATCACGTGACCGAAACGATCGGATTCGACGTAAAATTATTGCCGTTTCCAATCCCTGTTCGTAGCTCTATTATCTATGCTGGCACGGTTTATTCCCGTGGTTGTGGGAAAGGCTTATGGACACCACGTAGGTAAGGAGCTGTATTCTATTGCTTACGTATAGCTACACTATATAATACAGCTTTAGGTAACGCCTGGATCGATGGTCAGTTTTTATGCTCTGTCGGTACAGTTTTCTGTGCTGGTCAGTTGTCGTGTGATCGTAAATCAGGAAATCGGCTTCACAAAGCGCTCAAAATCTGGTACAGAGAGTTATTAGCCTTCCATCGGATTCCAGCTGGCATATTACATGCTTGGAACCACTGCTAAGCTGTCAAATTTATGCTGTTTCAAGTTCTAGGGTTGTGGTTACACTTGAACGAAATCATCTTAGGCTCATAGGTCTAACTGTAACTGAGATTAACATAAAAAAAGGACAGAAACAAGAAATAAAAAACATTAAAAATGTAAAAAGATGTAGGGATGGCATGCCAAAAAGTATACAAACAAGGTAGGGATGATAGCATAAAAGCATAGATATTATAGGTTACTAGTCTATGATATTAAAAAGCAAAGGTCAACATAAAGGCAATGCCCCATCCCTACATCTTTTTCACACTGCAGTTAGACAGCATGCTTGAAACCTAAACCTGCACCCATCCGTGGAGTTAATAATGCTGTAAATGAGCACCAACTACTTGAGTTTCTAAATACTACAGCACTTACTATATATGACCAGTCCTGCAGCTCAGTGTCTAGGTTGTATAAGCGGTCCCGTATACAATATTAAATGCCAACAAGGGTTCTACAAATAGCATGTCAGCACCAAAAGCTACCTGGTCACTACATGCATAGCTTCTGACAAGGCACACATACACCACATACCCCATGCTGCTAGACTACACTGCAGTCTGGACCCCAGACCCTTCTTGGCCTTTCAGAAGGGTTTGGAGTCCAGACCCCAGGCCATGTGGGAGGAGGAAAGTGGCTTGAGAACAAGGCTACAGCTATGCCCTTCAAGAACTGCCAGTAATGTTGTACGTTTTAGGGAGACCTCCAATACACTGTTATAACTGCAGTGTGAAAAAGATGTAGGGATGGGGCATTGCCTTTATGTTGACCTTTGCTTTTATGCTATCGTCCCTACCTTGTTTGTATACTTTTTGGCATGCCATCCCTACATTTTTTAATGTTTTTTATTTCTTTCTTAATTGCATTCCTAAGTGGGACGGATGTTTGCGCACAAGCCACACCTTTAATTGCATTCCTAAAGCGGGAAAGCCACACCCCACCAACCGAGAACACGCACTGCAAGATTAGTAGCCTCGGCACTAAGGCACTCAAATGACGGTGACAGGTTTCACAGTCAAAGAGCCCACCAATGATGTAAGCAAAACTAGAACCTTACCACATGGCATGTCTGAAGTTTCCATTTCTACAAAACTAACAAACTGGAACCTTACCACATGGCATGTCTGAAGTTTCCATTTCTACAAAACTAACAAACTGGAACCTTACCACATGGCATGTCTGAAGTTTCCGTTTCTACAAAACTAACAAACTGGAACCTTACCACATGGCATGTCTGAAGTTTCCGTTTCTACAAAACTGGAAGTTCAACAAAACTGGAACTTCACCACATGGCATCTGTGGGTTTGCTGATTCTACAAAAACTGGAAATTCAACAAAACTGTAATTTCACTACATGGCATCTCTGGAGTTGCTGTTTTTGTGGACCAGCATATTGCTAAAAACTGCTTGATTCGTGCCCAATTCTATAGTTTCAATGAACTATCTAAAAGCCTTCAGTCAGTCGTAAAGTTAGAAATTCAGCAAAACACAAGTGGTTTACTTACAATGTCCAGGAGTTCTAGCACAATATTTCAGAAAGTTAGAATGGCTGCTTTTGTACACTCATTCTACAGTTTCAAAAAATTCCACAAAAGAGAATAAACACTCTAGAAGCTTTTATTTCAGCAGGGGCGGAGATATAGGGGGGGGGGGGGGGGGGGGGGCAGGGGGGGCTTAGCCTCCCACTTTTCAGATTGGGGGGGCTCAGCCCCCCCCCAATTTTTCTACTAGTTGTACAGAGAAATACAATATCATCTCGTTTCCAGGATTAGGGCACATCCCAACAGCTTAACATTTAGAACATGAGCCCCCCCACTTCTTGGTAGCTGTCTCCGCCGCTGCTTCTGTAGATTCAAGATTTCAACAAAACACAAATGGTTTACAGTAAAACCTCCGAACAAAGGACACATTGGGGACAGGCCAGTTGTCCCTTGTAGAGAGGTTGTCCTCTTCTCGGAGGTTTTCCTTTAAACCTATTGGAAATTTCTTAAAGATGAAAAATAACGCTTAAATGTATTATTGCCGAGCGCATATATTAGCGCGAGGCTCTGAATGAGGGATCTATTCTCGCAATGTACGTGTGTGTTAGTCACGCTTAGGAATGTCAATTTGCGGTATCGCTTAGGAATGTCAATTTGAGGTCAACGCTCGGAATGTCAATTTGCGCTCACGCCCAGGCAGGATATCGCATACGTGCATTACACGACGAAGTTGGGACGACGTTTCTTGCCGACGGACGACGGGGAGGACAGCGTATTTGCGGAGCGAAGTGCACAAACGAGTGCTGAACGCAGCCGACGGCTGCCGACTCTGAGAAAAAAAAAAAGCAAAGAAGTCAGCCCACCGTAGAAAGCCAAGAGAGCGACAGAAGAACAAGAAAGAGTTCAAAAGTAGAAAGCACGTATTGGAGATTGTTCACAAGCCAGGTATTTAGGCTCACTCTTCACGTTACCGTTGTTTTGTACTGTTCTTTGAGCTCCCACTAGATCTAGACGAGCAACGCCTGACACCTGCGCCGCACGCCCCATCCGCGCATGGCGCTTGGAGCGGCGCGAGGCATCATGCGCATGCGTAGTCCTAGTTATAATATATTCTGCTTCATTTTGATGGTTTTTTCAATAGCAATATGGCAAGAGCAACAGTACTATCATGAGAATGATGCTTATACAAACTACCACCGCTGCCGGAATATGGAATCCGTTATAGACATTCGGTACACTTCCGGTAGGCGTGGTAATCTGTGATGGGCTGGCCGGGCTGTTGAACGCGATGAGGTCGGACCTCTCGGTTGCTTTACGCTGACGAGAAAGGCTAGCAACGATGAGCAATAGTGCTAATATAGTGCTCGGTCTTTGAATCCAGCGACGGTGGCGTGACGAAAGTGGTCGACAAGTGTCCGCATTATGTGGGTGTAACTTCACTGTCCGTTTTCGGAGGTAATTTTGTATTGGCTTAGGTACGTCGGGGACTGATCAGTGTCCGTTGTTCGGAGTTGAGAGGTGTCCGCTTCTCGGGGGTTCGAAATGTATTAGTTCTATGGTAAAATCAATCGGGGGCAAGTGAGCCGTCCGCTGTACAGAGGTTGTCCGCTTTTCGGAGGGTCCGTTATTAGAGGTTTAACTGTAGTTACAATGTCTGGAATTCTAGCACAATTTTTCAGAAGGTTAGAATGGCCGCTTTTGTACTCATTAATGGGCTCCTGACAATTCCAGGAAATGTTAAAACAGTGCTAAGTATACATAATATGCATAAATGGTGCGGTAGGATAAGAGAGACACTTAAAAAAGCTACAAACTGGTACCCTTTTTGTCAGCAAACTGTTTAGTATGGGCGTTGTAGCTCACTCCGCAATATCTTAAAGTACCAGTACCGATACTTTAAGCGTTTGTATTTGTTTCTACAACAATATAAGGCACAGCCTAAACGAAATGGCTATCGCTTTGTAGCTCTTTTAACGCTCTATCTACTGATACTAGTTTCATTAAGGCTGGAGTTTGCTATCACATCCCTATAGAATTCAATTTTCATAATTCATTACCGGTACTCATGCGCGTCACGTAACAGTTCGCTGAGTACGGTTCTTTGTACCATAGATTGTAAACCTACGTAGGTTTACAATCTATGTTTGTACCATGGTAAACAAAAAGCAGCCAATCACATTCGTTTGTTTGAGTGCGATATATCTCATATCGCACTGGTTGTAGGTTGATATAATTATGATTTCATATTGCATCTTCTTTGGAGGCATAACATTGTTTACTAGTAATGTACAGGTACATAGAAATTTACACAAAAACAATTTCAATGAGTAATGATAAACAACAATGGAATGCATGTGAAAATACAAAAATTAGTGACTAATGGTTGCCGTTCTGCATGATAGTGATGGCACTGCGTTCCGAAAGTTCCCGAGTGGAGCCACGCTGGGTTGTCTCGTTCCCAGACCACGCGCGCGCGGGGAGGCGCTTGATAAGGTAATGGGCGGAGTTCATTGAAGGTCGCTGCCTTTGTCGTTCGGCCATTCCGTCGTTCGGGCGTTTTGTTAGCCTCGTTCCCAGCTAGCCTCGTACCCAGTCCTCAATCACAGCTATCGTCGCTTGCAGTACGGATAACGCGGAGAAGGCCTGGTGAAAATTATCACGTGATGTATGCCACTGACGTAACAACATAATTTTTTGATATTTTTCGCTACGTCACGAGGTAACTGCACAAAGCCGACTTGGACGGACTGGAGCTCGTGCGGGACGTTTATCCAACGAATTTCATGTTTAGACGAAGACGAATAAGAACAGAACGCGAAACAAGAGTAGAATTTGACGGTTGCAGAGCGCTAGAAGCTGTACGACGAACCTGGAGCGCGACCAGCTGTTGCCAACGGTTCTAGAGGTTGGTTTTGAAGTCGCTATGACACTAGCTTACTCTTCGTTCTTCGCGCTTTACATATATTATTTCTTTCCATACGCTATCGATCGATATCGATCGATATCGTGGCTACTGCCGCATAATAATTCCAGTCTTGTTCCCAAGATATCGTTCGCCTGGGTACGAGGCTACAAAATTTTTTACTAACTAGCATGTGTGACGTAACAATGGCATAGATCACGTGACAATTTTCACCAGGCCTTCTCCGCATTATTCGTACTGCAAGCGACGATAGTTGTGGTGGAGGACTGGGAACGAGGCTAGTTCCCAGCCCCTGTGCGTTCATCGCTTGCAGTACGAAATTCGCGCAGAGGGCCTGGGCTCGTTCATCACGTGATGTGTGCCGCAGGCGTCATTTTACGTCACACCAGATATAGCAAAATCGCTGTGTTGCAGAGATAACCACAAATGGAGTTGGAAGAACCTGAAACAGGTCACGCGCATACGGTAGACTACAATAGTCAACTCGAGCTGAAGAAGACGAAGAGCCGAAATCCAGGTTCGACCTAGTAACACGATGTGGCAAGGTATCTGAATGTATACGTCTACTATCCAGCTAAGCATGGCAGCTTGTGCTCTTGGGCTGCCGAGACTTTTAACACTTAGGTAAGTTCGCACGCGAACCATTACTGTGATCTCGGGGGCCTCTTTCAACGGTAAACAAGGCGCTAGCTCGTCTATGACATCATTGATTCTAGTAGAAGGGTCGTGACGTAAGCTGCGGCACACATCACGTGATGAACGAGCCCAGGCCCTCTGCGCGAATTTCGTACTGCAACCATAGATAATAGAGCTATGAACATTCAGTGCTTTATTATCTATGCTGCAACGAACGCGCAGGGCATGGGAACGAGGCTAGCGTTTTGTCGTTCGGCCGTTCTGTCGTTCGTTCGTGTTACTCGACACAGGAAGTTGAGCACGTTCTTGAGTGAACAGTTGTAGCTTGTTCACTGTCGTTTTCGTGACACAGCCAGGGGTTAGTCAATAGTCTGCGGCTCAGGTAACTGCGCTCTGAGACCGTCGAGCTCGTTCATCGTGTTGATGAGTGTGTAGTTGCTTCGCGAAGTTTCCAGGAGTTCCGCGTTTCTGTCACCTCTCCAAGAGATTTGTAGTAGACCTTATCCACGTACGATAATTTTGAGATTACGTCATTAACTTCCGGATGGCAAATTGCAAAAGGAGGGAAGGGCGCTCTGTTTTACAGCCGGTTTGCTGTGAACGATGGCAAAGGGCGAAGAGTACAGTGAGGATTCTCATGACGCAGAAGCGATCCTAGCTCACTACCGAGTAGATAAACTATCCAAACGCTTTTACGAGCTGTAGGTAGTAGCAGTAATAAACTACTTCCACAAGTACTACTATAAGCTGTCGCCTACCATTTCTGTCGTTTAGTAGCTTTTTCCTACAATCTCATCAAGTTTGGGGCCTCGGAGAATCAAAAGAACCGAACCCTACTTCCTTTCTCGCCTCTTCGCCCACACCCGTACACACGGCAGCTAATGGACATTCGTGCGCTTTTGCCATCCGGAAGTGAATGACGTAATTATAAAATGGTCGCGCGGATAAGGTCTATACTGCAAAATTATTGTAAGCGCATGACGAACTGTCCACTTTTTATTGGGGCGAGCCTGAGCGAGCCCCACACTAGCGTGACTGCATTGTGCAGGCGTGTGTGTAACTATCTATGCTTGTTTGTTTGGACCGACCACTTACCGGAAATTTTAAAGAAATTTTAAATCTGCGGACATACGAAAATTGTACGCGCTAGCCACTCCACAGTTTGAGGAAATGACATTACTCCACTTTGTGCAGCACTACTCGATGCCAAAGAGTGTAGGTGAGGAACCAGTAGCTAGAAGGAAGATGGTTGTGGTGAGGGTGCGGCCCCACTGCTCTCCTGACACAGATGGTCCACAGTATGAACAGTACTGCCAGCAAAAGCTGATGCTACACAAGCCTTTCTGAGAGTACCAGCAGCTCAAAGCTGGACATGACACTTTTGCTGAGGCCTTTGCTGGCTCCCTTCAGTCAGGCAGCATCCCTCCATCTCTGGAGGACGATCTGTATCGGTTACAGCAGCAGCAACAGCAACAACAGGATCCAGGTGAGTCTGACAGTGATAGTGAGGAACTTAGTGACGAGCAGGGCCAGCACAACCAAGCTAGGGAAGAGTGGATGCTGCTCTGCTCCAACCTGCAACAGTCAGCTGAGGAGCAAGAGGTAACACAACAGTCCACAGACTGGACAGCTGCGGCACAGCTTTACCCTAACTTAGAAGAGGCGCCACGTTTCATCACACATGCCAAGGAGAATGCTCAGCTACAAGTAACCACTTCAACTGCTGATCCTGAACGCTTGCAAGGTAAGCAGCGACTGGTGTACGATGCAGTTTGTAGTCACATGCAGGCAGAAGATCCTGAGCCTTTGCGGATGATTGTTTCTGGAACAGCAGGTACAGGTAAGTCATTTCTCATTCACTGCTTGAAGGCACTTCTTTTAGACCGCTTGCGTGTTATGGCACCAACAGGGGTAGCAGCTTTCAATGTAGGCGGTGTCACCTTGCATTCTCTCTTGCATCTGCCAACACGTGGAGAGTTCAAGGCATTGGAAGGTGAGCAGCTTCAGCAACTTCAGCAAAGTTTTAGTGGTGTGGACTACCTCATCATTGATGAGATGTCCATGTTAGGTAGGAAACTCTTTGGGCAGGTTGACCAGAGGCTTCGTCAGGCTTTTCCACATCGTGCTGGTGAGGCTCTGGGAGGGTGCTCCTGTTTGCTTGTGGGGGACTTTGGCCAGCTTCCTCCAGTTATGGACCTCCCCCTCTACTCTGCTGTACCTAGGTCAGCCATTGCTGATCTTGGGCGTAGCACATACCAATTGTTTGCCAAGGCGGTAGTGTTAACTGAGGTTTTGCGACAGGATGGACAGGACAGAGAACAGGTAAGATTTCGAGAACTGCTTCTTCACTTAAGGAATGGAGAGGTAAGTGTTGCAGATTGGGAGCTCTTGATGACGCAATGTCGTTCTCGGGTGGACAGTGATGCTTTTGGTGATGCCCTTCACTTGCACCCCACAGTACAAGCTGTAGCTGAATACAATGTTGCCAAGCTTCGTAACACTGGAGAGCCTATTGCCACCATCAAAGCTGTTCACACTGGTCCCAATGCCAGTAAAGCATCTTCAGAAGACGCTTCAGGACTTGAACCAATTATCTGCCTTGCTCATGGTGCCAGGGTTATGCTCACCTCTAACCTATGGACAGATGCTGGCCTTGTAAATGGAGCAATGGGAACAGTCCAGGCCATTTGTTACCAGAGTGGAGGTCCACCTAGCCTTCCTTTAGCGGTGATGGTGAGGTTTGATAAATACTGGGGTCCAACATTGCATGATGGAAGTGTTCCAATTGTCCCTCAACGACGTACTTGCTCAATACTAGCCACTGAACAGTCTCCCTCACCAGTTGGAAGTATGAGTTTGACACTTGTATTGCATGTTCCTTACCAAAGAGCAGATATTTAACATCATGAATGAAGGAACTGAAAGAACAGAACAAACTCTTTTTAGTACTGTAGAAATGTGCCAGTTTTAATTTAGGTCTTTTCCCACGAGCTTTTTTCCCCACCGAACACTGTAAAAAAAATTAGGTTACTTTAACCATATTTGTAGGTTATCTCAGTTGCACCGAAGTGGTATATACATATCATTATCAGAAGTCTCAGGAATGCTTCTAAAAAGGTTTCCTGAAATTCCATCCAAGAACTTCTTTAGTTAAATTAGTTTTTTCTATCAGAAGTCCTATTTGGCTACATTACTGGCATTTCTACCATAAGTATGCAACCAAACCTTTTCCAGAAATGTTAATTGATAGGTGTTCTGAAAAGAAGACTGGGTTTAATTAAAAGAGAAGCTTCTCAACATTTTGATTTTAAGGTCTTCAGAAGACTTGCTTGGAAGTATTCCTTGAACTTCATGATGTGTACACCATACACATGCAACTGAGATAACCGAAATATGGTTGAAGTAACCTAAATGTTTTTACAGTGAAAGGGTTTTTGCTCTGGGTTTTTTCCCTTGATTCATGTAGAGCCGGCATGAATCTAAATCAAACCTTTATCTCGGCCCCTGGCACCTGTATGCAGTGTGATTGCATATGATATATGCATTTGTGTGCACACATTTGACTTTTTAATAAACAAAAATACTTTTAAAACCCATGTGAATGGTGAATGGATATGCATGCAGGAGGATGCTTTACTTGACAAGTTATATCACCCTGCTCACCAGTGACATTGACATCATCCCTGTAAATTTATCAGCTTGCTCAGGCTCGCCCCCACAATGTTATGCATTTCCACTAGTACCCTGCTACTACGTAAGCGCGTTGCTATGCCCCATGGTACAAGTCGGTTATACAACTCGGTGTCGGTCCCTACGGTATACACCAACCTCGGACCTGCGGCCCTCGGTTGTGTATATCCCGTAGAGACCTCCACCTCGTTGTATAACCTATACATACTTACTTGTGTGGATCAAACTTGGCGAATCTTGCCCAGTCTTTCTCGCTGGACGTGTAGGCTGCCATCAGTTTTTTCATGTGGTCCACGTCCACACAATCGGAGGAGAAAGCCTCGCGAATACTCCTGGTCAGGGCTTCCCACGACACTGACGCCATGTCGGTTGCTGATACTGCTGCTGAAGGAATCAATACTTCACTACTATAGTATTTAGTACGGTACTTTGATGGCTTTGTTGTACTAGAGACAGGAATAACAGGGGCCGGGCGGACGGAAGAGGGTGTCAGACTGAGTCTCCCCTTCTCGCTGTAGTGTTTGTTAATAATTAACTATATAGTCTGAGCATGCTCGTTACGGTATTGTTTCTGTATCCTGTTCTAGAACATTCCAGCTGAGCATGTGTAATTCTGAGTATAAAAACCCTGATTTTTTCATTTCTGTGTGCACGACACCACACCCGCGCGAAGTGGAAAGCTCTGTAAGGCTCTGAAAACACTAGTTTTGAGCCTGGACCCCCGTTAAAATGGCACTCGAACGTCGACGAGTCCTCAAAGCACGCATGAAAGTCGTAGACTGTACTGGTAGACTACACAAACATCGACAAGATGTTCGCGCGAAGCGCGGTGACTCCAAGTAAAGCTTTGGAAAAGCTGTTTCTGAGTTTTGACACTCGTAAAAAAGCAGCGACCGGGTCGAATGTGAACGAGTCCATAACGGGTGTTCGAACGTCGACAAGATGCTCCGAATAGGGTTGGTATGAATGTACTTTATGTAGAAAAAGACCCCTATACTGATCCCTATACTATATGGGTCTTTCTTATGTACTACTACTTATGGGTCTTTTTTATGTACGAAGTTCCCTATACTATATGGTCTTTTTTATGTACAAAGCCTCCTATATATGGGCCGTTTTATAGGAAAAGGGCCCTTAGGGTGAAATTTATGAATATTCAGTAGCTCTAAATATGTGAAATACGAAATTTTTGACGAAACTGGGATTATTGCAATTTTGAGTTGCCACAATCCTGAGGTTAAACATATGCATACTCCCATGTCAGAAAGCGTTCACTAAGTGGGAAATATCCACATGGCATGCGGAATGCAGCTGTATTTCTGGTAAGTTGCCTAGCTATAACTGTAGAACATTTAGTAGTGTCACCACTTTACATGTTTTATACAGCTGCTATGAGCTATAGCTACTACTAGTGATGACATAAGCATTCTAGCATGTGAAGATGCATTCACTGAACAGGATGAGGAATTCTATGGGTTTGCTTTGGAGTGCCCAGGAACACTTACCGTCATGGCAGAGGTTCTGATGTAACTAGTGAAGATTAATTGGATCTTGGCACTGTGATTGCTAGAGGAGTTTTAAATGAGGGTGACCAGCCAAATGTTATTATGCCTAATTTTGACAATGCAAGGAAGCTAGCGCAAAAAGAGCTTGAAAGTGAATATGTTTGCTCAAACAGTTATTTTCCTGAGGATTAAATGTACTCAATTCAATTGCAAATGGATGAGCTAGGAGAACCAGAACATCATACACACACATGTCCACATTCAGCATCAAACATTTGTCAAACTTTAAACTGTCATTTCTCAAAGTTGTCTTTTGTACACGAGTTGGTTTTAAGAAATATAACATGGCAATGATAAGTTATTTCAACAAGCATTCTTTGCCAGGAAAGTGTTAAATACTAAAGTATAATTTGGTGCATAAACATGCAAATTTCCAGATTTCACCCCAAAGACCCATTTCCTATCAAATGGCCCATATATGGGTCTATCTTATGTATTGCTCCACCCATTCTACATAAGCCATGATGGTCCCTATATATCATAGCTACTATTATGGGTCCATCTATGTACACCGATTATTGTGGGGTCTTACTCCTGTACATAAGAGATGGTCCCTCCATCAGAGAGTCGGTAGACTCTCTATGTAGGGATGGCGCCGACGCGCAATATATGCAATACTTAAGGAAAAGCCGTATAACTTCACCACAAACACGCTAAAAGCTTATTTAAGCGCCCAGGCTTCCTCTCTTTGAGTGCCTTTGTAATCAGCAAGACTCATACAAGTGGCCAAAAGCCAAGACAGCTAAACACAAAAGTGCGCGCTAGCAAAAATGCCATTAAATTTTTCTTTCTTCGTTAGGACTTTTGTTCAAACAACAATAACTCAAAAACGGTTCAAGCACTCACCGTAATTTTAGTACGAAACTGATGCTTATCACAGCGCGGAGCTCTACGACCACTCAGCGTCTACATAGCTTCAAATTCACCCTGGTCAACAAAAGCCATTCACAACACTCTGAGGCTGCTGTGCGGTGCTTAGGACGCCATTTTCTAATTTTGTACGCATGCGCACACGAAGTCTCGTTCCCAGACCAAAGACCACAGTCATTGGTCTGGAAGCGAGACTAGTACACAAGCAAAATCGCCAGCGGGCAGTACGCATGGCTGTCACGGTCTTTTCCTCCTGCCGGCATTGGGCAAGGCTTATGAACACTACGTAGGTAAGGCGCTGCTTTCAGCTGCCTACTTGTAGCTACACTAAAAATAGCCTACTCACAGCTTTTAATATTGAACTGTAAAGCTAGGATGGTCAGTTGTCAGTATGATAGTAGTTTCTGTGCTGCAGCTGGTCAGTCGTCATGTGATTGACAACTGAAATTGGTTTCACGAAGTTTTGTAGGAAGAGTGGTTGGCCCTTCATCAGGTTCTAGCTGGCTATATTACACATAATTATTTAATACATGCCTGGAACCACTACTAAACTGTCAATGCCGTTTCAAGTTCTGGTGTTGTGATTACACTTGAAATAGGCTTAGGTCTAACTGTAACTGAGATTAACATCAAAAAAGTACAGAAACAAGACTTAAAAACTAAAAAGGTGTAGGGATGGCATGCCAAAAAGTAGGCAAACAAGGTAGGGATAAAGGTCAACATATTGGCAAAGCCCCATCCCTACATCTTTTTCACACTACAGCTGATGCAATGCTGCTAGATCATATTAGCCTCGTTCCTGAGCCAACATGTGGGAGAAGGAATGTGGCCTGGGGACGAGGTTAAAACCATGCCATGTACTTTAACGACACTATCATAAGTCTGCAGTCTACTCCAACTCACTTTAAGTTGTTGAAGAGGTTCCATATAACATAATGCTACCAAGAGGGTCATACTAGCCTCATTACCAGGCCATGTGGGAGGAGGAAGTGGCCTGAGAACGAGGCTACAGCCATGAACTGCTAGTAATAATTTACAAGTTCACAACCTTATTAAAGTTGTGAACTTGTGGTATGTTTTAGGAAGACCCCCATGCACTAACTGTAGTGTGAAAAAGATGTATGGATGGGGCTTTGCCAATATGTTGACCTTTGCTTTCATGCGTTATCCCTACCTTGTTTGCCTACTTTTTGGCATGCCATCCCTACATCTTTTTACATTTTTAACGTATATTTGGCGACAGTCCGAAAACGGACGATTAACATACCGTTGTAATCCGCTTGGGCCACTATATATTTGATGCAACCCTGACAGGTTCGAAAAACCGTTTGTAGAATCATAGATAATAGAGCCAAATGGATTGGCAACGGCAAAAAAATTTACGGCCAAACCCGGGCAAAACGCAGATGACGTCACGTCCTATCCTTGGTACGGCACACCCATTGAAGTTACGGTGAGCAGGCATGTCAGGAAATGCTTACTAACAGGCTTATCTCCTGTGTAGGGTATTGTACGGTAGGTCCAAGCGTATCTATCGATTATTGCACAGTATCTGCATGCTCTGGTAAATAATTGTGCTATGCTTGGCTGTGAATTAATCGTAGAAACGCTAAAATAATAGTTTTGTAGTTTTTTCTGGAAACTAAACAAGGCTATCCCATGTTGCAAGCGGTCATAACGTGTAAGCAATAGCCAAGAATACAATAGAATGGTATGTAATACAACACACAGTTTCGTGCGAGGCCTTGAAGGGTGTAAATAATGTGAAAAGTCTCGTAGTTTTCTAGAAAGATCGGTGCACTAGGTTAGGTCAAGTCTGCTGGTACAGTATTAGCAGTAGAGTGTCAAGTGCTAGTCTCGCAAGCCAGACCCAACCAACCCTAGCGCGGATCGCTTTCAGTATCACGCACGGGGAAGGAAGGGTCTGGTGACTTTCGGTAGGTTTCCGTGTGCAAGTGGAATGCATTAACGCAGAAAGTCACGAGGTTAATATTCGATAAAGCCATTAATTAAGTAGGTGCTATGAGCGCTAGCGTGGGTAACGGGGGACAATATTCACTAGTGAATATTGTCCCCCCCGGACATTATTCACCGGTGAATAATGTCCCCTCTATAGTGAATAATGTCCCCCCTCGTGCATGCGCTTTCAAGGTGGTCTGCGGGCAAGGTGGTCTGGCATTTTTATTTGCTAAGTTTAGAGCATTACAACTGGCAGCAGTGGGAACATGCATGGACCTGACAACAGCAGCGCGACCCACAATCGGAGGTGAAATACAGCTCGCAAGGATACGCTTTAAAGTCTCGTGTGGCTGGACCCAACTGCGAGACTAGATACGCTTAGCCTCGTATCCAGGCCTTCTGGACTTGTGTTTGTCATTCACAGAAGCTTACCTTTCAGGGTTCTTTCCCTGCAAGCGACAAATGCTGGGGTAAGAATGTCCAGGGTAAGAGTCTAGGAGACACTGCATAAATCATCCCACTCCAGATCTATGCATAAATCGACTGTGTGCCAAGAACGCCGTACGCATGGCTCCATAGTCTCGCAGGCCTGTATGGCTTGTGAGGCCACTCCAAATTACTAGTGCCTGAATTCCCGCAGATGACCTAGTTCTAGGGGGGACATTATTCACCGATTTTGGGGGGGACACTGTACACTACGACACCGGTGTCATAGTGTACAGTGTCCCCCCCAAAATTGTCCCCCCGGACATTATTCACTGGTGAATATTGTCCGGGGGTACATTATTCACGGGGGGACATTATTCACTCCGACACCGGCACGTATGTGGAGAACGTTACTTCAAGTATGCGGAGTAAAGATCACGTGGCTGGAATCGGGGTGAGGCGCTCGAGCTTGGGTCCTCATTCCCGATTCTAACCCCGCACTGCGGGCATAGCCTCGTCCCCAGGCTCTCTCCTCAAAAACGGGGAGGAGAGAGCCTGGTAACATCTAGCCTCGTCCCCAGGCCCCACCCAAAAATCGGGAAAGGGGCCTGGTGTCACTTGCAAACTTTCTCGTATGTGCTGAGTCAGCATAGTATGTAAGAATTACATGCCTTACGTGATCACGTGGTAGCCAGCTACTGTTGACAATGGCATTACGAGTAGATGAATAGATCTTGCTACGGAGCGACTACAGACAAATCCTGTGAGGCAAGAGTAGTAGCCTAGCGAGCGTAACTACGCTCTAAGTTTTTGAAATCCGAGGTTTATGAAAAGTCTGCTTGCCTCGTTCCCATTTTCAAATGGTCTTGGAACGAGTCTACTACTTTTACGTGTCAAGAATTTAGTAATTGGTAATGGACTGTCACGAAGTAACTTGCCCCCCGAAGTAAAGTGTCCGGGGGGCAAGTTACTTCGAAGCAAACTGTCCCCCGGACACTTTACTTCGAAGCAAACTGTCCGCCCCGGACACTTTGCTTCGAAGGAAAGTGACCTGTCATGATAAAAATGGACCCCCCTAAAATGGATTCCCCCAGAACTAATTTTTTAGTAAAAGCCGAAGAATATGGACCCCCTGGAACGTATTTTTCTGAAATATAAGGACCCCCTATGAAATATTCGGACCAAGCAAGTTATCAAGTGTCCACGTCCGATAAAGACTGATACAAGGTGCTGCTCAGGCTCACAATACAAGCATGATGGCTGAAACACCTGTCTAACTAAAGCCGGGAAGGTTGCTTCCATTCTGAATGTGGTGAATCACTAGTTCAATAATGTCGTCTTCTCGGCGATCTCCACGCTACCGAATCGGATGCCGACGCTGTTGTAGCCTCTGGCATTGTTGCACGGCTACAGATACCACATCAACTCTTGAAATAGACAAAGGACATCTACTCACAATCGACACAAGTTAAACAAGTGGCTTTCCAGCTTGGTACGGTGGTACACTTGGACGCATGGAAGGGGGAACAATTTTTTCAGGGTAGGTCCAAATATTTCGCGGTTGTTCTGAAATATTCGTTCCGGGGGGAACTTATTTTACGGGGGTCCAAATTTAACGTGACATGAAGCAGATAGTCCAGCACACAAAGTGTTTCGATCAAAACTATGTTTGAAGAAAGTATTCCACCAATCAACAAGTAATTATAACAACAGTTATGTAGTACATAAAACAACAAAACGTAGCCTCTTCGGCCTCTACGCTGCATTCCTCCGTCTCAGCTCCGTGCGCCGCATCGCGCGCAACACCATGCCCCCCTGGCGCAGTAATCGCTGTTGATACTTCGTCATCCATGACTAAAATGCTTTTGCGCATTATGCATGCATCTTATATGGCACCTCATGACAGCTATAGATGGTTTCCAAATGTCAATTAAGCGCCCTACTTCCGGAGGGCAAACGCGCGATCGATAGGCAGCTGTACAGCGGACCTTTCACCTTGAGAGAACCAGCTTCTTTTATCTTTCGGTACTAATGGTAAGGACTCGATGTAGCACTTACTAGCCTGTATTTTGCACGCAGCTGCACTAAACCCAGACACCGACTTTTGCCCTCCGGAAGTGAAGCCACGCCCCATGAAAACCATCTATTGATCTGATTACGTCCCTCTCGCTCCTGGTACAGGGTCGATGTCAACTATGCTTTGCGATGAAAGCGGAGGGGGGGGGGGGGGGGCAAATGACTTCAAAGGGGGACGGTTTACTTCGAAGTAACTTGCCCCTGGGGGACACTATACTTCGGGGGGCAAGTTACTTCGTGACAGGACGAACGTGATTCCTCTACTCCAAACGAAGACTGCTGACACAGCACATACGGGAATTTTTGCAAGTAACACCAGGCCCCTTTCCCGAGTTTTGGGTGGGGCCTAGCCTCGTTCCCATGCAGGCCTACCCCGTTTTTTGTTCTTCGGTTTGCGTTCAGTATAATACACGGAGGCGGAAGAGCGCGAAAAACGGGGAAGGCCTAGCGCCTGGGAACACTTGTCACGTGAATGACGTCTGGTGGACGCGAGGTGGACGTAGGGGGGACGGTGCCCAACTACAAATAACGTACTAGACTTCATCATCGAGCGCTCCAACGATAGCCCGGACCCCAGACGTTCACGAGATCGACAGTACTTGACTTCACCGGTAAGAAACTCGCTCTATGGTTTATTGCACACAAATTTGTAGTTGGGCACTGCCCCCCCTACGTCCACCTCGCGTCCACCAGACGTCATTCACGTGACAAGTGTTCCCAGGCCTTCCCCGTTTTTCGCGCTCTTCCGCCTCCGTGTATTATACTGAACGCAAACCGAAGAACAAAAAACGGGGTAGGCCTGGGAACGAGGCTAGGTAACATCCGCGGGAAAATTTAAAGTTGTCGACTTCCGGCGCGTCATCATTCATGTGATCATGTCAACGTGGACGCTCCTAGATCCTAGCCTCGTTCCCAGGCCTTCGCGCGCGCGTTCGTCGCTTGCAGTACGAAATAATTCGCTCAGAAGGCCTGGTCCATTTCATCTTCTTCTTCGTCTTTGTAACCTCCTTTCTAGGAGAGTATCCCTAGTTGGGCTATATAGGGCCGGGTTGGAGTAGTAGTGCGTTCCGGTGTGCACGGAGTTGGTCTAGAAAGTCCACAATGTACACCTGTCAAGGGGTAGTCACTTATATGTCGCCTGTAGAAGCGTTTGCGACCGCGATCAAATTTTTTGATCGGCAAAAAGTGTGCTTGATCGCTTGATCGTCCCCCCCAGAGGCTCTTGATCGCTTGATTTTCAAGGGTCAAAGGTCAAATTGCAGCCGCGCGCTCTTGATTGTTGATTTTTAGCAGTTCGGAGGTCACCTTGATCCCTTGATCGGCCCCCCGAAAGGGCTTTGATCGCTTGATTCAGTTTGGTTCCTGTTAGGTGCAGGCCGAATGCCGCATCCGGTGGGTGGAGCTATGGGCGTGACCTTGTGTCACTGCCGTGAAAGGGGATACACCCGCTTTGAAACGGTTACATCATCTCATTAAATATTCATAAGACAACTTCGCGCTGGTATTTGCATGACTGTTGTACTTTGACCTCGACTGCTGACTTTTGCTTGCTTGGCAAGGCTCCCAGCCAACTGTTCTACAGCTCTTCCTAAGGTATTCAGTAGAGATTTACAAGTGTGCCAATGCATCAGAACTCATAAGTTGATGTAAAACCTGGCAGGAGTCCATGTGGTTTGCATAAATTATGGCCTACTCTGGTCACATGTACGTGAAGTTGTCTAGACTCTCCATCCTGGGGCGACAGGCCTGTGTTGGAGTGGCATGTGTATTCTAAAAGTTGGTTGAAGACATTGATAATGTTTGCATCTCCACAACCAGGTTACTGAGATTTCACTCACTTGATACTTCTATACATTTCGGTCATTTTTACCGTAGTACAAGCACCCAACTTTGTGAGACATATGCTAATGGTTAGCTGGGCACCTTGCCAAGTTTGTTGAGGTCAAAATGCACTGCAGCACTCAAACCTGCCAGACAAAATCCGCTATGAAAAAGACTGGGTTCTAGCCACCAACTGTGCTGATGAAAACACTCAGCCACTGCCTGGAAACAACTTAGTGTCCTGACTGATGAATGTACGTTCTAAACAAACTACACTGTCAAAGTGGACATGATGATACACCAAAGGGTTGAGCACTTGTACTATGGTAAATGCCTCCCCATCCAGCCTGGATAGTTACTTGTATGCACAGAAAACGTACCAATACAGCGCCACTAGAAGAAAGTTGAGGAGTGTCAGGCTGTTGGGTAAAACGCGTGGGGAAACTGACTTTTAGACCTACATTTTACCAGTCAGGAAATGCTCTTGTCAAACTTAAAACAGTTAGCTACCCTGCAAGATAGGTACTTCAAACCCATGTGCATGATCACAACTATATACAGCTAATCTACTCGAATTTAGTCCGGGAACAAGAACACACATAAGATGAGCATAAATAGCACCAAGTTGGGCAAGTCGGCTGAAAAAAAAATCCGGCCATGGTCTGACTAGCCATAACAGTTCCAGTGCCCACATTATAATATAGCACTGCATAACAAAGGATAACTTTAGGTACGCTAGCCTTGTTCTCAGGTCACCCTCAGATTTACAGATGCACTCTCGCTACTCATGGCCATTATTAATAGCATTTGAAGGGAAGTTTGATCAAAGTTCCATTCAGAAACCTGTACTGTACCATTGCGTAAATCATTTTTTATGCAGAAATGGTATTTCCTTGTGAAATTTTGCCATCATAAATAGGATTATCTGCCATCACCAAAAAGGAAGCCATCACTGGACAGACACCATTCCTATACTGACAAAAGTCAAAGTTTTTATAAGGATTTTGCACTATTTACAGCCATTTCAGTTCACTCCGTAGGCAGATCCAACATGTTGCCGATAATGCTGGCCAACACATTTCCATCTCTCAATGTCACCAACCAAACCTTTCACAATGAAACACAGGCTTGTCGCCCCAGGATGGAGAGTCTAAAGAACTTCAGTAGCTATGTGTACATGTACCAGAGTAGGCCATAATTTATGCAACCCACATGGACTCCTGCCAGGTTTTACATGCATTGGCACACTTGTAAATCTCTACTGAATACCTTAGGAAGAGCTGTAGAACAGTTGGCTGGGAGCCTTGCCAAGCAAGCAAAAGTCAGCAGACGAGGTCAAAGTACAACGTCATGCAGCGCGAAGTTGTCTTATGAATATTTAATGAGATGTGCATGGATGTAACCGTTTCAAAGCGGGTGTATCCCCTTTTCACAGCAGTGACACAAGGTCACGCCCATAGCTCCACCCACCGGATGCGGCATTCGGCCTGTACCTAACAGGAACCATTCAGTTTTGATCCCGGTTGCAAACGCTTCTACACGGGACATATAAGTGACTACCCCTTGCCTGTGTTGCGTGGTCCTGAGTTATTGCAGCATCTTAAAAATCCTGCTTCCCCCTATACTGAGCACCAAGTGTGCGATAGTTGCCTTGGTAGTACCTGGTTAGCAAGAAGCAGCATACATGCCTCGTCGTAGACCCTCTGTTCATCATCTAAGTTATTTCATGACCTTAATATCATTCTCGTCTTTCCTCCTGGTCTCTCATCAGTCTCCAGTGCCTGCATGCATGAGAACAGTGCGGTACCGTTGGGGATGCAAAGTGAGTAATTGGGGATACTCTAACCGTCTGTCCAGCAAGAAAAGCAGGCGGCTGTCCCAGTAGTACCCAAGACTCCATCACCTGTACAAGTGAAGGAGGAGCCACCGGTTAGTCTCAGACGTAGCTCTCGAGCCACGGTACAGAGCAAGGTTGACTACAGCAAGATGGTCCAGAGCAGTGGTGAATCATCAGGGACAGAGGGAGACAATCAAACCGTGCCCACATAGCCATAATCTTCTCATTTGTACATACATACATACTATCATCTGTACCATGCTGTCTATTTCTCTCCACCCTATCAGAGAGTCGGTAGACTCTCTATGTAGGGATGGCGCCGACGCGCAATATATGATATGCAATACGCAAAAGCCGTATAACTTCACCACAAACACGCTAAAAGCTTATTTAAGCGCCCAGGCTTCCTCTTTGAGTGCCTTTGTGATCAGCAAGACTCATACAAGTGACCAAAAGCCACGCGGAAGACAGCTAAACACAAAAGTATGCGATAGCAAAAGTGCCATTTTTCGTCTTCTTTCTTTCTTCGTTACGACTTTTGTTCAAACAACGATAACTTAAAAACGGTTCAAGCACTCACCTTGATTTTAGCACGAAACGGATGCTCATCACAGCGCGCAGCTTCCCAACCACTCAGCGTCTTCATAGCTTCAAATTCACCCTGGTCAACAAAAGCCATTCACAACACTCTGAGGCTGCTGTCCGTTGCTTAGGACGCCATTTTATAATTTTGTACGCATGCGCACACGAAGTCTCGTTCCCAGACCAAAGACCACGGTCATTGGTCTGGAAGCGAGACTAGTACATAGGCGAAATTGCCAGCTGGCAGTACGCATGGCTGGCACGGTCTTTTCCCCACGCGGCTTTGGGCAAGGCTTATGAACACCACGTAGGTAAGGCGCTACCTACTTGTAGCTACACTAAAAATAGCCTACTCACAGCTTTAGTGAACTGTAAAGCTAGGATGGTCAGTTGTCAGTATCGGATAGTTTTCTGTGCTGACAACTGAACATGAAATTGGTTTCACACAGTTTGGTAGGGAGAGCAGTTGGCCCTTCATCAGGTTCTAGCTGGCTATATTACACATTATTATTACATGCCTGGAACTACTACTAAACTGTCAACGCCTTTTCAAGTTCTGGTGTTGTGGTTACACTTGAAATATTCTTCTTAGGCTTAGGTCTAACTGTAACTGAGATTAACCTCAAAAAAGTACAGAAACAAGACTTAAAAAAACATTAAAAATGTAAAAAGATGTAGGGATGGCATGCCAAAAAGTATGCAAACAAGGTAGGGATAAAGCATGAAAGCAAAGGTCAACATATTGGCAAAGCCCCATCCCTACATCTTTTTCACACTGCAGTTAGACAGCGTGCTTGAGAGCTGAATCTGTACCCATCCATGCAGTTAGCATGAGTACTTGAGTTTACACACTGATTACTATGACTAGTCTGCAGCCCACTCAAGCTCAGTGTCTATAGGTTGTATCAGAAAGGGTGCCACTGTCACTACAAGTAGTATGATGGCAGTAAAGCTACTTAGTAGCTATCTGATAGGTACCTAGGATGGCTACAAGACATAATCCTGGATCATACTAGCCTCGTTCCCAGGCCATGTGGGAGGAGGTAGGAAGTGGCCTGAGAACGAGGCTGAACTTGTAGCCTCATTCCCAGTCCATGTGGGAGGAGCTAGGAAGTGGTCTGAGAACAAGAAACTTGTAGCCTCGTTCCCAGGCCATGAGGAAGTGGCCTGAGAATGAGGCTACAGCCATGAAAGGTTGGGGTGTACTTGTGGTACGTTTTAGGAAGACCCCCATGCACTGTCTAACTGCAGTGTGAAAAAGATGTAGGGATGGGGCTTTGCCAATATGTTGACCTTTGCTTTCATGCTTTATCCCTACCTTGTTTGCATACTTTTTGGCATGCCATCCCTACATCTTTTTACATTTTTAATGTTTTTTTTAAGTCTTGTACAGTATACAGTATACAGTCATAAATTATTATCAGTATTTGCAGTATAACACTTGTCCAAATACAAAAGTGCTGTGATACAAAACATGCTGCATTGCAGTTGCAGTTGTACTGCACAAGAAGGGCATGTATGACTGTACATGGTATGGCAGTGGAAACTATGGAGTATGTGGGAAGACCACAGTATACACTCCAGGGTTATGTTAGTTACACGGAAGCACCTTCTCCCCATCTCTCGAGTAGAAGGTGACTTTGCAATTGTGCGCCTGTCCAGTCCTCTCCTCGAATCTCTTGCAGAGGGTGATGGGTGGGCAATAGAGGTGCAGGGAAACAGCTGGATCTGTGTGGCTGGGGTTCTCCACACGATGTAGACCGACAGAGTCTGGTGGGAGGAAAACATACGAGCTGGATATTGTAATATGGTTCCTTATTCTAATATAGCAGTAGATCCAATAAGAATGTGACTAACCTAAGGCCACATAAAGTTAATTTCCTGTTTCTGATCTGATGGGAGTGTTTGTTCATGACTAGAATCTGATGTTCAGCATGCAACCACAATGTTTACCTGCACTCAGTGGCTTCACCATCCAGGCTTCTATATTTTGGCTGTTTAGATGCAAGTGTCTGCATTTTGTAGTCCTGTGCCCAGACCTCACCCCTCATGATGCATTTTGTACACCATTTTCTGGTCTTCAACAAAACAACAACAACAAAAGCCTGGTGGCCTAGTCATTTTAAGTGACTTTTAGAGACCAGAAACAGGAAAAATAACTTTGTGGCCTAAGTATATATGTAGAAGGTTGCTGCACTAGTGTGAATACATTTTTGGCAAGGATTATTGATAATGATGGTATACTGGCAAAACTGCAGTGTTTCAAGAATACCTGGGCTCTCTTCATCAGAACAGTAATACCAGGTGCTTATGAACCGCTACATCCAGGAGCCAAAATACCTTCAAAACATTGCAAGCAAAATTCATCATTGGCAAGATTCTGAATCTTTTGAAACTTGCTTGAGATAAATATCAGTTATGGTTTTCGAAATATAATTTACTATGCCAACAGCCTTCGGCGCAGTTGATCGTAACCTTAAGATACAGGTTGTGTAGGGATGCAGAGCTGCAGCCCTAGTTTGTGAAATAAAAGTGTCTAATTGACATACCTATCAATTGGATTGCTATGGTGATGTAACCATCTAGGGACCTAATTAGGAAATGATGTAACACTAGTTCACAGCTGAGAGGTAAACAATAGGGGCTTCTATCACAATGCCAAGCTGTGCCAAGAGCACATCAACCGCCAAGAGCACATCAACCGCCAAGAGCACATCAACCGCCAAGAGCACATCAACCGCCAAGAGCACATCAACCGCCAAGAGCGC
Organism: Agelas oroides; assembly: GCA_949130485.1. Taxonomy (NCBI): domain Eukaryota; kingdom Metazoa; phylum Porifera; class Demospongiae; order Agelasida; family Agelasidae; genus Agelas; species Agelas oroides. The sequence goes on from OX422188.1 coordinate 7,420,050, forward strand.
ATCGACTGCCAAGAGCGCATCAACCGCCAAGGGCGCATCAACCGCCAAGGGCGCATCAACCGCCAAGGGCACATCAACCGCCAAGAGCACATCAACCGCCAAGAGCACATCAACCGCCAAGAGCACATCAACCGCCAAGAGCACATCAATCGCCAAGAGCACATCAACCGCCAAGGGCACATCAACCGCCAAGGGCACATCAACCGCCAAGAGCACATCAACCACCAAGGGCACATCAACTGCCAAGGGGAGAGGGCACATAACTCTGCAATAGTAACTCAAATTTTAAACTCTCTGTAAACTGGTGAATTTCTTGTCTCAACTCAATGCCAGAACTTACCATTGCCATCCTATGACCTAAGGGAGGACTTTCTTCAGGCATTCAATGCTCTGTACAAAGTGTCCAGCATTGTATCCCTGAAAAACATCCTCCGGGATCAAAACATTGCACATAACATGATGAAGTTGTGTGTACTCAAAGATTGTTCAACTATTTGCTCATGAATATCCTTATCCTCACCATTGATGTAGGTGACCTCATCAGTACAGAACAGTGTACTTCCAGTCTGCTGCATGGGTTGCATCTCTCCAGCTGACTCATCCGGCCACGCAAACAAAGTCTCCTTCAGCGTGCCTGACAGCACCTTCATGAAACAGTGAGACCCTGCGTGGCTGTGGATGCAGCTGCCGTGCCCCTCCCCCCAGCACAACACAATCAGGTTGTACTTTCCATTGCCTTCGTCCACCAGGTTCCGGGTATACCTATGAACACAAGCAAGAGTGTAATATTTTGGGTTACTACCGAGAAGATTACAACAAAAGGTAGTCACCAATCAAGATGTTCTTGATCATTTGATCGTCCTCTTCTGATTGCTTGATTACAACAGTTCAAAGGTCAAAATGGTATCCCTGCATCCTCAGTATTGACTCCTTGATTATAACTGATCCCAGTGGCAGATCTAGGATTTTGAAAAGGGGGGTTCCAGTGTGCACTTGATCACTATACTTGGCAAAGTGTAATAAAGCGTGCGAAGCGCGCGTGCTAGGGGGGTCGGGGGCATGCCCCCAGGAAAATTTTCGATTTCAGACCTTCTGAGATCGTTTCTGGTGCCGTTTTGGGGTGAAATAGCTAGTTGGACAACCTACTGCCAAATCTAGTCATTGTGTTTGAAGCCATTAAACTCTCACAGAATTTAAAGGTGTGGCTCCGCTTCGCTCCACAGAGGTTGCTAAGCAGCCGTGAGGAGCGGGAAAAAAGAGAAATTTTAGCTACCAGAAAGCGCTCTCATATTGATAGCATCTCACCATCCATGCAGAGGGAGCACTGTATGAATAAAACTAAAACGAGATTGACGTGTGGGCCGTAGTGTACGTAGTTATGTTTGCGCAGACTTACTAAGTATACGCGAACTTATGTACGCAAAAATACACTACTAGCCGCCAATGGGGGGGTGCATTTGCACCCCCCTTACCCCCCCTAAATCCGCCACTGGATCCCCCCTTGAAGTAAATGGTTCCCCACTCAACCGCTCAAACTAGAGCTCAAGAAAAGTCTACACACATTCACCATCCATGTAGGTAAGTTTAAAAGATGGCTGTACAATTTTATGCTAAAGATTTGAACAGATTTTACTCTTTTACTCCAATCACTGAAGCTATCCAGTTGCAGGAAAGTTGAGGCATGAATGGCACTGCATGTGACACGATTCACACACAATGTATTTTAGAACACTTTCTCTTTACTAGTTGAGACTTCAGTTGGTACAAAAGCCGGGTAGAGCACGTGTGACACTGATCACAAGGAAGGGGATAATTTACTTAGGGGGGAGCCGGAGACGGTTGTCCCCGGGGACCATCTACTTCGCGGGTCCGAGTGGCACGCATCACATTTCATGTTTGTACACCCTCACACACCGCTAGGGATATTAGGAGCATTTAGCTACGGCTCTGTACTTACTTGTGTGGATCAAACTTGGCGAATATTGCCCAGTCATTCTCGCTGGACGTGTAGGCTGCCATCAGTTTTTTCATGTGGTCCACGTCCACACAATCGGAGGAGAAAGCCTCGCAAATACCCCTGGTCAGGGCTTCCCACGACACTGACGCCATGTCAGTTGCTGATACTGCTGCTGAAAGAATCAATACTTCACTACTATGCTACTTGAGTATAGTACGGTGTCTTTCCCACTCACACGGACACGTTTTGTTTGTTGTCTATTTTTATCCCCATTCCCGAAATCCCAGCATTTGGTACGGGCTGGAAATGAAGTTTAGTGGAAGGCGCGGCGGATGCGCGCTGTTGTGAATTTCCAAATAAGGTCAATTTCTCAGCCAATCAAATCCACGCTGCCGCCACTGAAAGATCATCTTGCGGTTCTCTCTGCCTTCAACAGCAGTGCCAGTGATGTCGAGATTCGTTCGCAGCTCAAAGTATCGCCACGTGTTCGGGACGCCATGGAAGCGGGAGAAATGTTACGACAACATTCGCATCACCAAGTCCCCGCACGATAGCAACATGTGCTCCGTGAACGGCAAGTTCGTTGCCGTAGTGCTGGAATCACAAGGAGGTGGAGCATTTTTAGTTGCACCTCTGACTAAGGTGTGTGTGTGTGTGTGTGTGTACGTGTGCGCGCAGGGGGGAGAGATAAGTTGCTAGGTGGTGTCTGCCATACAAATGCTTCCAATGGCATGGAAATGATACCGAACTATTCGGATCCAGTTTTGCCACCCAGTAGCACAGCCTTATAAGGATGCTCAGGTGTAGTTGAAGTGCTTACTTTGGCTGCCACTATACCATGGCACTTATTAGGATCCACTGTGTATGTTTTTATGGTCTCATTCCCATGTCACCTTTTTGGTTTGCATGCTGTCTCAGGCCCAGACCTTCCCCTTCCGAGTATGTGAAGACAGTCCAGGTTCTAAGTAACATTTTTGTCACATGGAGCTGGGGCAGGGTCACTCTCAGATTCGAGACCATGGATCAGATTGCAGAAAGCATAATCACGGGTATCGAAAAAGCACTTATTCATGCGGGAATAAAATCATGCAATTTAACCGGCTTAAGTTATTAGTGTGGAATGAATTCATGTGATCTGGCATCAGTGCACCTCAAGATAGTTAATTACACAACAATGCATCAACAATACCATAAATGTCCCGGAACTTAGCACTCGAGTAAGAGTGGCATTGCTTCTTTCTCAGTTCTCCCTGAACATCTCGCTGCTGTGTAGCTTCCACCTCTTCATTGCAAGGTCACAAACGCACAAATCACGTGATTGAGCATGTGACGCAAAAGCCGTTTTTTATCTGTGCATTTACCTGCTTCTACACAGTTTTATTCCACACACAAATAACTACTTTTACGGTATCTAGGAAGTAAAGACTAGGCTGTTTTCACAAGCTTTTGTACATCATGTGCTGCAGCGGTTGGCTTGAATCCTGGATTGCAATGATGACATTCTTTACACAGTATGGCCACATAACAAGAAACGCTACTCAATTTTTCAGGAGGGTCTGGGAACTAGACTAGTTCACATGGGGAGAGCATGGGGATGAGGCTACAACGTGACACCACTGAGATGGTGATTGTCGATCGCTGTTGAACTTAAGCAGAGGACGTCCAATTTGTGTGCTCATATACACAAGGTATCAAATATTGGAGTAGGTCGATACAAGCCTGCTGGTAGATCTGTCATAGAATCTCAGCAAGCGAAACTCAACAGGGTTTAATTAGATCATTATTGCAATGATGTTACATTCCTGAGCCAACTAAGCAAATTGAAACCAATCTTTTCTGCTCTCCTGTTGAATTTAGCGTGGAATTCCTGCTGGGTCCCACTTCTGTTTGCCATAACGTCTACCAGCGATGTGCTCCAAGATTTAATGTCTTGTGTATGTAAGCTTGCATAGTTGGCTAACACTGTACATACCACAGTCCTTTGTAAGGCTGCATGTTTCATACATCACATTACAGCTGTCTCCTTTCTCCTTGTTACAGGTGGGACGCTTTGACATCAACTATCCAAAGGTCGCGGGACACCGTGGGTTGGTGATGGACTTAGCCTGGAATCCCTTTAATGAGAACGAGATTGCCTCTTCTTCGGAGGACTGCACCGTAAAACTCTGGGAAATTCCGGATTCGGGATTAACTGAAAACCTTACAACATGCAAGATCGACCTTGTAGCGCACTCGCGGAAGGTAGGCCATTTGTTACACCTTCACTATAGACCTTGTGCAATATGCATCCTCTCCTCAATTGGGTTGTTTCCAGACAGCTTCATAGCGTGTCATAATCTTGAGTGGCAAGAAGCAATGGCAAGCAGTAGAGCAGAACATGATTGTAAATCGGGCTGCTTTGCACAATTTTATTCACATTTCTACCTAGAGTGCGCAGCTTCTCAACAGGCACTACAGTTCACTGGAGCTAATATACCTACATGTACCTGCGTGCCTCCTCAATGCTATGAGCTCTTGAAGTACTTATGGTCCCTTGAAAAACACTCTTTTTACTCAATCGCAGCGTAGTATCATTCACTGTCCGTTTCATGTGCTATTATGTGACACAGGAGGCTCACTGCATACACAGAGGGTGAACGCTAACAATCCATTAGCCACAAACAACACTGAGAGGAGGCCAGGAAGTGCACTCTATGGGAGAATCCTTCCTGGTGTACACATGTACTGTAACTTGACAAGAAGAAACCAGCAATGTACCATTCTCCCTCAGGAAGTGCAGTGGCAGTGTAATTAAATTACTGGTACATGTTCATCACAAAACTTGCCTGTATAACAATTCCTACATAAAAAGCTACCAGTTTTTTACAACAACCAGTTGCTACGGAGGGCGTTCATCTGTATATGTAGCTCAGCCTAACACTAACCCTGCTACAGTATGCAGTCGAGTGACAGTTAGCGGCTGTTCAGTGAGTAACAAAATGTCATTCTAGTCTTGTTCTGAGGCCTCCCCCGTTTTTACGCTTTCAACAACAACATGCAGAAATGGAAGGGCAGTAAAGAAATAGGAAAGGCCTGAGCTTGTTGATCGCGTGAGTGGACACGAGGTGGACATAGGGGGGGAGGGAGCGCATAGTCAAATTGCATGCACTAACTCTGTAAGTAAAACACCTTTTATACTTCATGTGACGCCCGTCCTTCTTTCAATTTCTCTCTATATGCACGTAGGTTGGACAAATATTATGGCATCCCTCAGCCGAGAATGTGCTGGCCTCTGCTGGGTATGACTACAAGATTGTTGTCTGGAACACAGGCAGTGGGGAGCAACTGGTAGTGTTGGAGGGGTACCACCCAGACATCATCTACTCCTTCTCCTGGAGCTACAATGGCAGTCTCCTGGCTACTACGTGCAAGGATAAGAAAATCCGAGTGATTGATCCACGCAAGAATGAAGTCATCAGTGTGAGTATATGTGCGAGAGTGAAGGAGGAGGAGGAGAAGGGGAAAAAGGTCGAAAAGAATTGGGGGGGGGGGGGGGGGGGGAGGAGGGGAAGAGAAGACAGAGAGGAAGACATGAGAAGGCTGGGAAGAAAGAACAAATGGGGGAAGAGAGAGAGAGAGAGAGGAAGAGAGAGAGAAAAAAGGGAGAGGAAGAGAAGGGGAGGGGGAGAGAATGCACATACTCCCCACTTGCTCAGAACAAACCACCCTCTTCTCAAAGGGCCCAGTTGTATTCTACAGAGAGGGACAGGGAGAAAGAGGTGTGTTTGCAGCTTGTACTCCTCAGTGACCATTTCATCGGCCGATGCTCTGTGTGGGATGTGAGCTTAAAAAGGTGGCCCAGAGAACTGGGTATGCTGTGTTAGGATGGGAAGATGAAATGTTCAACCGTGATGGCTATCGTGGTCTTATGAATTAATCCCTTCCCTCCTCATCTGCATCATCCACACACAGGAGGGAGCTGGCCATGCTGGTACCAAACCATCCCGTGTCACATTCTGTGGCGTCACAAACAAACTCTTCACCACGGGGTTTACACGCAGCAGTGAGCGTCAGTACTCAGTGTGGGACGCTGGAGATCTCACCAAATCGCTCACAACTGAGAACATTGACACGGGGTCTGGTGTCCTATTCCCGTTCTGGGATGAGGGAACTAAAATGGTGTACGTTGCTGGCAAGGTATGTGTGCATGTAATGCAATCTACACACTTATGATACCTGCTGAAGCGTTTATGACCAGGATCAAGATCTTTGATTGCCAAAAAGTGCTTGAATTTTCCCTTTTGAGGCACTCGACTGTTTAATTCACTTTGTTTTAAAGAGCAAAGTTGTAGCATTTCTCCTCAGTCTCATTAATACATTGATTTTTGCTATTCAGAGTTTGTTGGTTCCCTGATTAAAATACATTAATCACTTGATTCCACTTGGTTGCTAACTGTAAATGCCTTACCTCTAGCCTCGTACCCAGGGTCTTAGTGCATACCCACCAAGACCCTGGGTATGAGACTAGAGTACCCCTTGCTTTTAGATGACCAAGTCCAGACCCAGATTGCTCTTGATTGGGTATGAGACAAGAGTTGGATCTGAAAAGTAGGGAGAGGGTAGGTAGGCGGTGGATCGGACAAGGTGTGGTGTTTAACTGATTCATGTAATTTCCATTTCCAGGGTGACACTCAGATTCGGTACTTTGAGATAACAGAGACGAGTCCATACTGCCACTATCTGAGCATGTACCAGAGCAACCAGCCACAGCGGGGCCTGGGCTCAATGCCAAAGAGGGAGCTCGAGTACATGAACTGCGAAGTCATGCGATTCTATAAGCTCAACCAGAAGGGAATGGTTGAGCCAATCTCCATGACAGTGCCAAGAAAGGTTGGAGCACCACCAGATCAACATGGGAGGCGGGAAGGCCTGGGAACGAGGCTAGGAGATTGTAGCCTTGTTCAGTGGCCCCTCCCCATCTTTGTCATATACTGTGTGATAAAACTGAGAAACCTAGCTAGATTAGGTTATACATGATGGGCTTGGTTGGCAGGTCCATTTATAGAACACAAGAGCGCATAAGAACGGGCGGCTAGAGTAAGAGCATGTAACTCCGTAAAATTTGAAACCGGTCGAATTTACTGCTAGTACTAAAAATAGTAACACGTACTGGGCATATATATAGACATAAGGCATTGTTGCTAAGCACATGACTGAGTGTTCTATTTTTATAGCACGGTTCAATAATTTTGCCCGGACTATGGGCTTCTATTGGAGTTACATGCTCTTACTCTAGCTGCCTGTTCTTATGCGCTCTTGAGAATATTAACCTGAGAACATTATTGTTGGTGTGCTACAAATGGAATGCATTGTTAAGTATTCATACTAGTTCGCCATTGGTGTGTATTACTTAGAACCCCCTCTCCCTTTTCTCTCTAGTCTGAGATGTTCCAGGATGATATCTTCCCTCCATGTTTCTCTGGCATCGCTGCCCTCTCAGCAGAAGAGTGGGCCAGTGGGGTGGACAAGGACCCCCGGCTGGTAGCCTTCAGTGCCAATGGTCTCTCAGATGTTGGTGCCAAGGAAGGCCAAAAGGTAGCAAAAGCTGAAGCTGTGTAACTGTAGCCTCGTTCCCATGCCTTTCCACCGTCCAGTTTTGATCACTTGCTGTATGTAAAAACGGAGGGGGGAGGCCTGGTCCATTTTATACCTAGTGCCCCCTCTGTCTACCTAGGTAGACAGAGGGGGGGAGGGGTCCCCGATCGAAAGAATGCATTTTGAGCAAGTGTTCTTTGTTTTGAACCAGGAGTGGTACACTTTTCAATTCACAAACATTCAAAACTGCAGCGCTTGAGGCAGAAACTACAAGATAAGGCCTCAAGTTTGTGGGGACCCCCCCCCCCTCTGTCTACCTGACGTCATTCACATGATAAAATGGACCAGGCCCCTTCCCCTTCTGTTTTTGCATACTGCAAGCGATCAAAAAATGGACGGTCGGAAGGCCTGGGAATGAGGCTAGTGTAACTGTTGATGCCTTCTCACATTCTGCCTCAGTCTCAGCCACTACACGTTGCCAAGAAGGCAGAGGCAGTGAAGGAGGAAAAAGAGAAGCCGGTGTTGAAGCGGTGGTCCTCACGTGACTCTCCCAACCGTGATGTTAATGAGCCGTCCAGGAGTGAGCCACACACACTGGAGGAGGTGGGTAGGAGGGGTGGTGTTTGTGTGTTCACAGTGTTCAGAGGATGGATTTGGTTGTTATGGAGGAAACACACAAGTTATGAGTTCTTTTTCTTTCCTTAAAAAAAAACACCACATACCACACACACACACACAGTATCGCAAGGCATACAAAGCACTTTCAGAGGAAAATGCAAAACTACGAAAGCGGGTAGCAGAATTTGAGGGAAGTCATGGCGGACACAAGCATTTCTAATACACCCCATGTATTTTTTGTTTTAGAAAGACAATAGGCAATTCCTGGCTATAACCAGAAACCATTTTGTGAGAACCCTAGTCAATAGGATTAATTGTTTCTGAGATGTATTTGTACATGTTACATGGCACACATCCACTCACTGCACCACTGCATGGTGAAATAATGGTTAATTTTGTGTATTTCACTGTTTCATGGAGCAAATAAAATGTAAGTCGGCTCAGTAAAAAAAGTGACAATTAATGTGGACATGATTGTTATGCAGGCAGGTGTGCGTCTTCAGTTAGCTGTGCCCCGCACTGGCTTCGGTGTACTTATCACCAATATTCCTGACAAAATCTGAGGAGGAAGAAGACGAGAGAAGATGGGTGGTACCATCCCTCTCCTACTACCTGCTGCTCTCCTACTTACCTTCGTAGTTGATGAGGTCGTCACCATCTATCTGGCAGTTCTCCCGAACCAGCCGCTCCACTGTACAAATACAGGAGGGTATAATATAACTTCTTCCCATAGCCTTTGCCACCTTCAGTATTGGATTGCTAAAATTCCAGTGTGCAAATACAGAGGGGAAAGGCCTGCGAGCTCTTGTCATGTGAATGAAGATGCCAACAACTCCACTCCCTAGCCTCATACCCAGGCCATTTGGTAGTGGCTTGGGAATGAGACTAGTAGGAAAACAGCCTGGGAACGAGGCTATTCCCCCCCTACACACACACACACGACAAAGCACAGTCATCACCTCCCAGCTGAACAGTCAACGCTCCCCTTCCCCCCTCCCCCCTCCTCCCACATGTCACACTCACAGACACTGTCATCAACCTCCAGTTGGGCCTGCACCAGGAACTTTTTAAGCAGGGTGACCTTGATGAATCCCAAACCCTCACTGTCAAACACACGAAATGCCTTGAGCACATCGTGGTGAGAGGGCCATGCCTCGTCCAGTTTAAATCCGTTGCGTGTGATAATACCATGCAACTCGTCCTTTGATATCAGACCATGGCTGTGACTACCAACTGGCGTGTGTGTGTGTGTGTGTGTGAAGGAAGGGGGAGAGGGGAACATGTGACCATTTTGTAGTATTCAACTAGTGCCAGAACGGGCTCCTACTAAAATGCGGCTATGTGTACTGTCGATTATCGATCGATACGCAATTACATGTGTGGGCACATTGACAATCCACCTACGCTCAATTAAGTCCTCTCTACCTTCTCTCTACCCTCTACGTCACTCATGTGATAAATTATTCCAGGCCCTCCCCTGCTTTTCCGTACTGAAAGTGACGGAAAGCTGGGTGGGGCCTGGGAACGAGGCTACCAATTTACCCATGCAGTAGTTTATTATACACTCCAGTTTCTCTTGTTGAAGAAGGTACTTTGTTTTATAAAAGGAAGTAGCATAATATTTGACTCCATAAAATTCATTTCATCTCAGCTCTCAACCTCTCTCTGTATGATACCAGCTATGAGCGTGCTGCTACATACAACACCCCCCTCACCCTCCTTGGCCTCACGAGCGACATCGTCCAGTACTTTTTCACGTAGCCCCAGTGACCTATGTGAGGGGGAGGAGGGTGAAGGAGTGGGAAGATAGGGTGGGAGGGTGTGGAGGGGAGTTACTTGAGGAAGGGGTGAAGGACGGAAGTGGTAGTTGGAAGCTGAAGCTGATCATTCTTATTGGAGAACACTTCGAAGGCCTCATCAAATTCTGTATGTGTGCATCAGCATGTAATGACAATGGGGTCAACCATAGCGTTGTCTGGGCCACCGCCCGCCTTTCATTGCTTGCATATGGGTAGAGGGAGCCTGGGAACGAGGGTAGATCAGACACACGTCTCCAGACCCATGTTGCTAAAAGGTGTGGTCACATCTTGCCTGTAGAAGCTTTTGTAACTGGTATCAAAACTGAATCAATTGATCAATGTACTTTCAAGTCACTTATATGTTGCCTGTTGAAGCGTTTTGCGACTGTGATCAAGTTTTTTGATTGGCAAAAAGTGTTTGATTGCTTGATCATTCCTTCTGAGGCTCTTGATTGCTTGATTTTCAAGGGTCAAAGGTCAAATTGCAGCCACGCATTCTCGATCCATTGATTTTAGCAGTTCAGAGGTCACCTTGATCCGTTGATCGGCCCCCCAAAAAGGGCTTTGATCGCTTGATTCAATTTTGATCCCGGTCGCAAACGCTTCTACACGGGACATAAGTGACTACACCTTGACTTTTTAAAAGCCATTCAAAGGATCAGGATGAACCAAAGATCAACAAGTATCAAGCAGTCAAGAGCTTCAGAAGGGGATGATCAAGTGATCCAAGGGCAAATTTCATCAATCCTGAATTGCATGTAATCTCATAAGTGTGTGTGATACTGAAAGCGATCTGTACTGTGGGTCTCATCTAGATGGTTGGTCCTAATCACAAACACTTCTACAGGTCATGTGTGGCTACCCCTGGTTAGTTTGGTTCAGACTCTTCTAGCGGATCAGTCTATCCCTTCTAGCTGTTGAACTAAGGTCTGTGCACAAGACCACCTCTTGTGCTAACCCTCCCTCCTCACCATCTCTGTCCAGCCCACATGGCTCTTGGAATCCATCACTCTCCTCTACCTCTGCCTGTGGAGGGGGACATACCACAAGCACAACCTCAATACACTGGCATAAAAGTCAGACTCTCGCCGGAGAGCCTGGCTACGCGAAACTAAATATAGGCACGTATCAGTCTCGCAACCCAGCAAGACCAGCACAGTCGATTATTGAATGATACACCTGCTGCCTGGGCTTGCCAGACTACAGGCACATCTACTGCGCACGCCGTACGAGTGCCTCATAGAGGATTCACGGGACATCTGATTCACGTACCATGGCAGCTTTCTTGCAGCTGGGGGTCACGGACAGTAGTAAACATTCATCAACATCACACAATTTCAATATTTCAGATATAGCATGGATAATTAGAACTAAGATCTACACTGTGGTTCACTAGAATAATCCACATGTAGTAGACTAATGTGACAGTCAGTCCACACATCACACTTCCTCAACCCTGTCATTCTCCTCTGGCTTATACTTCTGCCGTACAGACCGATGTGGCCGCAGGGTGGCATCTGCCCGGGCCACAGGGGCTGGGATGAATCCCTCTTCCAGGGTGAGGTGAGGGGGAAGGTCGGCTAGTGTGCGAATGAAGTGGACCTTCCGGTAGAACTTGCCACTGTGGGAGAAAGAGACAATAGAGCTAGTTGTGGTGTCTCATTCCCAGACTAAGTATATGCACCTTCCACCAAGAAACAGTCTGGCACACTAAGTCCAAATTTCTTAGAATGTGGTAAGAACCAGTGAGAGTATTAGTCTTGCAAGCCACACCCTTCGCAGAGAGAGAGGAAGGGTCTGGTCACACTGCAACCATCAAGTTGTCGCCATGGCAGAAACGTGCTGTGACCAATGAGATCCACGGTCTATGTAGATTGCATTTGTTGTCATGGAATAGTAATTACGTCGCGTGTTTGGTGGATGTCAGCATCTTATTATCTAACCATGCATGCTGCTTGATATTTGCGTTACTTGGCGACAACTTGTCAGCTGCAGCGTGACCAGACCTAGCCTCATACTAACCCGCCCACCGAGATCCTGGGTACAAGGCTAGACCAGACCCTTCCTCTTTTTGCAAAGGGTGTGGCTTGCGGGACTATGAGACTATGTGCTTCCCTAGTCTCATTCTCGGTCCCTCAGTGAGCTTTGTGTAAGCCTCCTCCGATGTGGCCTGGGTATGAGGCTAGCTTTGTGTACTGAGGGTCTGAGAATGAGACTCAGCGGAAGGACTTACAATAGAACAATATTGCATTCTCTACTATTGCATGTTTCAAGCAGGTGTGTTGCCTTGACTACAGTAGTCTCATGACCAGACCTAACCAAGACGTTTGACTTGGTGTACCAGGTTGTTTTTCTCTTGAGAGGGTGGGGCCTGGAAGTGAGACTAGGGGTGGGTACCGTCTAACCTGATGGGAGGGGGGGGCCCGGAAGTGATACTAGGGGTGGGTACTGTCTAACCTGATGGGAGGGTGGGGCCCGGAAGTGAGACTAGGGGTGGGTACCGTCTAACCTGATGAAAGGCCTGGCCAGCCGAAGCATCGTCTTGACCCAGAAGGTGGGGTGGACAATGTACAAGTGCTGCAGCTGTTTGCGGAGCCTGTGGTATGTGTGGTATGTGTGGTGTGTGTGGTGTGTGTGTGGTGTGTGTGTGGCATATTACTATAGTTGTACAAGGAGTAGTCACAGTGAGTGTAGCATGCATGAGCATGGCATGGCAGGTGCTAGTCTTGTTCCAAGGCCATTATGCCTGAGAATGAGGCTAGGCAGGTAAGGTGTGATGGACATGGCATGGTGGGTGTGGCATGGTGAGTGTGACATGATGGGTATGGCATGATGGGTATGGCATGATGGGTGTGACAGATGGGCATGGCATGGTAGGTGTGACATGATCGGTGTGGCATGTAGGGTATGACATGGTGGGTGTAGTCTCGTTCCCAGACCGCATTTTTCGCACCCGCCGGAAAAAAGGGTCTGGTGAACTGCCTATTCCATTTTCGTTCAAGTGCGCCGGAATGCTGGCGCATTGTTCTTTTCTAATTTAATGCTTGACGTCATCAAAGATTGCATTCCACATTGCGTGCCAACGATTTACCAGCGAAATGGACGTTGATCGGGCAACCCTAGCTGCCGCGTTTAGACTAGGCTATTATATCTTTCGAAAGGAGTACAAGTAGGCTGTCTTGGAGTTCGCTGTTTACTAGAGGGTTTTTGAATTCACAATCCAGCTGACGTCATGGTGGTTTCAAAATATTGGAACCAAAACGGTATAGGCAGTTCACCAGACTATTTTCCCGCTCGGCGAAAAGTAGTCTGGGCACGAGACTATGGTGGGTGTGGTGGGTAACACACATGTGCCACGTGATTGTCCAAGTTTCAAGTCTGCTGCTTTAATTCTCCTACAAGATAGTGCCGTCTATTTGCCTACCTTCTGTCCACCATCTTGTAGAACTTGTGTAGAATGGCGACAGAGGGCATGCTGTGTCGAGGTGCCCCGCTGTGCAGGTAAACTATGACGTACTTGTCCACTACCAGCTTGTCCAGCACAGATAGTACATAACTGTGTGGGAGCAGTTCAATGACAACAATAATGGAGACAGTTTTACATAGCTTTATCAGTTATGCAAGACACAGTGCTATGTAGCAAGGGAGCTTACAAGAACAAATGATGGATGACTGAGGCATAGTTGGGGAGGCTGTGAGGAGGAAGGTAGCAAGCTGATATTACCACCACCGCATGATGGTTGTCCTGAATGTAGCCTGGAGGGAGGGAGGGAGGGAGGGAGGGAGGGAGGGAGGGAGGGAGAGGGAGGTGGAGGATGGAGGGAGGGAGAGGTGGGAAGAGGAAGGGAGAAGTGGGGAAGAAAATATGACGCTTAGTGTCATACATTTCCTTGCACATCTGATCATTCCCCTAACACATCCACAGAACCAAGCCAGGTGAGTAAATGTCCGCTTTTTTAAAACAGAAAATAAACTTGTGACAATGTCACAGGCCTCGATTAAAGGGTATGTGGCTACATAATTAGGACAAGACTAAATTAATTCATTTTCACGACGGAATAACACGCTGGAACTGAGTGGTCTGCAGATGAAATTAGCAAAAAATGCACAATGTGTAATTCTCCGATGAGTAACCTCATCAGAGAAGAGGAATGTCTTGTGCACACTAAGAACCAAACTTTAATAAAATAGGTAAGCATTTTGGTATGTGTTCTATTATGGCTAGCATTTTAATTAGTTGGTGGTGAAGGTAATTGTCCAAATTTGGTTGTACACCGTTTACAGTAGTCTCGGTCCCAGGCTTTCCCCACTAGCCTCGGACCGAGACTAAGTTTATGGCTCAATGTGACCAAAAATTGTACCAGACTCAAGACTTAGTAATTTGGTTTGGACTAACAAAATTCAAACTCTGGATCACTTTGGACTAACAAAATTCAAACTCTGCATCACCATAGCAACACAAATAATTCTTAGCCACACATTTAGGCTAAAGTCTATATAGGCTTAGTCGTGTGCCCCGGACCCCACTCTCTCACGAGAAAAACATGGTCCGGTGAACCAAGTTGAATTTCTTGGGCTAGCACACACATTTGCAACTACTGTAACCTAGCTAGCAATGCTCAAAACATTTTGTGACACACACTCAAAACATTGGGGTACCCGAGTGACAACACAACATTTTACTGCTGTAACAAGAGTGCGACACAATCTCATTGGTCCGTACCACTTGTTGGTAATAGGCCTAAGAAATTCAACTTGGTTCACCAGACGTTTTCTCACCAGGAGCAAGGCGCACATGGGCTGGGCACAAGACTGGTATAGGCTCTACTCAGTAAATAGGCCACTGAGGCTTCAAGTTGAAGTAGTTGTAACTGAATCTTGCCTGCGTGCTGTAAGATCTTGCGGTAGGGCTGGACTATGGCCATGTTGACAGTGGTCTCTTCTCCACCCACACTCACAAAGCGATATGTTCGGTTTTGTTTTACCTCCTCTCGGAGAGTATACTCAGGAATGGGAGGGATGTCCTCCTGGCTCTTTTCCTGAGAGGGAGTTACCACGGTAACCGTTGGCTCCAGGGGGGCAGAGCGCTCATCAGCAGACACAGTAAGCACTGCAGCAGTTGAACCATGCTGTGGATGGAAGGGGAAGGAGAGAGGAAGGGGGGCGGGAGGAAGGGGGGCGGGAGGAAGGGGGGAGGAAGGAAGGAGGGGAGGGAGGAGGGAGGAAGAGGGAGGGAGGGAGAGAGGAAGGGAGGGAGGGAGAGAGGAAGGAAGGGAGGGAGGAAGGGGGGGAGGGAGGAAGGGGGGGAGGGAGGAAGGAGGGTGAGGCCCAGACCAAATAAGATACCTGTGGTCATTGTTAACTGATCATGGTAAATGTTTCTTCAGCCTGCTCTATGATTGGACACAGTCTCCTCTTCACTGAGCGGGAGGGAGTGCACTCTGGGAACGACACTATAGCCTTGACACTTGATTAGAAAAGTGCAACCCTCTAATTAAGTAAAATCCGTCTGCTAAGGTAATGAAATCTATTTAGTGTAATCCCTTCTCCACTCTCCTGTGGGTAAAGCGAACTTAGTCCAGCAAGAGGTGAGGTGAGGCCGTGATACCTCAGCTGCCTTGAAGTTTGGGTGGTCCAGTGGTCCAGTTTCCGCTCCAGTTGCCACTCCAGTTGACTGAGGCTGGTCCTCACACACCAGGAAGTTAGGGTGGATAAGTTCACTGGGAGGAGCGGAAGTGTGAGAGCAGAGTGTGTGGTGGGAGGAGGAGGAGCAGTCATTATACCCTATATGCCCCACCAGAACCGCTACGCCCCACTTATCCTACCGATATATGTACCACAATGCTATACACAACTATATGTACCACAATGCAATACAGTACCACAATGTATACACAACTATACATCCCACAATGCTATACAGAACTATATGTACACCACAATGCTATACAGAACTATATGTACCACAATGTACACAAAACTATATGTACCACAATGCAATACAGTACCACAATGTACACACAACTATACAGTACCACAATGCAATACAGTACCACAACTATACAGTACCACAATGCTATACAGAACTATATGTACCACAATGCTATACACAACTATATGTACCACAATGTACACACAACTATACAGTACCACAATGCTATACAGAACTATATGTACCACAAGTACCACAATGTACACACAACTATACGTACCACAATGCTATACATCCCACAAATGTACACACAACTATACAGTACCACAATGCTATACAGAACTACACAGTACCACAATGCTATACAGAACTATATGTACCACAATGCTATACAGAACTATATGTACCACAAGTACCACAATGTACACACAACTATACATCCCACAATGCTATACAGTACCACAATGTACACAAAACTATATGTACCACAATGCAATACAGTACCACAATGTACACACAACTATACAGTACCACAATGCTATACAGAACTATATGTACCACAATGTACACACAACTATACAGTACCACAATGCTATACAGAACTATATGTACCACAAGTACCACAATGTACACACAACTATACGTACCACAATGCTATACATCCCACAAATGTACACACAACTATACAGTACCACAATGCTATACAGAACTATATGTACCACAAGTACCACAATGTACACACAACTATACATCCCACAATGCTATACAGTACCACAATGCTATGCACAACTACATGTATATGTACCACAATGCTAAACACAACGCTGGACATACGTGGACGTCAGGAAGGTTGTCACAATGGGCATGATGTGTTTGCGGGACATGGTGGTGTTGTGTTGCTCCAGCAAGGCTCCGTCAAATGCCACATCAGTCACACGCTCACACTGCAGGGTGGCCTCGGCCTCCAGCACGCTGGCCACGGAGTCCACAAAGTCTGCAGAGAGGGAGGAGGTGAGCTTGCTCTGAGGCTGATAGAGGGCTATTTGCCTCCTCCTCCTCCCCTCCTTGCTCACTGCAATCCCGAGCAACAAGAGAAGGTGGATTCCTTGTGCCTCACAGAACTGGTTCAAGTCGCGTGTGAGGTGCTGCTGTGATGCAAGGAAGTCTGAGAGAAGGGTTGTGAGGGAGGAGAATCCGAGGGTGTAGGAGCCAGCCGAAGTCAGTTTGAAGTCCTTGCGCAGCAGCTGGGGAGTGGTGAGGGAGGAGATGTCAAATCGAGCTTTGAAGAGCTTCTGGTAGAGCTCATCGCGAGGGATAGTGGCAAGAGGGATCAGTTTCTGAGCAATGATCATGTCCTTCTCTGCCACTCTTCCTTCACTCTCATTCAGGTTCAGGGTGTCGATCAAGATGGCAGCCAGCAGCAGAGTACCTGCAACACCTTCCAACACATATGATGTGTCATCCAACAGTTTCTCGGCAACCAGTGAACTGCATGAACCAACACCCTCCACCCTTCTTTCACACTGCCCCCCTCCAACTTCCTCTCCCCCCTCTTCCTTTCGATGGTGGTCAATCACCTCCCTCACTACTGAGCTGAACCCAGCAAGGACCCCCATAGGGTAGCTGTGGTCCACCAGTGTCACTGAGAGCTGGTCCACATTCGATAGCCGCTCCAATGTCAGGTCTTCTGCCCATACCAGTTGGCTGGGGTCAATGCCCAGTGCTTCCAGCAGCCAGGCAGCATCAGCACGTAGTGAAAGATCCTCACGGGGACACTGCAGAAGGGGGATGCTTGCCACGCCCACCTGAGTGGTGGCAATGTAGTGGGCGTGAACCAGGGCAGATGCAATGGAGTCCAGATCACACGCCTGATTGCCAGCCGTGACATGGGCAGTAGATCCACCCTGCACAGGAAGTGCCAATGCTGTAATAAGTTCATGGACAGTTACATGTAGTGTAACAAGCCAGATCCAACTAGTACCCAATCAATTCCCAGTCTGGACCCCAGACCCTTCTGAATGGGTAAAAGTCTGGGGTCCAGACCCAGACCCTTCTGACTGGGTAAAAATCTGGGGTCCAGACCCAGACCCTTCTGACTGGGTAAAAGTCTGGGGTCCAGACCCAGACCCTTCTGACTGGGTAAAAGTCTGGGGTCCAGACCCAGACCCTTCTGACTGGGTAAAAGTCTGGGGTCCAGACCCAGACCCTTCTGACTGGGTAAAAGTCTGGGGTCCAGACCCAGACCCTTCTGACTGGGTAAAAGTCTGGGGTCCAGACTAACCAATTCCAGCTTTTCAGTACCACAAGTGGATGTTGAAGCATTTGCAACCAGGATCAAAATTGAATCCAGCGATCAAGGCTCTTTTTTGAGAGCCGATCAAGGGATCACAGTGACCTGTGAACTGCAAAAATCAAGTGATCAAGACCTTCAGAAGGGAACAATCAAGCAATCAAGCACACTTTCACTGATCAAAAATCTTGATCCTGGTCACAAATGCTTCAACCAGCCTTGTACCACAAGTGCAACTGAAACTTGACCTGGCTTGCAGGCAGGTCTGACGTACGTGAGTCCCACATGCACATCCAAGTTTGGAGCTGGCCAGAGAAACGGGTGGAGCCTTTACCAAAACTCAAGCGAAACTCGACAGGAAGTCAGAAAAACGCGTGTTTTTGTTTATATTTAGCTCAGGAATGTATTAATTAAACTTTGCTACATTTTACATTCCTGAAAACCTCTTTCTTGCTCTCCTGTTACATTTTGATTGGAGTTCCAGCAGCGTTCTGCTTCTGTTTTATCATGATAAATTTACAAGCAAATTTTCTCGGAACAGCTCCGAAATTGTGGGCGTGCGTGTTGGACCGCCACTGTTTTGCAGTTTGGAAGCCACACAGCAGACGCCAACAAGCACTACACTCACTAGTTATACGTGTAAGTTATCTAGCAGACATATGCAGCTGATCCACACATCCAAGACAATCATTTACACCATACCAACTTTTCCAGCGAGGGCGGTAGCCCCTCAATGAACTGAGAAAAACTCAATCTCGACATCAGTCTGACAGTCACCCCCACTATGAGTAGTAGTATGACGACGCTCAAAGTTCAAAGTTCATTTCTTGCACCCAGTGGGATACGATAATGTCTGTCTGCCCCAGCCCACTACTTCCTTTGCTAGAGGCGCTGGACTTTGCTGCCATCAAGCATCGGGACCAGCGGCGCAAAGACCCTAGCAAGACCCCCTACATTAACCACCCCATTGGAGTGGCACATATTCTGGCGGCAGAGGGGGGCGTGTCCGACCTAGCTACATTGCAGGTAACCAATTGGGGCCAATGGGCAATGGCTATGTGAAACTCTGGCATGAAACTGTGCAACAACTAAACTGTGCATCAAAGCAATTCTTGCTGGGGTTACCCTCCTCCTCTCCCTAGTCTTGTCCCCAGACAGTTTTTTTGCATGCGAAGGAATGAGACTATCCCCCCCCCCCCCCCCCCCCCCACACACACACACACACACCCCACAGGCTGCATTACTGCATGATACAGTAGAGGACACAGACACTCGGCCAGAAGACCTGGACGTGTTTGGAGAGGAAGTGAGGGGCCTTGTAATGGAGGTGAGCGATGACAAGTCCCTGCCAAAGATGGAGAGGAAACGGCTGCAGGTATGGAGAGTGTTGTGCAGCAATGAAACAAAGCCACATGTTTTTGTACATTGTTTGCGAAGCGGATAAAACATGAGTGATATGCATAACACAAAAAAGAAAAGTCTCTAACAGTTGAACAAGGGCAGGGACTGTCACACTGGCTATCAAGTATTTAAGTTTTGTTGTTGTTGCTGTTGTTGTTGTTGTTGTTGTTGTTTGTCAAAATGTCATATTGAGAAACCAGCTCTTAGATCCTCCGTGTGTCTCAGTAATGAAAGAGGAAAAACATGTTACCATGGTGATGGAATGTTAGCCTTAATTGTGTATACTCAGGCTCTTTCTCATGTGCAGAAAGAGGAATGGTCCTGTATATTTCACTAATGAATGGTATGTGGTATATACTCTATAGTGGTCACAACTACAAGTAATCTCGTACCCAGACCCCACTCCAAAGAGGAGGGGGGTCTGGGTACGAGATTATACTACAAGCAGAGTGGCTAGGCCTTGATGGATTATGCTAGCATAATTTTGAGAATAATAGGTAGCAAAAAGGATCGAGAATTGTTCGAGAATAATAGGTCCTAGTCACATGAGACAGAGCTTCCAAACTGGGCTAATGCTTGCAGGCTGATATTGCTTGTACAACCGTCATCAACAGCCTCTGAATGAGTTTGTTCTATTCTAAATGCCTCATTTTCATCCCAGCAGGAATCATCTCTAACTATATTAAATTATCAGTTATGTTACAATATAATCGTCGTTCATAATTATTATATATTTGTACAGTTTGTGGGGCTATCTGTATAACAAGAATCTATTTGGTGCACGATGTATTGTATTTAGACTGGGAATAATAGGCATGATGAAAAGAATATTAGGTAGTATGATGAGAATAATAATTAGGTAAAAATTTTGAGAATACAAGAATAGAATAATAGGGTAAAAAAAAAGAATAATCCATCAAGGCCTGCGGCCACACCCCACTCCAAAGAGGAGGGGGGTGTGGGTATGAGAGTATACTACAAGCAGCCTCCTCTACTGCATAACGCTACTCCTAGTCCTAGTGGTTCCCAGACTTCTTCCATTCTTGTTCGGTTTGCGTTAAGCACACAGAAATAGAAGAGTGGTTTTCATGTATTATTATTGTCTGTGCAGAATAAAATAATGAGGAGACCTAGGAACAATCCCTGTCCCTGTTTGTCAACATAAAACAACCATTTGTTATCAAATGCTGGTCCCGTGGCAACCATTATAGACAGCTGTGTTTCACTGTAGTAAAATGATGAAGACAACCCTGACTGACTATATATGCACATACAAACTATGCATTATGCTTCCCAGGTGTTGAATGCTCCGAAGAAGAGCCACAAGGCAAAGTTGATCTCACTGGGTGATAAGCTATACAACCTGCGTGACCTGACCCGCACCACTCCAGAGGGATGGACGGACAACCGAGTGCAGGAATACTTTGAGTGGTCTTCACAGGTGGGTAGGTGGGGATGGGTGACAGGACACAGACACAAGAACATTGTAACACCCTTCTCTTTGGCAGTGTGGTGAGGTGAGACAAGTTGTAAACCTTCCCCCTCCTCCTTTCCCAACTCTTCTCACTCGCAGGTGGTGAAGGGGATGTTAGGGACTAATACTCACCTGGAGGCTAGCATTGAGGAGGTGCTCAGCACACGTGGAGTGTCCCTGTATACCAAGACAACCTGATGACTGCAATCATCAGAAATCAACTAGTGCATACGCACATACTGGGAATGAAGCCAGAATATGATAATCCATATTGTGTGTTATGAAATATCTGAACCACCATAATCTTCCCCCCTCGTGGTGTTCAAAGGAAGAGCTAGAACTGATGCTTGTCTTTATCTAGCCTCGTTCCCAGGCCGTTCCCGGCTCCAGTTTTGATCGCTTGCAGTATTAAAACGGAGGGGAAGGCCTGGGAGAAAGAGTCACGTGCGTGACGTCAGGTAGACGTGAGGGGGGCTGTATTGACGCTGTGTTTCGAATGTTACAGTCGCAAGTTCTTGGACAAGATATTACAGGAAGGACCTTGAGATTCGTCGGGCACCGCCCCCCTCACGTCTACCTGACGTCACGCACGTGACTCTTTCTCCCAGGCCTTCCCCTCCGTTTTTATACTGCGAACAGCCTGGGAACGAGGCTAGTCTTTATCCTTTGTGGCCTTTGCTAGCCTCGTTCCCAGGCCCCACACAGTTTCGCTCTCTATGCCCCCCAACCCCTGGCAAATGTGGTTACTGGCGTTTGCTCCTTCTCACTTGACCTTGACATAAGGTTGTGGGGTGCTAGGTGAAGTATTTTTATCATCCATGTACGTGCACATGTATGCTACACTGCCAAGCCCGTTCCTAGGCCCCACCCAACTTTCCGTGCAAGCAATGGAAAGTTGGTACTTACTACCATGACAAACACTTGAAATATTCTAGGTACGTACATTCACTCCTTCTATAGGTGAACACCAGGGTAATTCAATTAGTGAGTGACATCGGGTGTAAAATGGGCCTATTTGTAAGTGTGGAGGCATGTACTAACCACATACCAGCTGGCAGACTGCGTTGTAAGTGACTCACCAGAAAATAACCAATCAATAATCAAACACAATTTCTGCTATAATTATGTACAAGTTACAAAATAAATTAATCCCCACTAGGCAAAATTTGGCAAATTAAGATCTGTTCCTTTCCATGAAGCCACGCATAAAGTCAATTAGCCTCTTGGTCTCTTCCACGGAGATGGCATTGTATAGTGATGCTCGCAGACCCCCCACCGACCGATGTCCCTTCAGCTGCACAAGACCCTGTTCCTGTGCCTCCCGCAAGAACTTTGCCTCCAGGTCCTCGCTGGGCCCCTCCCCTTTCACAATCCTGAAGGGAACATTGACCCGAGACCGAACAGAAGGCTCCACAGGTAGGCTATAGAAACCTTTGGAGGCATTGATGATTTCAAATACAACCCCAGACTTGGTAGCACTCTTCCGCGCCATGACTGAAAATGGGAAGTACAAGATGAAATAAAAATTAATTTTGGGTGTTATATATATGACATGAAGGGAACAAAGAGAACTCATAATTGGAACAAAGCATTCCACCGTTTTGACTAAAATTGTAAAGCCAAGGTCCGGAGTCTTTAGTAGTGTCTAGCTACAGTTCAGAGGTTTAGTAGCCCATAATGTAGCAGAGATCAATACACATGCTGGTACACTGTATACATGCAGCAGTATACACAGACTTATATAGAGGGTATTCACTTACCGGTATGTCATTAAAACCGTACACATCTGTATACTGAAACTTGAACCACCAATCTTGGAGTACAGCTTTATACATGGCAGTATGTGGCGGTATCGATAGAAAACAAACTGGCCTCACAGATAAGCTTAATTTAGCTCTCTTAACTTACAGAGCGGTGGTATTTTCGCCTGCTCCAACACATACTAGAAGCATTCTAAGTGTCCCTTTGCATTTGCCGAGATCACCATAGAAACTGCCATCTCATCGTAAATCCAACATGGCAGCTGTTTTCCATTTTCTTTGGTATATCTTCTTGTTCTTAAAGGTGATTACATCATGTGAAAACCCTCTATACGTTTGAAAGGACGGTTATAAGTCATACTAGCCTTGTTCCCAGGCTCTTGTGCGGGGGAGGAGGAAAGAGAGCCTGGTACACACTGTTCGCGCATGTGCCAAATTCCCTTGGTAACCTGCATACTACTCCGCTACACTAAAATTACGGTCAATTTCTGTTTACCTTCTGAAATGCTGCACTGCCTGGTTATACTCCCTGTGGGATACATACGGGCGGTTTGAAGTCAAAAACAATATCGCTTTGACGGTAACGGTCTGCACTGCTTCGTTCGAGGCGATCGGTAAACTTCAAAGGGAAAGATTGCATCAGTCACGTGCCGCAGCGTTTAGCTGGAATGGACAAACACGTGGACAATTCCTGCAAACGAAGAGCTGAGTACCTTCGTCGCTCCCTCGTCATCGTGTACACAGAGCGTGGTCAGTGGCAGGCATCTTTTATACGGGAGAAGTCGGCATGCCTTGCGGAGGTTAGTGTAATGGAGCAGATTTTACGGAAATTTCCAAATTCCCAGAAATCCTGATGGAACTGAGCATGCGCAAACAGTGTGTACCAGGCTCTTTTCTCCCCGCCCACGCATGAGCCTGGGAACGAGGCTAAAGTCATACATGCACTAAGTAAATAGACAGTCAACATTAATACCGTACAAAGACCACAACATCAAACATGAGTGCATCCTTTATAACAAATAGGCTGCACCGTAGACACAACATTTGACCAATTGAAAACAAAGGAATATTGTCGCACATCTTTCAATGGTACGAGGATGTGAAGAGGCTGGTGGTGGTTGCCTGGTGACAAGAACACATAAGAAGAAAAGGTGGGAAATGGTAGGTGTGGAGGCGTGTGCTATACCTTGCTCATGCTCACCCTGCAGTGCTGTAGCAAGCACCCGGAAACTGATCTGGCTATGGGTGTGATTAAGCCACACCCCTAATTAATTAAATGATGTCATATCCTTTAGCCCCGGGCCCCATTTCTCCCTGCATGTAATGTAGCAATTGCCACTGGTTGTAGCACTGGCAACTCAAGCCTGGGGGCTTTGGGTTTGATTTCTACAAACCACTGATCTTTCACTCTCATCTTATTTGCTCAAGAATGCTCAATCATACCTTCGACGCCTCCCTCTTTCTCTATCCACTTGAGCACCAGGTTTAGGATGTAGACACTCCACACCACTGGAGTGTTGTACGAACTCTTCATGCCATCTTGAACCTGCAGACAAAGAAAGTGAGGATGGTAGTTGCAAAAACGTGATGTGGCAGCCATGCATTACGCTGCAGAGTGTATGGCACGTAGACACAACTTTTGTTTCCCAGCCTTTACAAAATAGAGGGGGGAGGGGTCCCCGACCAAAGGAATAAGTTTGAGGCCTTCCTTGTAGTGTCTTTCCAATTGCTGGAACTCCAAACTTTCATGAAGTGGAAAAACTCACAGCTTGATGATCTGACAAAGAATGTTTGATGGTGTTATTTCGTTCAGAGACCCCTCCCCCCCTCTGTCTACCAAGGTAGACATTGTGATATTCACGTGATAAAATTGACCAGGTCTTCCTTCCCTTTCCGTTTTTGCACACTGTAAGCAATCGGAACCTGGACGGTGGGAAGGCCTGGGAACGAGGCTATGCATTGCAATCACTCCAACTTACTGTATAGTCCAAGAAAATAGGACACAAGGGTCGAGGTTTGCCAAGTAAGTCTTCACGCACTAGAGTGAGAAGACGAATGATTATCACCTGTAAACACCTGCTGGCTAGCTACAAAACCTACCGATCACAACTGTCACTCCTGCACAGCCAACATTCTTCTGTGCTCCAGCATACACCAGCCCAAACTATGCAGGTGGAAGTGTAGCAGTGAGGGTGTGCAGGGGGTGGTGGTGAGGGTGTGTAGGGGGTGGTGGTGAGGGTGTGAGGAGGTGGTGGTGGGGGTGTGAGGTGGTGGTAAGGGTGTGCAGGAGGTGGTGGTGAGGGTGTGAGGTGTGGTGAGGGTGTGAAGTGGTGGTGGTGGTGGTGTGCAAGGGGTGGTGGTGAGGGTGTGAGGAGGTGGTGCAGGAGGTGATGGTGAGGATGCACAGGAGGAGGTAGGAGGGTGTGAGGAGGTGATGGGGTGCAGGAGGAGATAGGAGGGTGTGAGGAGGTGGTGGTGAGGATGTGCAGGAGGAGGTAGGAGGGATAAGATGCACAAGGTGCTGGGTTAAGAAGGTTGCCATTGAGCAGCACCTCCGGTGGACTCACCTTGCTGACATCCATTGGCTTTGTCAGGAAGTTGGAGGAAGCATCACACACCAATGGCACATCTCCCACGTCAGGAACATATGGAAACTCCACCCCTGCAAGGAAGACAGTCATGCACAGAATAAAACCCACAATGCCAGTTCCTACTGAAGGTGGGTAAGGCCTAGGAACAAGGCTAGCAAAAGCCTGCCTCGCTAGGAATCCCAACTCAGGGCTTTGCTTGTAGAAAGGGGGAGAGTAAATGGCCCCCTTGCCGAAATATCACCTCACTTGAAACTTAGAAGTCTAGCCTCGTACCCAGGCCGCTGGTTACGAGGCTAGAGTGATTCCTGAAGTGTCTATCAGCTATGGGGGTGGGGGCGTGTTGGTGTACAAACTGTTACCCTTCAAAAATCTAATGTTCAACTTTTTGCCCCCTTTAACAATCTTTTTTCTAAATGATGAACTATTTTTACCACCCACCGTGTACAGTTTCATTTGCGCAGTAGTATACGTAAGCTGCATCTGGTGTCAGCTGCCACTGGTCTTTGCTGGGTATGTTTGTAAACTGGCTCCTCTTGGGCAGAACATGGTTCACCTTCGTATACTTCTCTGCCTCCTTTGCAGCCTTGCTGGACCAAATCCCAGTTACAAAATAGTCTGTTACCTGGTCACTGGACCGAGTGAGGTTCATGGGTATGGCAGCAAATTGGGCTGTGCCTCCACCTTGTAGTAGGAGTATTCGGTAGTTGGGAGGAATTTTCCTGCAGGAGGGAGGAAGGGAGGGAGGGAGGGAGGGAGGAAGGGAGGGGGGAAGGAAGGGAGGGAGGAAGGGAGGGAGGAAGGGAGGGAGGAAGGGAGGAAGGGAGGGAGGGAGGAAGGGAGGGAGGGAGGAAGGGAGGGAGGGAGGGAGGAAGGGAGGGAGGAAGGGAGGGAGGAAGGGAGGGAGGGAGGAAGGGAGGGAGGGAGGAAAGAAGGGAGGAAGGGAAGGAGGGAAGAAGGGTAGAAGGGAGAGAGAGGAAGAAGAGAAGGAAGAGAAAGAAGGAGAAGGAAGAAGGGAAGGAAGGAAGAAGGGAAGGAAGGAAGGAAAGAAGAAAGAGGAAGCAGGGAAGAAATAGGAAGAAGGAGAGAAGGGAGAGAGGGGTTGTTGGCGAACACTGCAACGCACTGGGAGAGAAGAGAACACACAATAGTCTGCGAAGTATGTCCATGGTCTCCTGGTTCAGCTCAGCATACTGTGGCGACCGGTGGCTCAACTCTGAGAAGAAAACAGCCAGAATAGGTATAACCCACCATGGCTTGAAATAATTTATCAAATACTGCATACTCACCCATCACACTAATTCCCAGTCCCTTATAGTTGATGACGCCCTTTTGTGCTTCCTGGAGTACCTACATCAGGAATAAAAGTAGCTCATGACTGCAGAGTCATATATTAAAGTGCACAGGCCGCTTTTTTTTTACGATCACATAGTGATGTATGCAAAACTACCAACCTCCAGAGGGAGTTGCGCAGGCCCTGGTGCGAAATTCACAGTATCCTCCCTTTTTCTTTCCGCCATGACTGCTACAGATGCAGACAACCTTAGAAATGACAAATGTTGACTTTGTGCGCACAAAGACTGGCTCGACAATGACCTTTTCAAGTGACGACACGTGGCATAGGCGGGGGCACACGGGTTGAACTACCAGCGTGAGCTGGTACGCATGCGCAAAGGTTCAAAAATACAGTGGCATGGAGGAGAGAATTTGCCAGCAGCAAGGAGAAAAGAAAGCAGAGGAGGTAGTACAGTCAGTCTATGCAAGAATTGGATAATTATATTTTATTGTGTCTATTTGTATCATGATGTAGAACAGATGTGGGCCATTGGAAAGGGTTGGGAATGGTCAGGGGATATTGTGGGGCGGCAGAGGAGTGGGTGAGAAAATTATGTAGGTGTGCAGATGATGGTGGTACTAGGGAGAAAAGTGGATGTGAATAGGGAGGTGATGGATGAGTTGGGCAGGTGTATAAATTATCAAAGATTGAGAAGGTGGTGTAGAGCCGTTAGTCTTGTGTAGCCAGACTCTCGCCAGAAAGCACGAGTCTGGCTACACGAGACTATGGAGGTGTAAAAGTATTAATTTGTTGGATCCAACCCCCTAAATTTGCTACTCTCTTTGTTTCTTCGTGCATGATCAGTAGACTTTGTCCTAACATCAGCAATGCCCCATGTTCTTGCCAGAATTGAAAACCAAGTGGAGTGGAGAATGTACTTTCTTTGGCACTCTTTGCAATAGCACAGTATGGCTTGGGCTAGTCTCATTCCCCTCCCGTGCGCGCCTCCCGGCGAGAAACAGTCTGGTGAACAAAGTCAAATTTCTTGGGCTTATTACCCAAAAGTGGTAATGACCAATGAGATTGCGAGATCGGTAATTATTACGTAGCACTTCCCATACAACAGTAAAATTCGTACCTTTTTTGAGTGGGTTGGCCACAAAATGTTTTGATCGTTGGTTTTCATTGCTAGGTTACATTGTCGCAAGAGCGTGCGCCAGCCCAAGAAATTCGACTTGGTTCACCAGGCCGTTTCTCCTCGTGAGAGGGTGGGGTCTGGGGACGAGACTAGGCTTGGGCTAGGTGGCAATTAGTCTAGGATACCATGTTCCATTCAAACCAGGTGATGCACAGGTGTTTTCAGAGACTAACCAAGTGGTGCACACCACTCTTTTGACTCCTCCAGGTAGAGGAGCTCAACCTTGACAATGTCTGCGCCTCCCAAGTTTCTGGGTTGTTGGAACAGTTCACCTCACTGAAGCAGCTGTCGCTTATCAACACCGGGCTCACCACACTTGATCCCTTTCCTTCCCTGCCTGCCCTTCAACGGGTGAGTCGTCCCTTCCGTAAGCTAGCACCGTGAGACACTTTGGGGTTGGCCAGCCTTATCAACGCCTTCTCAACGCACAAATCACAACACACACACACACACACACACACAGCTGGAACTAGGGGACAACAAGCTGTCTGGTGGTCTGAAGGCACTGTCTAAGTGCACCTCCCTCCGGCACCTCAGCCTTGCAGGCAACAAGATAAGCAACCTGGAGGAGCTGAAGTCTCTTGTAAGCTGAAAGACAGCCTCATCACTGCTCTCTTGCTCTTTGTGTGTGTAGCCTCGCTCCCAGGCTTCCCCCCCCCTCCCCCAAGCTTTTTGGTCACATGTTGTATAAAAAAGTGGTAGTGTGACTGAGAATCTTGGGAGGAGCCTGGGAACGAGTTTGTAGGTAATGTAATATCATTTTATCAATAAGGAAAGGGTTGTATAGGTAATCCTATCTGAGGGTACTTCTCTACACAAACATATCAGACAAATGAGTGAAGTGAAACAAGAGTGCAATTTGGATTTAAGAACCATTTGTCGACCTTGAAAATACAGGGTTGAGTACCACCTTAACCTTAAGAGGAAGGGGATTCCACAAAAAGGGAGAAGGTACAAAATGAATATCTGTTAATCCTGGAGTTAGTGTTGTTTTAGTTAACTAAAACCAAAACTAAAATGCATTTTAGTAAGGCATAAAACCTTTTAGTAATTAAAACTAAAACTAAAATTGATGCTGCCTTAGTGCGTTAATTAAAAACTACAACTAAACTAATTTGAAATCATCCAAAAATGGTAGTTAACTACAACTAAAAGTACCGATACTAACCCATTTTAGATTTGGTAATTAAAACTAAAACTAAACTAACAATTAGAATCTGTAGCCTAATTAAACTAAAACTAAACTACTAGTCCGAACATTAAACTAAAACAACACTACCTGGAGTGTTTACCGTGAAGAGTTAAACTGTGAGAACATGTATTAGTTCTAGAGAACGAAAAGTAGTTATTGAATTGTATGCAGTCTAAAGTAATTCACCACTTTGTACACCTGACAGCACGGCAAAATATCCCTTCTACGCTCGAGTGAGACAAACCTTAATTCAGCACGGCACTGTGAGTACGTCTTGTTCCATGTAAAGGAAGACTTATCACCACTGGGCACAAATCCACCTTGCTGCCCTCTTGGGTGGAAAGCTGCCAGCACTATGTCTACATTATTATGTTTTTGGGTCCAAAGACAAAATGTAATCTGCCGTTTTTTTTTTTTTTTTAGCAACACTTGAAGTATCTAACTAAGCAAAGTTTGTAGACAATTATCAAAGACAATTAGAACAGACAATACAGTGTTCACAGTATCAAGGTGAATGCTGTGTTGGCAGTGATGTGCAGGTGACGAGGGGTGTGGTCATGAATTTGTAAAGAGAACACCAGCTGCCAGGCACACCCATGGTTACCCAGCCTCCCACACCAGTCCGCTTTGACCACTTGTACTCCCTGTTTTTTCCTACGCAAGCAATGAAAGCCGGGGATGGGAGAGGCTGGGAACGGTTATGCACGGTTACCAATATGGGGTTGTATAATGGACCAATCCCAAGCCTTTGCTGTCTCCAGTACTTGATTGGATCCATAATGCAGGAGCCATTTGAGGTAGCGAAGGGCTGGGAATGAGGTGAGACTGATGATCCTGGCCGCTTGAGCTGTGATGGCTAGCAGCCGACTTAGCCTTGTTCCCAGGCTCCTCCCTACTGTTTGTCACATAACTGCCCAGCCTCTTCCTCAGATTGTGTCACTTAATAAAGCTAAGGAGGCACTTGAGACAACTGCTGACTGACTGATGGGTTCTGGTCTCTTTTGCTCGTGGTGGTGTGGGTAGTGCTTTGATACCAAGTTGCGTTACTCTCTTTTTCAGTGTCAACTGGAACATCTCACCTCGCTGGATCTCTTCAATTGTCCAGTCACGCAGCAGGAAGACTACCGGGAGCAGACCTTTGACCTCCTGTCCTCCCTGACCTGCCTGGATGGGATTGACAGGGCAGGACAAGAAGTTGAGAGTGGTAGTGAAGAAGGTAAGGTTTAATTGCTGATTCTGACCCTTACAGTAAATTATTAAACCTCATCCTGCTCACACACACACACACACACTCACTCACTCACAATGTTAGAAGAGGAAGAAGAGGAGGAGGAAAGTGATGAACCAGGGTTGGAATATCTCCAGAGAGAGTTAGGATCGGTATGTCTGCTCAAGGATACGTGAGGGGGAGTTCAGTTGACAGTTCACAAGCACCCTCCTCTTCCTCCTCCCTTTACACAGGAGAGTTCTGAAGATTCGGAGGACTATGACCCCACCCAGGAGGAACAGGGACTACCAGAAGAAGAGGATGTTGGTCTCAGCGAGGAGGAGGAGGAGGGAGGAGAAGGACCCAGCTCTTCCAAACGCCCCCGACTTGATCCTGACCCACCACCCCCAGTTTCATCAGACAGTGACTAACACACACCATGCCTAGTATTTTATCACCATTTTTTTTTTGTTTTTGATTAATGTTGACCTCTGACTTCACCCTATTAACCCTGAATACAGGACCCCCCTGCACTCCTTCCCCTGCACTCTTGTAATTAACACTCCCACTATGGAATCTTGTGGGTGACTGTTATTAAACTTCTACATCATTACATTTCTATAAAATTGCTGTTGTTTTATTTTGTATGTACAGTTGCACGAGGAATGCATACTTAATGATACTACTATCTAAATGTGTACATATGCTTGGTACAATTGGCTACAAACAAATGTGTGTGTGCTCCAACTAGTGCGATAAAATATGCACTGAATTTGCGGTCACTCGTAGGTCTATATAAAGTTTATAAAATTGAGTAGGTCATTCTGTAAGTCACATTAAGTTATAGTCTTTAAGATTCTCTTCTAATACATGCTCACGGACATCTTGAAACACGCGCTTGATGTTTTCAGTGTCTGTAGCCTGCGTGAAATGCGAGAAAATTCGCTTGTTCTCGGGGTCAGGGTTCACACTCAGAAACAGCTGTAGCAGAAATTGCTTTGCATTTTCTGGGTCACCAGCTGGACCTGTAGAGGGTGACGAGGTAGAGAGAAGAGTTGCTATGAAACAAGAACAACACTCATCCAGGGAGAACAAACCTTTGTACGCAGGGAAGTGTCTGGCTAAGTCAGATCTCGGGATCTTCTCATGAAAGAGGTCGGTTTTGTTTAGAAAGAGGATAATGGAGGCCTCCAGGAACCACGGATAGCTAATAATATTCTCAAATAAAGCCAGACTCTCTCTCATTCTGTTCTGGGTCTCATCTTCAAACAGTACCTGAGTCATACATAAAAACATCAGTAAATAACGGTATATGACAGACATCAGATAACAATAAAAATCTATGACCCATAAATGTCCACTAAGTACGGCTGTCTTTCACTATCTGAATGTATGTACACCAACCTGGTCATATTCATTAATGGCTGTCAGAAATATGATGGCCTTTACACCTTCAAAGCAGTGGATCCACTTTCGTCTCTCGGACCTCTGACCTCCAACGTCAACCATCCTGCAAGTATGACAAGCACCATGGTGAAATCTTGCCACCAACTAGACACTTGGCTGGTTTTTCATGTATCCGTCAGACTCACTTGAAAACCACCTCTTTCCTCATCTGAAATGTGTACTCCACAATTCCAGTGGTCGGTACACGTACCCGAAGTACGTCCTCAATTGTTGGAATATAGTCAGGCTGACAGAGGATGTCCAGACGATCAAAATAGCTTTAGAAAGAGGGAGGAGAGGGGGTAGCAGTGAACACCAACTGAAAATGACCAACATAGACACACGCATGTGTGTTATCTTAAACTAACAATTTAGCAGAATCAGAGATTTGGAACTCATTTCTTCTGTCAAAACACTTCTGGATGCCGTTGTCCTCCCAGAGACTCTTTATGGCCCTCTGATGTTCCTCGGAGATCTCTGCCACCTCCTCAACGTCAACCATCAACAGAATCTTATTGGACTGCAAGAGGGACAAAGAAGCATTGCTGCGTTAGTTTACACGATTCAGTAAGTTTTTCCTTTGAACTCTGACCCCGCAGGTAACTGTTTCTCACAGCTGCATAGGCTATGTAGCCGTGAGAAACACTTTTACCCAGCTTGTCACAGCTATGTCATAGCGCTCACAGAGACGTCTGGCGTGGGAGGCATACCTTGTTTTTCGGATTCTCGTATGGGATACGCAGTGCTTCCATGGCTTCGATGAGCTTCTGAATACCAATGAACACATTTCTGTAGACAAGCACCTTAAACTCTGCCCTATCTCTCTCGGAGTAACCCTGGCCGTGGATGATTCTCATCTGCTTGATAAACGTACTCTTTCCCGCCTCCCCAGTACCTGCAGAGGGTTACCAGGGACATTGACACTGTGTTAGGGACCGACCACACCCAGAAAATATGGCACCGGACCTACACTCATAAACACCGCCCCGAGCACTACCCAAATAATTTATGGGCGGCAAACATTCATTTCACAAACCCAATACACAGTTGTGTTTCATAAAGAAATACCGTCGTACCTAGCAAGAGCAGTTTGAATTCCCGGTTCGCGTCTCGCTTCCACTGCTCTAGCTCCCGCTCGATTGCTTTGCTCACCCTCAGTTGCGCCTTGGCGTCTTCGTCAAGACAGCAGGTGAACGCCATCACCCCTCTCCACGCACAGGACGGCTCGCTCAGGATACCAGAACGCGTAAGGCTCGCCCCAGACAAGCTGGCAATCAAGGAGTGGCCACCTACCAGGGTCTACATGCATTCATGGTCAACAGGGGAATGCGGGAACGGCTAATAAGCGCATCTATTTTTGGCACAAATCACGTGATGGGCGTGGTCACATGGTTGCAAGGGTTACTGTTACTCGGAAGCGTTCAAAATTCATTGTGCGCCCAGCGCTTCTCCGGGGATGACTTACTGTCGGTGGTGAATTTGTTGGTCTTTTGCGCGTCGCTTAGCTTTTACTCAGTATTTCTAAATTATTGGCTGCAACCAGTGAACGAGGCGGGTATCATCATGGCTTGCTTCCTCAGCGAGGAGCAGCGCATCCAGAACAGGATCAACAGAGAAATCGACAGACAACTGGAGCGCGACAAGAAGGAGATGGGGAGGGAGCTCAAACTACTGTTACTAGGTAGCGAGGAAGGTGTTGATTGTGGAGCATAAGTTGTTTGTACTAATGCATAATATTGCCCCAGGTACTTACATTTGTTTAGGGGTGATCATTATGTCTGTTACACAGGAACCGGGGAATCAGGGAAGAGCACTTTTATCAAGCAGATGCGGATCATCCATGGCAGTGGCTACTCTAAGACAGATCGCCTCAAGTTCAAGGTTTTGGTCCATCGCAACATTTTGACAGCGATCCAAGCTCTCATTACTGCCATGGAAGTACTGGAAGTTGCCTACGAGTCTGAAGAGAAGATGGCAGTGCAGGAACTGATGCACATGCGTTCAGAGGATGTGGTCGAGTTGACCACACAACAGTTTCAGAGCATCTCTCGCATCTGGATGGACAAGGGGGTCCAGAGGTGCTACCAACGTCGGAGAGAGTACCAGTTATCGGACTCCACCAAGTAGTGAGCAAGGGCAGAGACGGGAGGAGCATGGATAAACTCGTACCCAGTCTCTTCACAGATAGAGAAAGAGGAAAATAGTCTGGGTACAAGGCTAGGGCATAGTTGGGGGGGGCAACTGACGCATGATAACATTTACTGTGTAGTCTCATTCCTAGGATCCTGGGAGCAGGTGACTGGGAATGTGACTTTATGACTAGAGCTTCAAGTACAGTTCTGAATGGCATCAAGAAACTTAATATTGATCCCTTGCCACCGTATGATGCGGTTCTATACATTTGTACACTGCTACAGCTATCTAGATGACCTGGAACGAATTGGTCGAGAGGACTTTGTCCCTACAACACAGGACGTGCTACGTGTGAGGGTGCCAACCACTGGAATCAATGAGTACCCATTCACCATCAGAAATATTGTCTTCAGGTACAGTGTGCATGCGGCTCTGCAAGTACATGCACATTCTCCAGTTACTTGAGAGCACAATTGGAACCGTTGTGTGGAGTTTGGCAGCTTTGGTCAATAATAATAGGTCATCATCTGGTCACGTCAACATCCTTGGGTTACCTTGGAATGTGCTATTTAGATGACCTCTCAAGGTGGTTGGGTCCAGGAGATGTGCTCCAGTGATCACTGTACAAAGAGGTTGTGTTGTAGAGAAGAGGGCAAAAGTTTCCCCCACCCCCTCTCCTCATAACACACTGGTTTTTCTTTGTGCAACTGAACAACACAAGGCAGTGTAATTAAAGTACCAGAACTCTGTCCATTCCAATTGAACTTGGCAGTTGTTACTTATAGGAAACATGCAGGTAGTGATATCAGATGGAGACAGTCAGTGAGGTTTCCTGTTGCATAGAAGACATGGAAACGAGGCTGGAGAGGACACATCCTCACTCACATTAATTTACTTGTACTTATTAGGATGGTGGATGTTGGAGGTCAAAGGTCAGAGAGAAGAAAATGGATCCACTGCTTTGAGAATGTGACTTCTGTCATGTTTCTCGTGGCCATCAGCGAATACGACCAAACATTGGTCGAAACAGATGAGGTGAGTGAGTGTTGTTTGTTTGCATGGCTCCTCGCCTCTTGTTGCACGCACAGTGCTAGGCCTGGGGAGGGGATTCAGTATTGTCCATTGTGTGTGAAGGAGGGTTAATATACTGCTATTTGCTTCAGAATCTGGAGGAGTGTCAGTGTGGTTGTATATTTTCATGCTTGGCTGCCCACAGTGACATATCCCCAACTCCTTTAGTGTAGTAACCCCAGTATACACAAGGTGATAACATCTATGCCTAATATAGTTTTGTCAAAACGTGTGTGTGTATCCTTCCTGTATGTATTGAGCCCACTTGTTTGCAGAGCTGAAATATCTGTTGATGTCCACATCTGGATATTGTTGGCAGATAATAGCGTCTTCACTGCCCAGATCACAAAGCCATAGACCCTCTTTATTTATCCTCTTGTTGCCTGGCCCTTGCTGTTGTTATCGATGTTCATCCAAGAGTCGGCAATATTGGGAGACTGAGGCCTGATGTTAAGAGCTGTAGCAAGCTACAATTGTTTGAAAATGTTTCAGTGGAATTTGCATCAAGATAAATTATCATGTTTGTTTGACACCCTCCGTTATCATTTTAACTCGTTTGACCTCCCTCCTACTCACACACATGTAGAAAGGATATCTAAATGCCAATTTAACCTGTTTGAATATCCTGTATACATGCACATGTAGAAAGGATATCCAAACGTCAAGTTAATCTGTTTGACTTCTCCCTCCTACTCACACACATGTAGAAAATTATCCAAATATCAATTTGATCTCATTGCCCCCCCCCCCCCACTCACACACATGTAGAAGGTGAATCGCATGCGTGAGAGTCTGGCTCTGTTTGAGACCATTGTGAGCTACCCCTGGTTCCGCTCATCCTCAGTCATCCTCTTCCTCAATAAGAAGGACATTCTGGAGGACAAGATTATGAGCTCCCACTTAGCAAACTATTTCCCTGACTACAACGGTGTGTGTGGGGATTAGTTTTCTGTGGTTGTGTGGTTTCACAATGTCCATGTATAGCAGTCAATAGCATTGTGTTTGTGGGGTCGTTGCCACATTACATAACTTGTGTAATAATCAGAACAACTCATGAAAAAAAAACATGGCTATCTGCTCTTTTCCGTCTGCGCAAGACACTACATGAACACAATCTATCAGTGGATCATCAATCACTTCCCATTGCTACTGTGCTAAATTTACTGTTCTTTTCTGCCACGTTCCAGGTCCCGAATGTGACTATCTCCAGGCTCGTGATTTTATTGCCAGAATGTTCATCAACGTGAATCAGGAGCGTTCTGCCGACATTTACCCACACTTTACTTGTGCAACAGACACAGAGAACATTAAGTTTGTATTTGATGTTGTGAAGAACCACATTTTACAGCAGCACATAGTGGAAGTGATCCCTGGCCTATGACATGTGACTACCTATAGTCTGTATATACATACTAATAGTGATGCAGTTCCCTCCTGCACAGTCTATTCGCACGTTGAAATTATTATTCTATACAGATTTTTTTTTTTATTAAAAAGATTATTATTTTATGACATGTACATTCTGAAGCAATCTACTTTTCTTCTAGATCTGTTTTGTCTGTCTCTGTCTGTGTATGTTCAGTGGACCTCAGGGGGTCCTTAGACTGGAGTAGCTCGGCTAATTCCTTGAGGTCTGCGCTGTTGGACAAATTGTGCTGGGTGAGAAGAAAGAAAGGAGAAAAAATGATAGCAAGCACAGCTCAAGAACATCACCAGGATGTTCTGCATGGTTTAGAGGCTCAAGTGTCATGTCTCTAGGCCTCTCCACCATGTTGTCACTTCTTGTACTGCGAGTGGAAAGGTCATGGTGGATCGGAGGCTGGATGATTTGATGAGGCTATAGCTAGTAGTGGCATACTTGTAGTGTTACTCTGAACAGGCCAGGCCCAAGGTGGTGGTACTGCTGCTGTGTCTTGACAGCTTGCAGGAGGGCAGACACTCCCACATCTGAGATACAGTTGTCTGGCACAAAGGAGAAGAAAAAACACGTAACTTTGTGCCAGCATGCATGCAGGAGAAAGTCAGGTGAACAAACTAAGACCATCATCAAGTGCACGTGTATTTGTTTTAATTCAGTATGAGGAAACTAATGTGTGTGGGCAGGGGGAGCCTGGAAACAGGGTAGGCTAATGTGTGTGTGGTACGCACATGAGAGGGTGAGATGGACGAGGGTCATGTTACCCGGCATCACCAGCCTCTCATCCTCCTCCTCCACTCCTACCTCCACCAAAGGGTTCACTGCTTCTGTTGGCTCAGGTCTGGGTGAGCTTGGTGGTGCCTCCGGCCCACCTTTCTTTGCTCCCTTTCCCTCCTTCGTCTTCCCCTTCTTTGCATCTGCCCCTCCACTCCCTGGAAGGAACATCACAAGTTGATTGACACTCTACCGACTATTCACAAAATGAGTGGACAGCATGAGCATCGTGACACCATTTCACAAGAGACCTGTGGCCCACCTTTTTTCCCCTTCTCCTCTTTCTTACCATCACTCTGCATGTGAGTAGCTCAAATAACACACAGTAGAAATTTAATGTAGAGATTCTCATTTAGAGTCACTGACCTTCTTTGCTTTGCCTAGCCGGGAAGATTTGCCAGACTTGTCTAGAGATGTGCTGGAAGGACTGGTGAAGAAAAGCATACAGTGTACACACATATACATACACACCCATAAGGGGCCGGGGCAGTGGCAATAGTGAGTATGGAACAGACCTTCGTCTGGGAGATACCTCCCTCCCAGCATCTAGCAGTGACTGGGAAAGGCATTGCAGTGTACAGAGTCAGGTGGTCTAATGGATGGCCTTACAAACTGATCACCCCCACCTGTCCATCCTCCTGTCTCCGCACCCTTGACAGCAGTTTCCTTCGTGTCACAATCTCCTCATGGTTAAGAGCAAAACGTGAAAGCACCTGGAGACATCCATGAAAGTAAAACAATCAGGTTACTGTGGAGTGAAGAAGACCTGCTTGATGTTAGCATCATTCCCAGGCCTTCCCCACCTCCAGTTTTTGATCACTTGCAGTACGCAATCAAAAAATGGAGGCAGGGAAGGCCTCAGGATGAGGCTAACTTGAAGTTAGAGGTAAGTGAAAGTCCTGCTATCACTGGGAATTGCAACCAGGGCCCCAACTTCTTTCAGTGTTTTGACTACTGAGCTACAATCTCATAATCCTCAATATGTACTGCACAAGTGGTACTGAATACATCAGTCAGTGAAAGTCACGCTCTTCGTTTGCCTAATAAGAGGTAAGTGAGAAGCTGGGAATTGAACCCACAGCCCCCAACTTGAGATGCAATCACTGAGCTACATATGACTACCAGCCTCACAAACATATGGATGTATAGTCAAGCTAGACCATCTCTCAGTGAGAGGGTGAGAGATGGAACAGACTGTAGCAACTAGATGTACTGTACAGGTGGTACTGAATGCATCCGTTGCTGGCCTCATAACATCCAACATGGAACATGACGTTCTAAAGAATGACTTATCAGTACCTCAGCGAACAATGTGGCACCTTTGTCCCCAATCTTGTTGTTGGCAAGGGCTAGGGAGAGGAGGGTTCGGTTCATCCGGAGGGCAGATGCGAGGTGGTGCACTCCCTCATCCCCCACCTGGTTGCAACTGAGGTCCAGGAACATGAGAGCCCTGTTCTCCGAGAGAGGCAGTCGAAGGGCTGAGAGGAGGTCAGCTGAGACTCCACAACATTTCAACGAGAGGTGCTGCAACCTGT
Source organism: Agelas oroides (assembly GCA_949130485.1). Taxonomy (NCBI): domain Eukaryota; kingdom Metazoa; phylum Porifera; class Demospongiae; order Agelasida; family Agelasidae; genus Agelas; species Agelas oroides. The sequence goes on from OX422188.1 coordinate 7,458,692, forward strand.
AACAGAAGTAGAAGACTGTAACTTTGGTTTCTATTTCACTTCCTGTCTACCAACTATTATGGCTGCCAGCTAGAATATACTCCTCACACATTATGTGACTGAAAAGCTGGGGAGGAGCCTGGGAATTAGGATGGCAGTCTGTATGACTACGTCATTACACAAGCATGTGCACAATACCAGATATAGTACAGTGGTGGACGCTGACCTTGATTGCAACAGTTGCACCAAGGGTTCAGCAGTGACCGGGTTGCCATCTATCACAAGACGTCTACAAAGAGAGGATTGTCAGCATATCAATTGCTGCACTAGGTTTTATAGATAAACAAGAGCGCATAAGAACAGGTGGCTTGAGTAAGAGCGTGTAACACCAATAGCCCGTAGTCTGGTCAAAATTATTGAACCATACTAAAAATAAAACACCCGGTCACATGCTTGGCAACAATGGCTTATGTCTACACAGCATGCACAGTATGTGTTACTATTTTTAGTACTGGCAGTAAGTTTCAAATTGTACAGAGTTACACGCTCTTACTGCAGCCGCTTGTTCTTATGCGATCTTGGATAAATAATAGCTAATGACATAGGAATGGAACTATGCTTGCACTTACCTAATGTTCTGTTGTTGAACAAGCTCAGCAACCATTTGAAGAGTGGAGTGAGTTAAGCCAACGTTCCAGAGGCTGTGGAGAGACATGAGGAATACAGTGGGAAGGAAGTGGGGTACAGGTGTGGTGGGGTGGGTATGCTCACTTGAGAGTGGTGAGCTGGGTGGTTGCCAGGGCTTCCCTCAGCAGGGTTGCTACCTGCTCACTTAGCAGCCAGCCTGGGAGGGCGAGGGCAGACATAACAGCAGCTGTCTGGTACCATATTTTCAAACATGGTTACTGTATTATTAAACACACCCCTGATGTGCAGGGCCTTTACTTGTGGTGTCTCCCCCTCCCCCTCCTCCTCCTCTGCATACTCTACCAGCACAGTATGGTGGGTACTAGGGTCTGTCTCCTCTGCACGACTATGCAACACAGGTGATACACGCTGACACAGTGCAAGCCATACGATTTAAGCACTGCAGCCAACTTACCTGGCATGGATAGTCTGGACCGCTACTGCAGGTAGGCCACTTTGTTCACACAGCAGAGGAAAGTCTGATGCAAACACACCCGTCAGACCAGGTCCCTCTGTACTGACCAAGTGGAGAAATGAAGTTGATCAAAGGTGCATTGTACATGATGGCGCTAGTTACATAAGCTAGCTACAGTGCAACCGTGAAGCGCTTAGTCCACAGCCTAACACGTGCTCTTCTCACCACTTTCAGTGGTTGCCTCCTCTTGGCCTTTAGCGGACGCCTTCGCTCCTTTCTTTCCCATTGTGGGGTTGGTTTCCACAACAACCGATGAACCCATTACGTCATTTATTTACGCATATAGTTCGCACCATCACGCGCGATATTTATTGCCGAATGTGTAGGGTGCAGCGCCGACAAGTTTTCCTACTGAGCCGTGAGCGAGAGTCAGTAAACGTCGATGACCACCACTGCTTGTAACAAGTTTCGTCCAAATATCTGGAGGCCCACGACCTGTGCGGATTGTTTTCGTCCCAGGTCACAGCACACTTTATTGCAATCTCACGACGGCCATGTCGGTAGGTTCCGTTTGCGAGGCTGAGTTGCTTAATAATAGATGCATGCAAACTGGTTACAACATTTGCATTTCAATTGTAGATACGATTCCTATTTATAACTGCGAATATGCACATGTATTTGCCAGGTTACGATCAGCTTGCCCGTTCTCCCATGACTACTACCAGTGACACGGAACAACGACGCATCGCTGTGGGCATTGTTAAACCATATGCAGTGGTGGACATTCCGGAAGAGCTTCGACGCAGGTACAGTGAACCAACCATTCATGTGCGTAGAACCAATACTGTCGTGCTGAAGGCCAGGAATACAGTTGGAAGCCTCCTCCATGATGAAGAAAAGAAGAGTTCATCCACTGCAGAATACAATGATAAATTATTCAGCAGCAGAACTCAAGCAGAGAGAAGAATGCGTAGTGCAAGTTTGTCTTTGCCCTATGGGAAACGACCTCCCATCCTTCCCAAACGTAGAGCACCTCCTCCCCCTCGCACTGAGAAGCCTGAGCCAAGGACAGTGCCAACAGCACACCCTATTTACAGAAACGGTACCCAAAAGCTTCTCTCACACCCTAGGCCCTGTGCAACTGCAGTTTATCAGGCACTTCTCCCTTGCCCAAGGCCCCGTGCCGCTACAGTTCATCAGGCAGCCGTCCCTTGCCCAAGGCCCCGCACCACTACGCTTGGCCAGGCACCTCTCTCTGCCCAAAGGTCCCGCACCACTACGCTTGACCAGGCACCTCTCTCTGCCCAAAGATCCCGCACCACTACGCTTGACCAGGCAACAGCCCTCCCCTGCCCAAGGCCCCGTGCCACTACGATTCATCAGGCAGCTCTTCCTCGTTCAAAGCCTCACACCACTACACTTGGCCAGGCAGCTCTCCATGACCAAAGGCCCCGTGTGACTACACTTGACCAGACAGCCCTCCCTTACCCTAGGCCTCGTCCCACTACACTTGCTACAGTAGAGACTGTAGTGCAGCGCCGCAAAGTTCCCCCCCAAAAGCCTCCCCGGACACTCAGTACTTTCATATCCCCCACGGAGCAGGAGTCATTGCTGATGCAGCTGGCAAATCATGAGAGGCAGTCAAGCAACAGTGAGACAGCACCAGTCAGTCAGCCAGTAGCCAGTTCTCCTCCTGTCCTTGTGACTCCTGTGCAGCTACAGTCGTGCATATCCAAGCTAATGGTCGAGACACTTGAGAGTGTGTGTAACCTTGAGGGTGGGGGGTTGGTGTGCAGAGAGGACCTGTGGCAGGTGACGTGGGAAGACCTGGACGTACACACAAGCGGCACTACTGCCAGTTACAAGGGAACTCAACTCACAGTTCAGGTGGGACAGCAGTATGTGATGTGTGGTATGCGTAATCAAACTCAATAAAGGTGTGTCATATTTGTGCTGACTATGATACCTTATTACAAGACATCAGAACCCCCCCAAGTACAGGACAATGCTGGTACAACACTGAGGCTCTTTGTAGACAAAACTGTTTCTTGTAATAAGTGTTCTGTTTAAGTAGGTATTTGGCTCTTAGCATACACATGCACACCCCTTTATGGTCAATCACGAAACACTCCAAATTAGTCTCAAAGCCAGCTGTACATAGTCACTCATATGTCCCCTTTTGAAGCGTTTTGCGACTGGGATTTTCTTTATGCAGTTTAGAGGTCACCTTGATCCCTTGATCAGCTCTCAAAAAGAGTTTTGTTCACTTGAATCAATAAAAAAATCAATCGATCAAGAACATGTGGCCGCAATTTGACTTTTGAACCAAGAGCTTCAGAAGAGAGTGATCAAGCAATCAAGCACACTTTCCACTGATCAAAAATCTTGATCCTGGTCACAAATGCTTCAACCAGCCTTGTACCACAAGTGCAACTGAAACTTGACGCCAACCCTTCAACATGTGACATATAAGTGACTATTCCTTGCTCTATTTCTGGTCAAAGAGAAACTTTTTCCAACTGCATGGAAAGAAAAAAATAACGGCAGAATGTTACATTACTGAATCTGTAATCTTTTTTCCTATAGCAATGTGTTTCCTGTCCCCTGGAGGAAGGAACAGAACAAGAAATCACACTCTCGCATCACCTGGCACCCCATCCTCACCTCAGCCTTGTGCGGGCAGTGCTGACCACTCCCCCACCCTTCCTCCCCTCCTGTTCCTCTCCAACAAGCTACATTATCAGAGACTGTATCAATGGTGAGCCCTTGAACCAACTGCTTCCAAAACTGAGACAGTCCCTCTCCCCAGAGGACTATACCAAACATGTTCTGCTTTGTTTAGTGCAAGTGTTCAGTGCTCTCAGTTACCTGCATAACAATGGTGTATGCCATCGAGACGTGGGTCTAGACTGCCTCTATGCCACACCCCACGGCGACCACTGGCTTGTGAGACTTTCAGCATTCGACTATGCTCTCCACTGGCCAGGTCCAGTCACAGCAACCTCCTTTGTCTATGGCTACCACGAGCTGAAGTGGCTTGGGGGAGCAGACTCACGGCTCCCAGCGGAGATCATGGATACACCAGAAGAGGCGCAAACAGTGGACTATAGTCACACAGACTGCTTTGCAGTGGGATGCATAATGTATGAAATGATGGGCCTCAAGAACCCGTTTGAAAGTGATCCGGATTTGGTATACAGGTCATACACTGAGGCAGACCTCCCTCGCTTTACCCACACTTCTCCCTTCCTGCAACATCTGGCAGACTTACTGCTGACAAGGGACCCTCAGAGACGGCTGGAAGCGTCTATGGCCTTGCTAATCACACAGGCTTACCTCTGGCTGCCTGGCACCCGGTTGAGGGAGCCAGTGCCAGCTGAAACTCAGCTCAGTCACCACCTGGTCTACGAGAGGGCACAGCTGGTAGCCTGTCTGGCCAAAACAGCTCCCTCCCTCCCGCTGCTCCTAAAGGCTCAGTTTCTATTGTCTTGCGACACATCTGAACTGATAGGAGCTCTGTCTTTGTCCTCCCCCTGATGTACTCCAAACACTGCTACCCAACCCATGTTTCCCAATTTCTTTATCTGGACAAAATTTAATGAAAACCATGTAATGTTTTTATTGTAGACAAGTCTCTAGTCATGCAGTTCTACTTTAATCTAGAGCCAAACTGACATACATGAATTGAATTTTTAAACACTCCCTAAAGCTGCTATTAGTTGATGCTTAAAACCAGAAAACTCAGAGGTGCTGCAGTAGGAAGGAGAGGACGGTGCCATCGCAGTGCAGGACGGAGGAGGGGGAGCGCAGGCCATGACGCTCACCTGTGTATACCTGTAGCTGGTACGGTTTCCCAAGGGCCACAAGATGATCAATGAGGAGGGAGGTGTGTGTGAAGAACACATTCTCATCGTTGAGCCCGTGTACCACCAGGAGACGATTCAACCTGGGGAGTGAAATTATTGAATAGAGTCCACCTGATAACCCCCGTTACCCCAAAATTAGCATGCAAAGCTTGTGAGATATTGTATGGCAACTGTTGCTAGCAAGAGTGAATGCTGACATCATTTTTATCCCTCTCTCTCTCTCTCAATAAAAATGATGTCATCGTTCACTCTTCTTAACTTATTAGTAATAAGCCACTTTAAGGAGCCTGTGGTTACACTCCAAGGTAATAGAGAGTCATTCACACATAAGGAATCCCTCTAAGAAGCCCAGTAAATATTTTGTATAACCCATTACCTAGACAACACATTAGCATATCTCTCTTCTGCAGTGATGTTGCCTAGGTAACAGGTTATGCCCTGATACTAACAACCACCTACAGGGAGGGATATAATGCTGTCGAGAGAGCCAGTAATATGTCTGCTAGGGAGCAGTACTAAGCTGTCGAGAGAGCCAGTAATATGTCTGCTAGGGAGCAGTACTAAGCTGTCGAGAGAGCCAGTAATATGTCTGCTAGGGAGCAGTATTAAGCTGTCGAGAGAGCCAGTAATATGTCTGCTTGGGAGCAGTACTAAGCTGTCGAGAGAGCCAGTAATATGTCTGCTAGGGAGCAGTACTAAGCTGTCGAGAGAGCCAGTAATATGTCTGCTAGGGAGCAGTACTAAGCTGTCGAGAGAGCCAGTAATATGTCTGCTAGGGAGCAGTACTAAGCTGTCGAGAGAGCCAGTAATATGTCTGCTAGGGAGCAGTACTAAGCTGTCGAGAGAGCCAGTAATATGTCTGCTAGGGAGCAGTAATAAGCTGTCGAGAGAGCCAGTAATATGTCTGCTAGGGAGCAGTACTAAGCTGTCGAGAGAGCCAGTAATATGTCTGCTAGGGAGCAGTACTAAGCTGTCGAGAGAGCCAGTAATATGTCTGCTAGGGAGCAGTACTAAGCTGTCGAGAGAGCCAGTAATATGTCTGCTAGGGAGCAGTACTAAGCTGTCGAGAGAGCCAGTAATATGTCTGCTAGGGAGCAGTAATAAGCTGTCGAGAGAGCCAGTAATATGTCTGCTAGGGAGCAGTACTAAGCTGTCGAGAGAGCCAGTAATATGTCTGCTAGGGAGCAGTACTAAGCTGTCGAGAGAGCCAGTGCTAGGGAGCAGTAATAAGCTGTCGAGAGAGAGCTAGTAATATGGGGCCAGTAATAGGAAAGAATTCACTAATAAACTGCCGAATAAGCCACTAATATGTTGCCAAAGGAGTAATAAGAGACTGTCCAAGAAGCCATAAAGCAACTTGTGTGTATAATGAGATCTTGTGTAGGACTTACTCTGTTGGGAGCCTAGAGATGTAGGACTTACTCTGTTGGGAGCCTAGAGACGTAGGGAAGCACCGAACTTAAGCTGTAGGCCTGTAATAGTTGAGGAGGAAGGGAAAGGAATTCACTATATCAAAGGGTGACACAGTTTAGAATGTAACAGACTATAGTGGGAACTCTGCTAGCCTTCCTCCAGGACAACTTCCAAATTTATCTCACGTCTGAAGAGATGAAATCTGAAAGTGGTCTTGAGACGAGGCTAGGTTTGTGCCATGCCCACAGGAGAGCTCACACCTTCAGGTCCACCGGTGGCACTCCAAGGTACCGCTCTGTATAGCCTGTGTCGTATGTCAGCCAGTTAGTCACTGGAGCCCCAGCAATGGCCACCTGGAAGGCAGAGCCAGGTGTTCAACTGGACAAATGGCAGATAGTCTGTGTTACATACCTTGAACACATCTGGGAACTTTGCCAGTCCCATCAGTGCCATGTACCCACCTGGAGAGGAGAGGAGGAAGAAGAGGAAGAGGGGGAAAAGGGGGAGGAAAAGGAGGAGCGGAAGGAGAGGAGGAGAGGAGGAGGGGGAGGAGAAGAGGAGGGGGAGGAGAAGAGGAGGGGGGGAGAAGAGGAGGGGGAGAAGAAGAGGAGGAGAGGAGGAGAGGAGGAGGAGAAAGAAAAAAGAAAGAACAGGAGAAGGAGGAAGGTGAGGAGGAAAAGGAGGGGGGGGAGGATGGGGACGGGGATAAGTGGAAGAGGAGTGATCCTATCCACAGTCTTCCACACCTACCATAAGACCAGCCAGTGATGGCCACACGTTTGAGATCAAGGTACCCCACATGCTCAGCTGCCTGCTTCAGTCCAGCCACCTGGTCCAGTAGCTCCACGCCACCCATGTGCCCCTGGTGAACAGACATATACCCATGCACACACAAGTTGCTCAAACATTGGCACCAGCTCCATTTATACCACAATGAGACAGTAAACTATACTGTTCTGTACTTCATGCTAGTTTTGTGTAAACTGTTCTGTACTTCATACTAGTTTTGTGTAAACTGTTCTGTACTTCATACTAGTTTTGTGTAAACTGTTCTGTACTTCATACTAGTTTTGTGCAAACTGTTCTGTACTTCATACTAGTTTTGTGTAAACTGTTCTGTACTTCATACTGGTTTTGTGCAAACTGTTCTGTACTTCATACTAGTTTTGTGCAAACTATGATTTTTACATACAACAGGAGTATAATTAGGACCCGTTATACTCCACTGTTCATCCAATGAAATGCTTAGAAAGTGATGTAATGTGTATTAAAAAATTGTATGGGCTGTAGCTAAATGTAGATATTTTGGTGTGTACACGCAACGTGCCTGGATGTGTGCCTCAAACTGTGTCCCTCGGTTAGCTGAGCCCCGGTTGTCCACCATCACCACAGCACACCCATGTTGTACCCAGGCCTGCAGCCGTGGAAGGTGGCGACTGAACTCTCGTGTCACCAACTGTGCAGAAAATGAAACACATGGCGGTCACGGTAGGTGCCCCCCCCCCTCCCCCCCCCCCCCCCCCCCCCCATACACACACACAGTTACCTGGACAACAGGCCCACCGTAAGTGTACAGCACCGTTGGGTACTTCTTCCCTTCCTCCAATCCCACCGGGGGATAGACAACCCCATGCAGCTCTTCTCCTGCGTGTCCACAGAGAAGAGGAATTGGGTGGGAAAGAAGCATAGCCACTGTCGGCTAGCTGCAAATGACATGTTCTAGTCTTGGTCCCAGAGCCACAGTGCTTTCAGTATCATGGGTGAGGTCTGGGAACAAGACTAGACCTGTTCTTACCTGATTCACTTGTGAGAGAAAAGTGTGATGGAGGTGCGTAGGTTGGGGGTAGGGCTACACGAAGAGACAGATTAAAGGAATGAAGGAAAATTGACACAAGTGGAAGGTTGGTTGACACACACCTGGCCCCTTGCACACATCACAAAGCCACTCGGTGGTCAGTGAGGGGGAGACAGAGTAGACAGACACGGAGGGCGTACTGTCATCGCTGGAGTACACACTCACAAAGCAGCTGCAACTCTGAGGGAAGAAGACTTCAGTGATGAAGTATAAGATGTACCGTCGGAGCCAATACTAGCTCACCGTGTCCATTGTAGTGGTGTGGTAGAAGCCTGGGTGTGTCAGCTGGGTGGGTGTGGCACACGGGAGTTCACCATCCAGGGATACAGCATAGCTGAGGAGAGTAAGGGGCAGCCATGTATGTACGGTGGTATTTGAGCAGTGAATTAACATACAGTGGTATTTGAGCAGTGAATTAACATACGGTGGTATTTGAGCAGTGAATTAACATACAGGTGCTTCTCCAGACTGGAGCTTGAATTCCCCTCAAAGTACACCACCCTTCTCTCTTCGTTGACCCACAACTGCGGAATAATGGCACACACATGTGTAAATCTAGTGCTGCATTGTTCAATTCACCTAGGTATCTCTGTTCCGCCAGGCCCACCATAATTCTCTCTATGTGTCTACTTACATCTGATCCAAATACAATCCAGTTACCAGTTGTGAGTTGCTGAACCGAAAGGGTTGCCTTAGGAACAACGAGTGGGGGCTCCCCCGTCGACAGTGGTGGGGGTGTGGCCTGGATTAGGTACAAGTGTCGAAAGTTGGTGGCCTCTGAAGCGACTATGAAACGAACAGGGGCATCCTCATTTGCTGACAGAAACTGTAGAATGTCAGTCACCTGAGAAGAGAAGGTGGGAGAACGTGAAACTGGCCATTTGCCAGAGCCATGCTTTTCATGGCTGCCTTGCACACAAGACTATCACCGATATGCCATAATGACCAATCTTGGCAATGTGCCCACTAGTTATAAACCCACAATTCTTTGAGTGGCATGCAACGGACATGATGTTGCATGATATATATGGCTTGTATGGGTTAAAGCTGATTTAATGATCACCACAAAAATGTTGACATCATGCATGAGTGTTCAACAACACAAAAGTACTTAAAATATCTGGTTGGCCACTTATAAGGGACTGGGCATGAGACTAATTTATTGCTGCTGGCCGTCACAAGGATGAGCGCACTTTGTGGTCATTCAATTCCCCTCCTCAAGCACATACTGGAATGCAGTACTAGCGCTTCAAAATGACATCTTTGCAATCACTGTGTGCTTTGGTCAATATTTAGTTCCTGGTCTCATTCCCAGACTATGCTGGGAATGAGACCTCCAGCTAGTGGCCTTTTCTGTTGACAACAATGCAATGACTGTGATGTTAATAACTTCACAAAGAAGACAACGTAACAGAAAATGAAACTAATGGCTGCTTTCCAAATCTGACAGACAGCCAAAAGTACTATATACATGAGCGGTCATTAACTTGCTATACAAACACAGTAACCACTTGATGTGGCAACGTGACTGCCACTCCATGGCAATGTGACTGCCACTCCATGGCAACGTGACCGCCACTCCATGGCAACGTGACTGCCACTCCATGGCAACGTGATGTAGCAATAATTGCTTACGTTGATCCAGTGCTCAGACGTGTCTTCCCAGAGGAGGTAGGGGGAGGGGTGGGGAGGAGGGGAGGGGTGAGCCGTGAAGGCAGTAACAGGAATGACAGCCAACTGCAGGTGCCTCTGGCGCCGATCTAACAACTGTACCCATACGCTGTGTGAGAGGGCGAGGCAGTGGTATACACACACACACACACACACTGTATCACCTGGTCCATAACAAATGGAATTTAGTAGTGTTGGTCACAGATCCAAAACCAATCCCAGTACTAGTGTGGATCACTTTCAGTATTGCACTTGTTATACTGAAAGTGATTTGTGCACCAGACGAGGTCTGGGAGTGAGACTAAGTGTACACATAGCTGAAGTCATTTCACCTGTCTCCCTTTGGCATCCATCCAGCCCTAGTCAGATACTCGCCTTCAGGAAACCACTCGGATAACGTGCAGGGTAGGCACTTGGTGGTCACTGCCAGCTAGTGTTGTGAGTGTGTGTGTGTGTGTGTGTGTGTGTTGTGAGTGTGGAGTTAGGAGGGGAAGGGAAGCGTACCTTGCCAGAACTGGAGACGTGAAACTCCAACAGTTTGAGAGTTGAGGTGGTATTCTTGCTGCCAGCAAAAGGGTATTGGTAGTGTTCCACACCCTGTGTGCTTGGGTTGAAGGTGTGCACCTCCTTCACTCCTCTCTCGTCCACCTGAAAAGCAAAGCTAGGTCAAATGGTATCACACAAGGTCGTATGTCACAAGGTCACATGGTGTCACATGATATCATTCACATAAGGTCACATGATGTCACATGACATCACTCAAGATCACATGATGACAAAAAGGTCACATGACATCACATAATGGCAAAAAAAGCCACATGACATCACTCAAGATCACGTGATGGCAAACAAGGTCACATGACCACTCAAGATCACATGATGGCAAACAAGGTCACATGACATCACTCAAAACCACACAACATGTCATGAGCTTCCCTAACCTCTTCATAGAGGATACGGTAGATGTCACCATCTGTAAAAAGAGCAAACAATCATGTTTGGATCAGCCAAAAGTACTACATGAGCGGTCATTAACTTCGTTCCCAGGCAAGGCCTTTCTTGCTTTCAGTTTTTGGTCACTAGCACTGTGCACACTAAACAACCCAAAACTGGGGGGAAGGAGAGACCTGGGGATAAGGCTAGGTGGTATTTCATACCTGGTGTGGGTTGCCACCAATACCCAGTGTATCTGTCAAACTCCTCCTGCAAGGAAGATACAGTGTGAATGATGGGGGGTATGTGGTGTTGGAAGTCATCCGACGCACAGTACCTGGATTATAAAAGATGGCTGCCCAGCTGTCAAATGCTCTTCTTTACGATTGGCTGTGAAAATACGCCCATACAAGATGTAAGCTCAGAGCACTATATCTAGATCTGCAGCCCTTCTCTTCCCCTCCTTCCCTCACCGGCAGTGTTGGTGAGCTGGTGTTGTCCTGTCTCATTCAAAACCCAGAGGTCTCCCTCATGCACACAGGCCAGCAGTGAAGGGCAGTATGGACAGAGTTTATAGTCAACAGCACCTGGGAATTCAGGAAAATCCACCAGCACGCTCGCCTGAGAAGAGAGCAACTAAACCACAGTAAACCGATACACCAGGAGATCAAAAGGTACCGCACAGTGAAGTGGCTTAGATTGGTTTGCATCCACCCACACACACCCTCCCTTCCTTCTCCCACTCTCACACACCCACCCATCCTCTCCCCCCTTCCCCCCTCCCACTCTCACCCACCCATCTTCTCTCCCTCCTTCCCCCCTCCCACTCTCTCACCCACCCATCCTCTCCCCCCTTCCCCCCTCCCACTCTCACCCACCCATCTTCTCTCCCTCCTTCCCCCCTCCCACTCTCTCACCCACCCATCTTCTCTCCCTCCTTCCCCCCTCTCACCCACCCATCTTCTCTCCCTCCTTCTCCCTCCCACTCTCTCACCCACCCACCCACCCACCCATCCTCTCTCCCTCCTTCCCCACTCCTACTCCCACTCAGCCTCCCTCCAGTCCATCCCTCCCTTTCTCGCTTCAAAGAACCCTACTTCCTAGATGCTCTAGAAATTTCACTTTTTGTATACTGCATCTGTAATGAACGTGTTTTCCAGTAGCTCGCCTTTGATCTGTCCAGCAGGCGGCAGTAGGGTCCGTCTTGCACCAGCAGTCTGTCCCCATCGCTCTGGTACTCATAGTGCGTGATGCCGCTGCCTGTAGCCCGCATACGTTCCTTTAGCAGCTGCTCTGCGCGTGAGAGTTGTCTTACACCGCCTGAGCTGGAGATCTTCTCCCACGTCTTCTCCTCTCCGGCGCTGCTAAGCTCCAGACTGTAGAGCGAGTTGCCCCCGCCACCAGCTGCGGAGAGGAAGAGTAGACTGTGGAGAGTGGAGTCTTCCTTGGCAAATCGGAAGTGGCTCGGAAGATTGAAGATCTTGGAAAAAGAGGATCGAACTTCTCGGCAAGCGGCGATTGCTGTCCGGAGGTCCATGTTGGCTCCGTGCTCTTGCGGGAATTTCCCATGTGGGGAAGTTCCCTACTTACATACTGTTACGCCTACAAGTACGTCACAAAATCAACGATGGCAGACGAAGAGCTGAAAAAAGTGGGTTCTTACTTACAGTGGAAAGGCTGTAAGAGTACCACTAAAGAACCATTGTATTTACCTCCTATTGTAAACCTTACCATGCAAAAAGTAGCTAGATACATGTAAGCTTATATGCGCAGAGAGAAGGGCTTTTTCATAATGCTACCCATGAATACTCTTCTATCTATGTACTCCCCCACCTCATTTTATTTGACATGCACCTGTGCAGGCGTTTACGGAGCACCAGGTGAAGATGGTGGAAACCAACCAGCGTGTGCGGGTCTCGGAGGCACAGATCCAGTCGCTGCGACATTCCATCACACGTGCCCAACTGACAAACAAGGAGATAACATCCTTACCAGACGGCACTAACATGTATAAGGCTGTGGGAAGAATGTGCGTGCTTCCCATTATTGCATGCACTTGTTAGCTTGCTTGTTGGCAAATTGGGTTATTCTCCATATTTGGATACACCTTCAGAACCAGGTCTGGGAACGAGACTAGGATACACCAACTTTTTCTCAGAAGAAATTTAAACTTCCATATGCTAATGTCTGTCCCATGGTAGTCAAATTAAATCTAAAAATTGGGGTACATGCTCTATCCCATGGTATAAAAGGTGAATTTCTGTCCGACGGTAGGCAAATGGGTATGTTGTCAAAATGCCGTGTATCCTCATTTAGTGGTTGCTGGTGGTACAGACCTAGTTTCATTCCCAGACTGTCCCTAGCCTCATTCTCGGGCTCTCTCCTCGGTCAACACCCTGACCTGGGAACGAGGCTAGACTGTCCCCCTCAGTCAACATCCTGACCTGGGAACGAGGCTAGACTGTCCCCCTCAGTCAACATCCTGACCTGGGAATGAGACTAGGGAAGACGCATGCTACTTAGTTTTAGCCTCGTTCCCAGGCCCCACCCAGCTTTTCATTGCTTTTCTGTACTGCAAGCGACGGAAAGCTGGGCGGGGCCTGGGAACGAGGCTAACTTAGTTTCATATATTTTGTCCAATATTTATATTTCCCACCACTTTAGGTTTCTTCTCCAGCCCGCTTCAGAGATCAGCCAGGAGCTGCTCAAAGACAAACAAAACGCAGAGGACAAGATCAAGAGTATTCAGGTTGGTGGTAGTCGGTTTAGTGTGTGAGACTTCCCAAGCCACAGTTTCTTCCTCTCGTGTGGCCTGGGAATGAGACTTCCAAGCCTCAGTTTCTTCCTCTCGTGTGGCCTGGGAATGAGACTTCCCAAGCCACAGTTTCTTCCTCTCGTGTGGCCTGGGAATGAGACTTCCCAAGCCACAGTTTCTTCCTCTCGTGTGGCCTGGGAATGAGACTTCCCAAGCCACAGTTTCTTCCTCTCGTGTGGCCTGGGAATGAGACTTCCCAAGCCACAGTTTCTTCCTCTCGTGTGGCCTGGGAATGAGACTAGTGAGATGAACACTGATGGAAGTGCTGAGCGAGTGTGAGAGTTAAATAAAAAGTGAGGACCCGGCTGGGATTTGAACTAAAGACCTTCTAAAAACTAGTCTGGCATTTGGACTCCTGGGCAGAGGTGTGGAAGACAAGCTACTCAGCAACATTGCCTCTAAAGGCCTCAGCCGAATTCCAACTGTCTCTTATGAGGCTAGGAAGAATAGAAACATGTCACATGTACACACGTTTGTAATCTCCTGTTGTTTGTGTGTTACACTTAATAGGCAGACAGAACGGTCTTACACTTAATAGGCAGACAGAACGGTCCTACACTTTAATAGGCAGACAGAACGGTCCTACACTTAATAGGCAGACAGAACGGTCCTACACTTAATAGGCAGACAGAACGGTCCTACACTTAATAGGCAGACAGAACGGTCCTACACTTAATAGGCAGACAGAACGGTCCTACACTTAATAGGCAGACAGAACGGTCCTACACTTAATAGGCAGACAGAACGGTCCTAGTGCATGAGCAGGTGTTTGGTTCTCTCATCCCAGGAGCAGATATCGTACTGGGAGAAGAGCGTGAAGGAGAGCGAGGAAAGTATTCGAGACATGGTCTCCCATCGACGGGAGAAGTAAACTGCACCATATACCATTTACCTGAACTGCTCTGTTATTGACCTTATGATGACCTTTGAAGGTTGTGATGACCAAAGTATTGGCAGCTACCCAGACCCTCTTACCCCGGTGTTTATTACTGGTTGGTATGTGCAAGGCTTGTTCACAAGTCAGGTCTGATGTGGGGAAAAGAGCATCCATAACGAGGAACACATTCAGCTATTTAGGTGTAAGCTAGCTTGGTGCTTGAAGTTTATTCCCTAGTTGTGGGTGTAAGTACATTCTCGGATTTTTCAAATGGGCCTGGGAAATGGGAATGAGCCTAACCCTGTTGCTCTGCTAGGGACAGTTTTGTTGGTGTGCAGTCCATCTCCAAAAGGGGGCTCTCTAGCTAGGGGAAGGTTTGTCTGTGTGCCTTGCAGCTGGTGGTATACAAGAGTAAGGTATACTGCTTGTGTGTAGTCTGTTTCTTGGTGTTCCAAGAGGGGCAGTATTAAGGTTCGTCTGCACGTCATATGTAATGGGTGGTCCAAAGGGGCATATGAGTGATGTGTATATAGCCTTCCCCCAGTGCTCCAAGAGGGGGGGCTATTATAAGGCTCATCTGTGTCTAGTGACAAATGCATGTAGCTTCCCCCCCAGTGCTCCAAGGATTGTGTAGTGATGTGTACTCTGAAAACAGGTACAGGTTTCAGCTTGCTGGCCATACCTGTTCAGCAACATGGTGTGGCCAGTGTGATTATTTAGTACATGTGAGGGTTTGTTGGGTTGCCGTTTGACTTGCAATAAAGGAAATCAATAAAGAACATACAAAAACAGCTATAGTGCAGCACACAAGAGTTCAGATAGCTTTGTCTTGGAGATGAGTACCAGCGGTTGAGGCAGCAGAAAGGCAGCAGGGATCAGAACTCGTCATGGCGTACCAGGTACTCTCCAAAGTCGGTGGCCTGGCTGCCCACAAAGATGTCTTGATGCTGTATGATCTCGTCTTTGCTCAACTGGCCATCCTATGACAGAGAGCAAAATGGGAGTCAGACTTGACAGTAGCAAGTCCTCACGATGTGCTGTGCCAGTGCCAGGAACTTATAAATTGCCATATTATTGTGCTGCTTTGTGGCACTCATAAGCTCTTGGCTGTGGTAAACAGAACATTACACCAGCTAGCCAATCCTGGCAGCTATGCACTAGTACACACAAGCACACCTTATTGACATCAGCCTCGTGAATGAGATGGCGAGCCTCTGCCTCAGCATGGTCATAGTCCTGGGGAGGGAGGTGAGGAGGAGGAAGGTAGAGAGGAGGGAGGTAGGGAGGAGGGAGGTAGGGAGGAGGGAGGTAGGGAGGAAGGGAGGGAGGGAGGAGGGAGAGAGGAGGGAGGAGGGAGAGAGGAGGGAGGTAGGGAGGAGGGAAGAAGGGATCAAGGGAGGGAGGAGGGAGAGAGGAGGGAGGAAGGGAGAAGGAAGGGAGGGATAATTGTGGCATTTTTTTCTGTGCTGGATGGTGATCATGAGTAGCTTAGTACCTGTGGCAGAATCCACTCTCCAATCTCTGCCTTGTTGAGTTTTTTGTCACCGTCCTTGTCCCGGTACGTCCCGAACTGTTCCCTCTCGCTCTTTACCCAGTCTGGTTCGTTTTCTGGAGTCACACCCTCCCGCTCATGCTGGGGCCAAAGGTCATCTGGAGGGGAGAATTGTCTTCAACGAGGTTGTCCAAAAGGGTGCTGGAGGAACCTACTCTACCATAGCATACACACATTTGCACACACACTCACTAATATATTCCTCCAGAGTAACAAAGCCATCTTTGTCCTTGTCCATGTCCTGCATTGTCTCATCAATGACAATCTCGCGCATGTGCTTTGATTCCTCTGTTGGGAAGATGGTAGACCACGAGTAAACCATTGGGTGTTCGGTTTAAAACCACTCTCCAACACATACCTGGATGAAGGAATGTCGCAAATTCCTCTCTGTTCAATTTTCCATTACCGTCTGCATCAGCACCCTTGAAGCGTCTCTCATCTCGTAAAAGGACATCCTTATATTTGAGTTGCCGATGCTGGTCGTAGATTTCCTCTGGGTCTGAGGGGGAGAGGCAGGATACAGTTACTTGCAGTTTAGAACAACCAAGTAAAATCTCAGAGTTAGCTAGCATTGTTCGCAGGCCCATCCCTTTTCAGTTGTGTGTCGACAACAGCCACATGCTCAGCCTCTGACACCACCAGCTTTCATTGCTCACAGGATGAAAGTTGGTGGGGGGGGGGGGGGGCGGTGGTGTCAGAGGCTGGGAGCAAGGCTATGTCACCAATAGTACACAACTGCAGATGAGCACAAATACATAGGTACATTCCCCACTTTCAATGGTTCCGAAGGCTCCCTCCTTGTACTCCTCCCATGTGATGTGTTTGTCGTTATTCTTGTCATGGTAGCCCCACTGTCTGTCAACATCATCGTAGATATACCTGGGGAGAGGGGGTTAAATTCCATTACAGGATGCAGTTTTTTGTTTCCAATAGACCTTTCCCACTAACATCAAAATATGTGCGGAATACGTGACGTCACGTCTGGGGTGCCTCGGAAGGCTTGCTGGGGCGAATTCTCCATTGCTATATACGGGAACATAGCCTACATCAGACAGCTGCTGCCTTCGCGTACAGGGGAATTCCAAGCTGCCTAGACGCCGACCTAGAGTTCCAGCATCGGCCTTTTCAACAGTGGTAGTTCGAACTCCGTGCGACTGTTTTCGACACCGCCATGGAGCTGTTAGATGAACGTGTCTTGTGTGCACCCAACGGTTTGTGGTGGCTACTAAGTGTCTACTAACATCGTAAGTTCTGGCCGAGTGTAACTTACAGCGGTGTGCACCAACCCAAAGTGTCTGTCATCCAGTGTTGGCCTACGTAGCATAGCTTTGCGCTGCCTGACACCTGCAAAAGCGTGTGAGTAAGCTATGTACTCGAGAAAAAGCTATCTAGTAACTACATGTAGATACTCGAAGCTAAGCTAGGTAATGACTGGTAAGTAGTACGTATAAATGTACATTTTAGACGTTTTAGCTAGCTCTAGAGCTCCGCTCGCCGATAGTAATGGCCTGCACTTGGTGACAGCCGACTGCTCTGTCCAGTGTCAAACAAAGTCGGACTGAGTTCGAACTACCACTGTTGAAAAGTGTCAAGGCAGCTCGGTATTTCCCCTGTACACGAAGCAGCAGCCGTTTGAACGTAGGCCATGTTTCCATATAATAACAGGGCCGTAGCCACCGGTCTGGTTAGTCCGGTTTCAACCGGACCACCTTTTCCCTCACCCATGGCTTGCTTGGCGTCACCAAATAGGGCCAATGCTCAGCGAACGCCCATGGCACGCACACAGTGTGGTGACATGTTGAAAAATAATAAGAGATGGCTGCGAACAGTGTGAAAGAATCTCTTCCGAGTCTTCCAACAACTTTCCATTCTTCCAAGCGAACGATTAGTCTCGCAAGCCTCATCTGCGAAGGGTGTGGCTTGTGAGAATAGCGAACAATCGGAAAGCCGAAACCAGTGCTATATGGTGCAACGGGCAGAAAGGGTAGATATTTATGCATGTAAAACTCTGTCGTCTGGCCTCCGAAAAACATTGTTTCAGTCCAAAAATGGTCTCAGAAGCAATCTCATAGCCTCTAAATTCCAAAAATTTTCTGGGGGGGGGGGGGGGGCATGCCCCCAGACCCCCCTAGCTGTAAGCACGCACCACTAACCTGACCACTTCAAATTTGATGGCTACAGCCCTGAATAACAATGGAGAATTCGCCCCAGCAGGCCTTCCGAGGCACCCCAGACGTGATGTCACGTATACTGCATTCCATTGTGTCTTAATGGGAAAGGTCTATTGCTGCTTTTCTCATACTGGTTAGTAAAAATGCTTGCACTAACCCACACTCCAATAGTGACAGTAATTGTCAATGAGTAAAAAGACAAGCTTTCTTAGAGGGTTAAGTTGACCCTCCTGTCGTCACTGCATGCCTAGTGGTCCTCTAACCCTAGTGAAATAACCCTTGGATTTAACCCCTGGTATTTACTTTTGTGCCACATGGCGCACCCAGTCTCTCAGTTCATCTTGAGAGACCTGGCCGTCTCCATTCTTGTCAGTTTTGTCCACAATCATTCTGCACGGCAGGACAAGAGAATACACACATAATGAATGTAGAGTGCAGACCAACGTAAGCTATGTCACTGTCACACACACCCTAGTCTCCTTTTGGCTTCTTCTGGTGATAGTTGGTCAAATCGTTCAGCTTGTTCCTTGCCCAGAAAAGCTTCATGGTCATAATCGGGGTTGTGCTCAGACTGAGGAGAATAATGCTCTTCGTCTGAGAGATCCTTGGGACCACGGTGACGCCGCTGCTTGTCATTACCTGCTTGTGTGAGTGAGAAGTGAGGGTGTGGAGGAGTGCTGGGAGTATAATCATGCATGCTGCATACATGTCGTGCAACCCTTGCATAGAACCACGAGTGTTGCATAGTCTTGTCTACAGCTGCCATCTTCCCGCCACGTGCATGTATACAAACATGTGACATACAGGTGCACGCTCACCTGTAGGAGAGCCAAACGCTAGCGCCACAGCGCAGAACAAGACCACCAACTGTATCTTGGCCATCGCTTCTCTTGTCTTCCTCCGATCGCGCGAAATATCGCTTGCGTTCTCCCAAAAGCTCGTCTTTTTGTACCTGCCCCCACAATGCTCTTTGTCCAGCACCAGCTGATGTGCGGCAATCTCATTGGTCCATTTTGGAGAAACTCCCGCCCTGTTTGTTTAGTCGAGTAAATATTGAATCACCAACAGAAGACGTATTGTAGTCTGTGGTATGGCAATGTATTGAGAAAGAAAGCATCATTAATAAAATCAGAAGAGCGTATATACAATGGGCGCACATGCTCAACCTTGAAAGTTAATACTATCCTATCCTAGTTTGACTTTAGCTTTTCTTCTAATGTTCTGAAGTACCTCCCAATGATTGGCATCTCCCTGGGGGTGGCAAGAGAGAGAGAGAGAGAGAGAGAGAGAAAGAGAAAAAAGATTATTACAAAAAGCAGTTTCATTTATCGCAAATTTTGTTCATCACAGGAATAGTCATTTATCTGTTGTCTGTTGAAACATTCTGCAACTGGGATCTCTTCTTGAGAGCTCGATGAGAATAAATGCTTCTTTGTTTTTTTTGGGGAAAATAAAAATTGCTTGTCTGCTGATTTTGTCCATTGATCAGGTCTTAAACAGGATTGCTCAATTTCATTTTGATTTTGGCCACAAATGCTTCTATACGCTTCACGTAAGTGACTAACCCTTTCCATATAAGTATATCCCCTCTCCCCCCTTACCTAAAAGGCAGAGTAAAGTGCCAGAAAGTCCACATTAGAAAGGCAGCTAGCAAGACAGACCAGAAAATCACAGCAGTGAGGGGAAGGGGGATGGACAGAATGTCCCAACCCATCTTCACTTCAAGGAGTACCTACAGGGCAAGATCAGTGTCGACCATAATGATGAGTCCACCAAAAATGTCACGGTCAAAGGACAGTGGATTGGGAGACAAGTCACCCTTCTGGCCGAATTCTTTCCAAAACTGCAAGACAAAAATCTGGGATAGAGAGAAAGCATGGCTACAGCCCAATTGCCACAGTGTCTCAGTGGCCAGACACCACTGAGTGGCTTCAATTTGATCTGTAAGACTGTTTTGTAAGCTTCACATCAGGACAAATAGACAGGGGATGCTTCAGTCAGCTCAGTGTAAACATTCTAAAAATGTTAGCCTCATGTGCCATGGCCTGGGAACGAGGTTAGCAGTCGCCAATTTTGCTGCAGTAAAGGTTGATTTCCTCTTAGCCTCGTTCCCAGGTCCCTCCCCCTGAAGAGAGGACTGGTACTCACTGTTTGTGCACGTGTGCAGGTTTTTAGGGGAAATACTAAGGTTTGGTATGTATACAAATCGTGCATGTTCGTTTCATGTAAATGAACGAGAAAGTTAGCTGCTTCTCTCGACAATTCACTGTTTGCTAAGGCTATATGCGCCGTTTCTGTTGTAAAGGCCGATCATGTTCAAGACGGAGCCGCTGCAAGCCGGTATGAAGGGAGATAAGTGTTCCTGTAGCTACCAACCAGCCTTTTTGGCAAATCGCTTTGTTACTTTTCTGTTTGACTGTAAGTTGTGGAAAGATGATACTGCCACGTTTGAAAAGTAGTATTCTAGCAGGATTGTGTAAGTTAAATTGCCGCTGGAGTCTAGAAAGCTCTGGTTAGTATAATCTTCCCGGACAAAATAAGCTTTTTATGCACAAAATAACGAGATAGTTTGTGCAAACCGTGTGTACCAGGTCTCTCTTTGGGGAAGGGAGGGGCCTGGGGACAAGGTTAGATTTCTTCTATGTAACAATGGGCATTAAACCTCTTTGTACCTACCACCTTAACTCAAGACTGAACACTCCCCTTCAGATTCTGGGGGTTGAGTCAGTGGGTACACTACTAGTAAGATGACCAAACTCATTCCCAGGCCTTCCTGGAAGGACTGGGGATGAGGCCAGTCATCTTAACTACTACAACTACTATAACTACAATGGTCGTTGAGTTGGTGAATGTCGTCATGGTGATTAGCCTCATTCCCAGGCCTTCCTGGTGGGAAAGGATTGGGAATGAGACTAAAGATACCAAAATGACAGGTGCTTTTACTTACCTCGCAGATGATGGTGGTGAACACCACCCAAACGAAGCGGCCAATGCGAGCATTTTTGTCACTGCAAAATGGAAGTTCAGATCAGAATCAATCACACACACACACACACACACACACACACACACACACACACACACACACACACACACACACACACACACACACACACACACACACACACACACACACACACACACACACACACACACACACACACACACACACACACACACACACACACACACACACACACACACACACACAAATGTACCCTGCGCTGAGGTAGTCATACATCTCTTTCGTTGCACAAGACCCACAAAATATATAGATCAGCTCTCGGTAGAAGTTGAGGGTGTGGTTTGGAGGAACCCACAGCACCGCCTTCAAATAGAAGGTGTTTAAATCCTGCAGCAACCACTGTAGAGAGAAGCTCTAGAGATCATTTGGGCTTGTACACAATCAGAATGAGCCACATCTCCCAGATCTAGATTCTTGTCTGTAAAAATGTGACTCCAGGCCCCATCAGTGATGCCAGGGTGACTGCGAGATGTGGACGGCTATCTCATAAAGCAGTCAGGTGGCCATGGCTGGGCTATAACATGTACAAGACAATGGCAGCGTCTTCTTAAAAGCAGCATCTACACACAGCTGTGTTCTTGTTATTCAGAATCATTGATCCAAATGTGCAAATGTTCTTAATGCGTCACCTATACACATGAATTCACATTAGGATCACCCACAGCTTTTAATTTCTGAAAGTCTAAATTTCGTGCTAGTGAATTAGAATAGACATATAAAATTAGACTACTGTACAGCACCAAATTTTCAAGATGTATAAATTTTCTGCAGACTTTGTCGTCTCAGACAATATAAATTAAGCTCTGCAAAACGTTTCAGTAGCTAGCTTATGGCTTGGTCAGTGGAACAAAACAATAGCTACATGTATTCTACTTTAGCATCAATAGCTGTCTGCTTTTATTTCGATGTGAATGATAACCCTTCCAATCTGCGGGTTTCACAATACATGTAAAGCTCAACGTGACCTATACATGAAGTTCACTTCTGAGCAAAAAGCAGGGATATGGAATCAGGAAGCCAAGCATGGCAACTGTGAATTGGTGTGGCTACAAGATATTGTGGGCATGGCCACCAGATATTGTGGGTGTGGCCACCAGATATTGTGGGCGTGGCTACCAGATATTGTGGGCGTGGCTACCAGATATTGTGGGCATAGCTACCAGATATTGTATGTGCGGCCATTACATCACAACTGACGTCTTTAATTTATTGCCACCAAAATTGCAGGTATATCTTAACCACAGACACAAACACACACACCCCCCTTACAAAAATGACGACCAGGCATACGAAGCTGAACCTCTTGAAGCTGCCAAAGTACCCCCAACGATAGTGGGTCCAGCTGTAAGGAGTGAACTGGCCCATAACACGCTTTACCTTACCCCTGAAGGGAGGGAGAAAGGGAGAGGGATGGAGTCAGGAAGGGAGAGAGGGGAAAAACTATACAGCCCATGGGCTGGCGCTAGCTCACTTAAAGGTCGGTATCTTCACGAGTCCCTTCCAGTAGTATGTCTTCATTTCCAAATATGTACACGTCTTCATCCCCAGCCAGATCCCAAGGCCATTACACACTAGAAAATCAAGTATCCACTGTGTGTGTGCATGTGTGTGTTGTGTTCGTTAGCCTTGTTCTCAACTTTTCCCCACAATAACCCATGCATAGCCTTGTTTCCAGGCTCCTCTCCCTCCTTATTGCCTGGGGAACAAGTGTACGCTGTGCGTGTTATGAGTTGTAACAAAGCCCGTAGCCTTGTTCCCAGACCGCATCCTGGGAATGAGGTTAGAAAAGCTGGAGACCAGTATGAAGTTAAAAGCAGATGTGTGCCACTCACGTGGTCCCACCAGCACTCCCCAAAGTTGGGTAGGTGACACTCGAGAGTGTACTCCATTAGCTCAAATGCAATACTCAGAATGCTAAGGAGAAACACATCCCGGAGGATGAGAGCCTGCAGGAAGGGAAGGAGGAGAAGGGAGTCACCAGTGTTCAGTCACAGAGTGCCACCTCCAATGTGGAAGGGAGAGAGATGGGGGAAGAGGGAAGAGAGGTGGGAGAGGGAGAAAGAGGGAGGGGGAAGGGAAGGGAATGAAAGCGGGAGAAAGAAGAGACAGAGAGGTGGAGAAGGAGAAAGAACGCACCTTGACCCACCAGCCAAAGAAGTGGCTTGGCACAAACACATCCATCTTGTCCATTATGATTGCAAAGGAGCCATTGGGGTGGTTAGGAGTATAGATGCGGCAGTCCTCAGCATAGGTCCGCTCTGGTAGTGGTCGTCCAAGGTCAGGGTCATAGAGCTTTAAGAACTGCCGAGTGTCATCTGCCGTCTGGGGACACAAAAAGAAGTATTATAACCAGAAGATCGCCCAGCACGCCTGCACTATTCTGAGACCTCAAGTATCTACTCCTTGTCTCAAATCAACTGTACTTACTTGGAAGAGTGCAAAGATGAGTATGAGTACATACACAATGTTCACACACAGCCAAAACCGCCAGAAACCTGATGTGCATTAATTGGAAAAAAGTACGTCAATAGCCAATGTGAAGTGATGTGCAAACTATGCATTAATTGGGTATTAATGTGAAGTCAGGTGGTGTACGTAGATAGTTGCATTCAATGGCTGACCAGGATGTGGTCGGATGAAAGGCCCGCCAGGCATGTGGATCATTCCGATCAGGATGAACACAACTAACATTCCTAGTACACCTCTGTGGTTGTGAGAAGGGGAGGGAGGGGAGGAGGAGAGAGATGGATGGATTGAAGAAAGGGAAGGAGAGGAAAAAAGCTGCAGTGATGGTACAATAGGACAGTCTCAAAATGCATCTTGATCTTGGCACCTCTTGAGGTTGTGTGCAGTGTCATCTGGCGTCTCCCAAACAATGGTCGTGTACACCAGAGCAACCACAATCACTGCCAGTGCAGTTAGTGTGTGAGCCTCCCTGAGTGGGGGGGAGGTCAGCTGAGAGGGAAATCGTCAGCGCACACTTACAGGCTTATGCGACTTACCAGAAAAAGGTGTTGGTACCGTCATCGTAGAACTTCAGTGAATTGGGGGGCACTTCATGGGACGCATCAGGGGGTGAGTCTGGTACTTCCTCCTTGCGCTCTGAGCTGACAGATGGTCCATCACGGTTGGGTTTGAGAGGCCGACGCATGCTATGGGGGAGAAGACAGTTTACCACACTACACAATTAGGTGGACTGGGCGTTTAATAGAAACAAGCGCCACGCCCCTTCTCCCATCTGCTCTTCAGATACCTTTCAAGTAGTCAACAGGCTGATAGCTTTGTTCAATGTCCAGATATCGCTATAATTTACAAGCTGCAGCTACAGCACAAAAATATCGTCTATGTCCTTAATTAATGCGCATGCGTGGAAGTCCAAATAAAGCACGTGTAGCGTACAAAGCGCGAAACCAAAAATAATTCTGCACTTTGACCGTCTGTTCAGTTGAAGGTGAGCGCGTATTGACTATTGCTAATGCGTGAGGTTTACTTGGAGTGAGAAGCTGTACCCTAGCCCACATTCCCCTGGCACACTTCATGTACCTGCAGTATCTATCATGAGCGAGGAGGGGGAGCAGCCTCAAATCTCGGGTGAAGCCGAGGAGAAAGACACCTTTGGTGAGTTCCACCATTAGGACCCTGGCTCTTATGTTGGCGTCGTGAGTGTAGATTAAATAGTGCCAAAAACGAGTATCTACTCATAGCACACCTCTAAAACTAAGCAACCAATATTGCTACTTCTGGTGGAACTGCTGTATGCACATCATCTTCATCCAGTGATATCTTCTACTACTCTCTCCACACACCTCCACATGCTCTCCATGTGCTACCAGACGCGCTGGAACTGTTGGCAAGTAACCCAGAAGCTAAGTCTGCTATTGCAGAAAAGCTTGCCACCTTCATTAATGCCATGCAGCAACCATTGTAAGCCAACCTGCCTGCTAGGCCTACCTTGCTCCAACCACTGTTATCAGCAATGTTTGCCCCCATAGCCTCCCGCCAGCCATTCAGCGGAAGGTGAAGGCGCTCAAGAATGTGCAACTTGAAGTAACTAAACTCGAGGCTGAGTTCTACAAAGAAGTGCAACGCCTGGAGGCAAAGTACCAGGTTCTCTACCAACCCCTGTTTGACAAGGTGCAAAGGTCAAATTAAGTACACACACCTGGTGTTGTTTTGAGAAGAAAGGTATACTCTAGGTTGGGGACTTCTCATCATTGGAATAAAATTTTAGTGGATAAATGCGGAGAAAAATTACATGTAACTAGGTAGACAGGATATTGCAGAGCCTTCTTGCACACTGAAATATTTTGAAGACGAAAATTCACCAAGAACTCTTTGGTGGTACTTGTAGGACACATTTCTCTTGGAGCTGGACTTACTCCTTCCTCAAGAGAGTTTTTAATTGTTAACTGAAGTACAAAGTATCAGCATGTCATGATGAGACCTTAGGCAGGGCAAAACTAACTCAGGAAGAGGGTGGAAGACATTTCTCCGGATCCCCTGTGTAATTTCTGCTCCTCATTCATCCCTCTAGCGTTGTGACATCGTCACTGGATCATATGAGCCAACAGACGAGGAATGTGAATGGGATGATGAAGAGGACGACAAAAAAGGTGAGCGTGCAGTTGAGAGGATTTTGTGTTAACAATTCACACTGTGCGTTTTGTGTTAACAATTTACACTGCGTTTTCCGGTAGACAAGGCAGAAGAGACAAAGGCAACAGGCACTGTGAGTTCGTGTGGGTGTGTGTGTGGGGGGGGGGGGGTGTGTGAAGCGCAAGGGGGGATGCACGGGTGATTGCTGTGATGTTGTCTTTGTATAGAAGGATGGTACCAGTTCCGAGAGTGCTGCTATGGAGGGAGCCAGTAAGGATAAAGGTGAGTGTGGCTGGTACAAGAAGTTACAGCTGTGTTATACTGGTATCCTTTCCTCCGCAGAACTAAAAGGTATTCCAGACTTTTGGCTCACAGCGCTCAAAAATACAGACTTGTTTACCGATATGATCAAGGTAGGTCGTCTACATGTCTCACCCAATGCTCACACACACACACACACTCTCACATCCTCACACCTCATACTTGCATCTTCAGATTCTCACATACATACTCACACTCTCACCCTCACACCTTCGCACACACCCTTCCTCAGGAGCAAGACGAGCCAGTATTGGAGTACCTAACAGACATCAAGATCATCTACCTGGATGACTCTGGCATGGTGAGATATGGGAGGTGGTGTGAGGAAGGTTGGTATCAGGGAACCTTCCTTTCCCATTCATGAGTCTACCTTGGACAACACAAATGCAAAGAGGCATCACCCTGTGACGCTTCTCCCTGCAAACACCATGTATGGGAGAGGGTTGTGCATTGGACAAATGAGGCATGTAATTTGGCATACCTCAGCCATCCCAACACTAACCATTTAACCAAATATGCCATTCTGCCATAGCTGGAAACAATGAATCGTGTAAGGTAAAATTAGGTGTGTATTGAGTACCACCTGGGCAGTACATGGTTGTGAGAGCTAGTGGTCAGAATGCTGTCGTTTCCAGACTCTCAATATACAAAGCTGCCAAAAGGGAGGGAGGGTTTAGCCCTAATCTTCTTTCTGGTCTGGGAACGAGACTTAACCACTGACGGCCAACCTTCTTCCCGTCCACAGGACTTCCGTATTGAGTTTCACTTCTCAGAAAACGAGTATTTCACCAACCCTGTTCTGACAAAGCTGTATAAGGTCAGTATAACATACTTTCAGCCACTTGCAGTATACTTGTGCATATACTGAGCACCTCGTGTAGTATACTGGTGCATATACTGAGCACCTCATGTAGTATACTGGTGCATATACTGAGCACCTCATGTAGTATACTGGTGCATATACTGAGCACCTCATGTAGTATACTGGTGCATATACTGAGCACCTCATGTAGTATACTGGTGCATATACTGAGCACCTCATGTAGTATACTGGTGCATATACTGAGCACCTCATGTAGTATACTGGTATGTGTACTGAGCACCTTGTGTATTTAACATCTCATCAGGTGGCGTGTGTAGTAGATGAAGACGCTCCGTTTGACTTTGAGGGTGCTACCATCACTGGATGTGAAGGGTGAGAACAAGGGCTTATCAAGCCACCATAGGCAGTGGTTGATCCATCCTTTCTCCACTCCTCCTTCTTTCACCCCCCTCCTCCTCTCTCTCCCCCCTCCTCCTCCTTCTTTCACCCCCCTCCTCCTCTCTCTCCCCCCTCCTCCTCCTTCTTTCACCCCCCTCCTCCTCTCTCTCCCCCCTCCTCCTCCTCCCTCTTTCTCCTCCTTTGTCCTACCCGTTTCTTAGCTGCAAGATTGACTGGCGTAAGGGCAAGAACGTAACTGTGAGAACTGTCAAAAAGAAACAGAAGCCTAAAGGTGAATGGCTACACTGGACGCAGAACAGTTACCAGATTAGAAGTTTGAAACTGGTAATCTGCCCACTGCACCTTCATCTCATCAAGTTACATATTTTAGCAAAAAACAGAGGAAAACAGCTCCAACTGTAAAAACATGTCTTTATGTTCTACAATAAACAATGCACACTTCATTAGGTCCACCACAATGAGCAAATTGTACTACCAATAACGGGTTTTGTTAAAGGGTTTTGTTAAGCTGTAGTGAGGAACTATAGAAGATGTTTGCCAACCTACAAAGGGATTCTATTATCACCCACAAATCAAGTAGGCTATTGTAATACAGAAATATGATGAATATTCATAGCTTCATCAATTTTCAGCAAGGGATGCCTTATGACAGCCTCTCTTGTGTCCATTTACACACACACATACAGGACGTGGGCAAACGCGAACCATTGTCAAAACTGTCCCACAAGAATCGTTTTTTACCACTTTCAGCCTTCCTGAACGTAAGCTGACATACCCTCAGTACATACAGTAGGCGCATACTTTTACTTGTGTACTTCACACACACACACTCACACACTTGCAGGTGATGAAATGGTACGTTGCGTCTTACAATTTGCCCTGTTCCCAGTTGTCCACTACAGCTATATACTTGTACTACTGCAAGTGACAATAGCTGTGGTGGAGGACTAGAACAACGCTACCTACAGTGGCCTGTGTGCTATAATTCTTGCACACCGTTCAACTCCCTATTACCCTCTCAATTCCACAATGTTGTGTCCCTCCCATCCGCCCTCTTCCACCTTCTAACCCACCCATTGGCCCTCTTTCATGTTGTATCCCTCCCATCCTCCCTCTTCCACATCGTCTCTCCCTCCCCTCGTAGGATGAAGAGGAGTTTCAAGAATTACTTGCAGATGACTATGTGCGTGCAGAGTTCCTGCGTGACCGCCTCATTCCCAAGGCAGTGCTGTTCTTCACTGGAGAGGCGCTAGAAGAGGAGGAGGAGGAGGAGGTAACCAGGACTGCTTGTTAACTGATTGGGGCGAGCGTGAGCGAGCCCCCCCTTAGTGTAGTCTACAGCAAGCCTGCATGTGTGCATGGTCCATATACCGCAAATCGTTTACCTCAACCCCAGACGCGCACCACGAATGTAATATTTTCGTGCGGCCAACTACGCTCGTGCCGTCATATCTCATTATCTAATGGTGCTGTAAAAAAATGGATCCTCAATGCAAGAGAAGACAGCGTGCTTTAGAGCGGTGTCGGGTGCGCTACAGGGAGAGGAGAGCGATGGAAGAGGAAGTGCTGGGGGTGGTTGGAAGGCAGCTTCTTCTACCATGCATAGTCGTGTGTCTTCTAGGCGGCACTCGATCAAGCGTTGGCTGTTGGCCAGGTTAGAGAAACACTGGTAGTCAAACGCACATGCAAAGGCTTACATCATTAATTTATTTACCAGTAATTTCACTAAACTTTCTCTGCCATTTGTTGTACAGTTGGATCTTGGGTAGCCTCGTACCCAGGCCAAGGCTAGATCTTGGGGGGGGGCCCAATCTAGACCTTTGCCTGGTAGTAGTAACAACTAATCCAATGGTAGCTAAACTAAAAGCAACTCATGATCATTCACTTCAATGACTTATCACACAATAAATTTTTGCTGAACATACAACTTCCAGCAGTTCAAGATTGACATATACTCACTCACGCTCGCCCCACAATGTCCTGCATTCACCTAGTAGTGTTGTACCCTGGCTCTTGTTGCACCCAGGCTATCCCCACCTCCGACTAATGATAGATCACTTTCAGTACACAAATAAGGCAGAAATGGAGGTTTCATCATGTGCAGTGATATCAGGTAGACAGAGAGTAGACACAGTGGTGAGAGCCACACCCACCAGGGTGAGAGCCTAGCTTCATTCTCACTGCCCCCGTATTTGATCACTTCCAGTATGCAAACATGGAGGAGGAAGGCCTGGGAAACCTCATCACAGTGACATTGGGTAGACACATGGGAGGAGGGAGGGGAGAGTAGACACTGCCCAATGGAGGTTATCAAGCTTTTCTCTTGTAATGTCTGTTCAAGGGCTGGAAGTTTGAATGACTGCAAGGCAGCTTCACTTGTCGTTCAGACTGTGGTTGAGCACTGCCACCAAGATTGTGGTGTGGCTCTCACCCTGGTGTTTGATCCCACCAAGATTGTGGTATGGCTCTCACCCTGCCACCAAGATTGTGGTGTGGCTCTTGTCACGGTGTTTGATCCCACCAAGATTGTGGTGTGGCTCTTGTCACGGTGTTTGATCCCACCAAGATTGTGGTGTGGCTCTCGTCACGGTGTTTGATCCTACCAAGATTGTGGTGTGGCTCTTGTCACGGTGTTTGATCCTACCAAGATTGTGGTGTGGCTCTTGTCACGGTGTTTGATCCTACCAAGATTGTGGTGTGGCTCTTGTCACGGTGTTTGATCCCACCAAGATTGTGGTGTGGCTCTTGTCACGGTGTTTGATCCCACCAAGATTGTGGTGTGGCTCTCGTCACGGTGTTTGATCCCACCAAGATTGTGGTGTGGCTCTCATCGGGTGTTTGATCCTACCAAGATTGTGGTGTGGCTCTCATCACGGTGTTTGATCCCACCAAGATTGTGGTGTGGCTCTCATCGGGTGTTTGATCCTACCAAGATTGTGGTGTGGCTCTCATCACGGTGTTTGATCCCACCAAGATTGTGGTGTGGCTCTCGTCGTGGTGTTTGATCCCACCAAGATTGTGGTGTACAATAATTCACATGCACACACACATTACAGTACAACGAGGATGGAGATAGGAGTGAGGAGGAAGAAGAGGAGGACGAAGACTACGATGCTCAGCGAGATGTATGTTGTGATAATTATGTTTCATCTTGACACCTGTTAAGAGTGATTGGGAAGAAGTTTATCTTGTATGGAATGAAGCCAGTGTCCACATTATAGCCACCATTTTGCACAATAGTTTCTCACCCCCCACCCACATCCTTTTTAGGGCTTGTTTCTCTGGTCATTATCGCCTTTTACACACGCAATCAGTTTATGGATTTTGTACGCATTATTGCCGATATATTATTCACTGACTACTTGGCGTACTGCAAAACAGCTAAACATTACCCCCAGATGCTTCATTATTCATTTCCTGAGTTCCAGAAACTGAAACATTTTTTGCAGACATCATACTAGTATTTCCACCCATCTCCCTCCCCCTATTAAACTTTAGGGAAAGTCCCTGTGAGAAACTACTACTGTAGATTGGGAAATAAAGAAAAATTTTGTTGCAATCAACTGTTCTGCAATGTAGCATGTATAGGTATTTTAATTTTTTGCATGTTTCATTTTCGTCACTCTGGCGCCCCAACGAAAATGTTTTGATGGGAAAATTTTGCAACAAACAGTGCCATATTATACCTTGGGTCTCCCTACAGCTGAAGAACGCACAACCTCCGGACTGCAAGCAACAATAACATGGATACTGACTCGCTCCTACTCTCCGGGAGCACAGCATACACCTAAGCACTTTCGTCTTGTACCATTCTACGATTTTATTGATGTCAGGTTGAATGATTGTATCCTACATACAAATTTCAAGACTGAATGTTGAGCCAGAGTGGTAGAAAATGACAGCTGAAGTAGTTAGTTGCCTTTCTAGTTCTACATCTCTATTCTGGGGAACTAAACCACTGAGCACTGAAGCAGTGCAAAAAATAGCTTTGTTCGCAGCTCTCTACCAGTTATCATGACTGATTTGTGTTCTAAGTGATGATAGGTGTGGTGGAGCAAAGCACCTTGCTAAGAACAGTACAGGTCTTGGCAGAAGGTTGAGGGAGTGCCGCAGATCAGAGTAACAGATCGCTCGTGCATGCCTAATTAAATTATGGCAAGCAGCTGCATTTGATGTATATAGCTTTTGCATTATTTCATTAGTCACGCATGAGTGATTTGCCACTCTGCTTCCTGCAAAGACCTAGCTGTACATCACAAAACAGTGTTGTTCTAGTTAACTAAACCTAAAACTAAAAGGCATTTTAGTAATGCTGTCTTAGTCCACTAATTAAAAACTACAACTACCAGGGAGACCAGCCACTGGCTGATGAGACATTTCCTGTTAAAAATTAAAATTTATCTATCTATCTATATACCCCAAAAAAGGTAACTCCAATAAAGTGTTGATAGTAACTCTTTAGGATTTAGTAATTTGAATCTGCAGCCTAATTAAACTAAACTACTAGCCTAAATGTTACTAAAACAACACTGTCACAAAACATTTTGAGCAGTAAAGCTTTATTATGAGCGCAAGTAGGAATGTGAAAACAAAACCCAGTCTGCATACTACAAGCGATCAAAAACTGGACGGTGGGAAGGCCTGGGAACGAGGCTAGCAAGCTATATAGCGCTAACACCATGGAAACCCCCCTTCCTCTTCTGTGTAGGTACACTGATAATTAACACCATGGCAACATAACCTTACAGTAACAAGAGTTAAAAAATTTTTATCATAAAAAAAAATAACCTGATGTACACCACGTATGGAATATATAAGGATCTGACTGATACATACTGTTGACACTGGCTACACACCAAGAGAGTATTCCACTGTCACTGAGTCCTGACCAGCTCCACTGGACTGACTGGACTGACCGGTTCTACCAGACTGACTAGACTGACCGGCTCTACCAGACTGAGTGAAGTGCCGTACAATAAAGTCATACAGAGGATGACGCTGTCCTTTACCCTGGATGACTTCTGTGTAGTACCGCAGCAGAGCGTCCCACACATTGCACACAGTTAGTCTGTTCTCTCTCAGGACGGTATACAAATGAAACATGTCTTCCTGTAATTGTCTGTCCCCAAATGTGAAGTAGACAACATCTCTGTTGGCCACTGATGCAGCCATCAACTGGAGAAGAGCCTTTAATCTGTAAAAGATTGTTTAGGTGTGTGTGTGGTGGGGGAGCACTGATGATTAGTCTTGTTCCCAGACCCCACCCTCTCATGAGGAAAAGGGTCTGGCGACCATTGAGCGCTTTCTTGGTTGTGCCGATCGAGTCAGCAGTCTTAATTCTGAACAACCCAATGAAATAGCGCAACATCATACAAGCGTTGACGCTAGCCAATGAAATAATGCTATGTCACAAAGACACAATAATTCACATATTCAAAAAAATCAAGATTGCTGACTTGGCACAGCCAAGAAAGCGCTCAATAGTCACCAGACCCTTTTCCCCGTGAGAGGGTGGGGTCTGGGGACAAGACTAGTGATGGATGTCCGTTCTTTCACATGTACAGTGGTGTATATGACAAACATTGCAACTGTCACTGTTGCCTGTTAGCTTTATGCAGGAAATTACCAGACCGCCTTCTGTGTGCACTGCCAGTACCAACAGGATTCATTGCTCCCCTTCTGCCTCCTCACCTTGCATTTCCTCCAAAGGCTCCACACCCCCAGTTACCAGTGGCTACGGCCATGCCACGCCCACACGAGGTAGTATCGTTGTGCATGTATCCACAATATGCTTTGTTAAGCTCTCTCCGAAGCAGACCTGTGTGTGTGTGTGTGTATGTGTGTGTTGAGGAATACGCCAAATACCGTAATTCCGGAAATTAAAGCGGTATTTAATAAATGTGAACATTGTGAGGCAATTTACACACGCATTGTTTAAAAACGGTATTCATCTGATTCATTTATGGATACTATTACCGGTATATATCAGTAGTCTTCATTCGCATTATTTAATTATGCAAAACCCTTACATTCAACTGGTTCACATTACTTTAACTGCACATTAATTTCCGGAATTACGGTATTAACATCTGTACAATTAGGTGTGGCTTGGATTATGAAGTAGTGCATGCTGAATGGACAATCTGATCGTGACTGATATGTATATGCACTACAACCCCCTCCTCCTCCCCCTCTTCCTTTCCCACACCTGGCTTGAACTGTGCTTCATAGCTGTGAAAGACGAGGGCATCAATGGCTACTACCTGTGTCTCCCTCCTTCCCCACCTGTCTCTTAGCGTGCCATCAATATGACGTCCATGCCACTCAAAACTAGAGGAGTAACCACTGTTGTGTGTGTGTGTGTGTGTGCGTGAGCAGCAATATTACATACATGTGGGATACTAGCCTTGTTCCCAGACCAACGGACATGCCTATCTGATTTTTCTTCGCCTCAAACAGCGTGAAACAAACACATCTGCATAATCATACTTGCACATATATTTTGTGTATTTGTCCTGCACTAGATCATGGACCACATATATTTCATGGTCATATTCATTTGAAGAACAGTGAAATCTACGGTAAGGTGTGGAGGCGGGGTTTGTATAACTTGAGCGGGGTTGGATCACTGATTTTTACACTCTTTGAGGTTGAAGTCGTTTTGGAGTAAAATTTAAAGTCCTGAAGAAAGCCCCTCCCTATCCCCCTACCCCCTCCCTGTACGAAACCCCATACATTACACCAGAATCCACAGTTGAGATTCTAAGCATGCAAGTTAGTCCGAGCAAGGTGCTGACCTGTAATCGCTGTATCGTTCAGCTCCAGTGATCACAACACTCTCGTTGGCATCAAGCTCCTCACAGAACAACCGGGAGACGATCAGCTCGGGGCAGATGAGAAACCGTATCTCCTCCTGTACACACCCCCACCCCAGCACGCCGCCACCAAGATAGCGGTTAGCAAAATCAACCTAGTGTGGAAAGAGAAGGGAGGGTAGCTTTGTACCCAGGCTCATGTCCTCTTTCTGTTCCTGAGGGAGAAGAGACTGGGTACGAGACTAAAGGAAGGGTAGGTTGTTTATGTTAGTCTATGGAACTAGGCCAATTTCTCTTGCTTGCCAGAAGTTCGGGGGTGGGGGTTCTCCCTATTCCCCACCCCCAACTTCCTGCAAGTGAGACAACTCGATAGACTATCACCATCTAACTTAGCCATAAGATTTGTGTAGCCATTAAGGTTGGGTACTCTTGCGACAACAAGTAAGGAAAGGGTGTGTGTGAGTGTGTATACAAGGGGAGGGGGGGTACAGAGTATGGAGGAACTGCTCTACAATCTCCAACCTGCAGCATGCCATGTCCATTGCCCTCGATGGTTCCCTCAGAGTCCACTCGCAGCTGCGTGAAGGTGCCGGTACACTTGTCCCACTGTGGAGGGTCAACGCACACCTGCCGTGCAAACGTCACAACACCTTCTGGGATTTGTGATGTGACTCGTGTAAAGTAACTGAGGATACACTTCAGCTTTTCCACTTTCACTGGCTCCGCAGAGTTGCGTGAATGCGAGGCAAACAGTGCACTAAAGTTAATACTTGGGTAGGAGGAGTATTCTGAGCGAGACTGTGTCGTATTCCTGCGGGGAAAAGTGCAGAGGAATGCGTTTGCCAGAAGGCAGGCAATCTGCTGCTGGCTGAGTGTGACAGAGAAGTTCTGATGTTTCTTCAGAAGTGGCACTGCATGGGTCACCGTGGTCGGCAGGGCCAGCGCTAAGTCGATGATTCGCGGAAGAACGGAGCCAAAGAAAGCACCACTCTCTTCTGGTTCAGCCAACTCATTAAAGTAAGTGTGCAATCCCTGAAAGTTCCATCTGCTGGAGTAGTGAGAGTTGTATGACAAAATGGCTGCCTCCAGATCGTACGAATTCAGTATGGGTCTCTGTAATGCATCCTTGATGAGGTCCCAGCGAGACAGTAACTTCTTCTCACCACCCTTCAGAGTCACTGGGTAGAGACTTTGAGAAGAGCAGGGCATGCGGACATGATGGGCATCCCAAACATCCCTGAATGTATCTGGGAACGGCTTGGGGGGTATACCCGGCTTGAGTCGGGGACGAAACAGGACGGTATGAACAGGGGAGGGCTGTAGGGGTGGAAGAACTGGGTAGGCTGAGGGTCCAAAGCAGATGTCACTCAGTGGTGTACCTCTGGAGGTGGGAAAGGAGGAGGGCTTAGGGGAAGAAGGCTTCGAAGAGGGAGTTTTTGAGGAGCTTCGCTTCTCCCTTAGATTTCCGTCACAGTGTTCTTCAACACCACTTTGGTCAGTGTCTCTATTCTCTGAAGTGTCTGGCTCAAGAGATGCACCACGCTGACTGTCAACCAGGACTTTCCCTGTGGTGGAACGGTCTGAGACAGCAATGATGTCACCTGAGGAAGGGGAGTGGCCAGAAAAAAGACTACCAGGTTATGATAAATTTTGATGAGAAATTGAGAATTCACTTTCAGTTAGCCTCGTTCCCAGACCTCCCCCATTCTTATTCTTCTCTTTGTGTGCACAATAGTACATCGTAGCTACTCCACCTCTGTGTACTATTGTAAGTGCAGAATTTAATGGGAAAGAATCAGAAACAAGGCTAACTAATAATGCCTAGGGCAGTTTTGTAGCTACCGTTTTCACTATCAACTTTGGGGAAACAAGCTTATCCACACGCCCTTATCTGTAAGTCCTACATCCACACCCATCACAGATCTAGGAGTACATCACTAAATGGAAAGAGTATGTCCAATATGTCCCATCACTACAAAAGATTATCTTCTGCCGAAATTCTGAAATCTTATGCATGTTGCTTCCAACACATCACTGCAAAAGGGGTAGTCACTTATGTGTCACCCATTGAAGTGTTTGTGACCGGGATCAAGATCATTGACCAGTGAAAATTGCTCTTGATCACTTGATCACCTCCCTCCGAAGCTCTCTGATCAGTTGATTTACATCACTTCAAAAGATCAAATGATAGCCACACTTCCTTAGTATTGTCGATCCATTTACTTTCTCCATTGTGGTAACCTTGATCGACTCTTAAGAAAGGATATTTATTACTTGGTTATGTTCTTATCCTGGTCGCAAACACTTCTACAGGAGACAGGTAAGTGACTATCCCCTTGCTGCGCTTGGTGCACTACACAATGTCTTCCTGCATGGTAGACAGCAGGACTCACTGGAACAGGGAGACGAGGGGTTCGAAAACAGCAGGGGACTCTCTGGGGGGGTACAGTTGGGAGAGGGGGAGGGGTGGAAGAGTGGAGGGGTAGACAGATCAATCACTTCTGTCAATGACGCCATCTCCTGTTTTGCTGTATGGGGAGAGTGGGGGTGGTGGGGTGTATGGGGAGAGGATAAAGGGTAGCCATACATGGGACAACAGATGTACACACCTTCCCTCCTGTCTCTGCGTGCAAAGCTTTCCGAAATGGTGAGCTGATGAGATCCTGTTGTCCGTGCTCGCTTGCGGGCAGGGCCAGCTGCAGCCATCACACACACACCATCACAGTCCAGCTTCTGTACCTGAGTGGGGATCGAAAAAAATAAAACAGCCACAGTTTCTGCTCGCACACTGAACTAGCCTCAAAAACTTCCAAGTTCCTCCCCATCTTTTCAGTAAGCTTGGGAGGAGCTTGGGAAAAGGCTACGTAGGAAAATGTAGTAAAAATAAATTATCAAACTGAGCCGAGAGAGTCGATCTAAGCGGTGAATTTAGTGGATGGCAACTCACATTTTCTTCTGCTTCTCCACTAAGCCAGCAGTGGCCTGGTTCCAATTCCAAAATACATGTGGGAATCTGACCGCCGGCCTATATCACGTGCTATACCGCTGCAAATATTGCCATGGCAACAAGTCCACATGGTGGTAAACGAACAGTTTGTGTTTTGCACTGTACTAGACAATGAGCCAGAGACAAGTTCTCCAAGGTAACGTTAGCTCTGATCTACTTATTTTGATAGCATAGATGTATAGATCTTTGAGATGTAGGCTGTGATCAGTTTGATACTTCACACGCACTCAGTCTTTGAGCAGTACCAGAAGTCTAGGACGCAATTTGTCCAGACGGTGGCCGAACTTGCCTCTAGACCACAGAACATCGAGACCCTTCAAAATGCTGGTGAGTGGCATTGTCATCACACGCATACTGCTTATAGTAGGCTTGTATGAATACTTCTTCCATTTCTTCTTCCCCCCACCCCATCTTCCTCCCTCTCCTCCCACAGGTGTGATGCAACTCCTGCGACCTCTCCTGTTGGACGTTGTACCTACCATCCAGCAGACGGCAGCACTAGCCCTGGGGCGATTGGCCAACTACAATGACGATCTCGCTGAGGCTGTTGTGAAGGGAGACATTCTGCCCCAACTGGTCTACTCCCTTGCAGAGCAGAATGCAAGTACCCCACTGAGCATTTACTGTGGTCATCTTTTGATTCCTCATGGAACTTGTGTAGAAGCCGTCATGTTAGCCCCATGAAACTTCTCTCAAGTTGCCGTAGTAGCTTCCTGTCAATGTCAGTGTAGACACAAAGCTTGGGACAGCAATGGGAATGAGGGTATTTGGAAGTAGCACCAGTCTCTGTCACACGAAGTATACCACTACCATTTTTAGTGGTATTGCTCCTGTATGTACCACTTCAAGACACTGGCCTACATCCATTGAACGCAGTTGGCTTGAATGCAGGTGGACAAACCAGCTTGTCCTGCCGTAAAGAAGTCATTAAGCTAACCCACTAGATTAATATGTCTTCTGTACTTTAAGGACAGTGGATAACCATACCTCACTTTTACACACAGAGGTTCTACAAGAAGGCAGCTGCATTTGTGTTGAGAGCAGTGGCCAAACACTCTCCTGAGCTGGCACAAGTGAGTCAGAGCTAGAACTGTCCAGGTAGCACACCTGTCGTGTGGAGCTCTCCCAGCACACCAGGGTAGGATGGGAACATTCTGGCAGGTTCTCCCCCATGACTGTTGGCTTGCTGATTATTGTGTGCAGCCCTTTAAAAAAAAATTCTGCCCAAACTTCCCACAGAATTTGCCGTCATTGGTAGGTGCAGTTGTATCAACAAATAGCTTTACTACCATGGTGTGGTCCCTATCAGTATTTGGAATATTATTGTCAAATGGGATAAATCCTTGCTGAGGAAATAGGCAAAAAAAATGTAATGTAGGAAGTTGTCTCTTTCACCCCTCACCTCTCTTTCATCCGCAGAATGTGGTGGACTCGGGTGCTCTTGATGCACTGGTGATCTGTCTGGAGGAGTTTGACCCGGGAGTGAAGGAGTCAGCAGCATGGGCTCTTGGATACATCGCTAGACACAACACAGGTATGTGTGTTAGTCTAACCCTCTCTCTTACCCGTCCACCTGACATACATGTGCATATGTGTCTCCAAGTGTAGTCACCAATGGCATTTTTACCCTCCCTTCCACCTTTGTTCCCCTACACCACCTCACACTTTTCCACCTCCCTTCCACCACTGCAGAGCTAGCCCAGGCAGTGGTAGATGCAGGTGCTGTGCCGCTGCTGGTTCTGTGTATTCAGGAGCCAGAAGTCTCCCTCAAAAGAGTCTCCGCATCAGCGCTCAGTGACATTTGCAAGCATTCACCTGAGGTGAGGGGGAGGGAGGGAGAAAGGAAGAGGGTGAAGGGGCAGGGTAATAGCAAACTTTTTATGGCTATAGTGACCTGCTTGTTCATCATTACTCACTCACTCCCTCACTCTCTCATTCCCTCACTCCCTCACATCCTCACTCCTTCACATCCTCACCCCTCACAGCTAGCCCAGACAGTAGTGGATGCGGGAGCCATAGCTCATCTGGCACAGCTCATTGCCAGCAACGATACAAAGCTCAAACGACAGGTTCGTCCTCACACCTGTACGGTGTACATTGCACCTCAACTTTGACCCACCTCTCTCCTTTCTCCCTTCCTCCTCTTTCTCCCTTCCTGATTCACCTCCTCCCCTTCTTTTCTTCCCTCCCTCCTCCCCTCCCTCGTTTCACCTCTCCCTTTCTCCCTCTCCTCCTCTCTCCTTTTCTCCCTCTCCTCCTCTTTCCTTTTCCCCCCCTCCCCCCCCCCCCCCCCCCCCCCAACCTATCCAGGTATTCTCAGCTCTGAGTCAGATCTCCAAGCACTGTGTAGATTTGGCAGAGCTGGTGGTGGAGGCAGAGGTTTTCCCCAGTGTGCTCACATCACTCCGAGATCCAGACGAATACGTCAGAAAGAATACAGCTACACTAATACGGGAGATCGCCAAACACACTCCAGAGGTAGGAAGACATGACTGTCAAGAGCTTTTACAAAGAAACACAATTCATGCATGCGTAACAGTCCCAATTATCAAACAGTGGGATGGTCAGTGGCCAGACAATTGCCCACAGAAGGGGCTAGCCTCATTCCCAGGCTCTCATCCAGCTTCCCATACTGCTTGACAGGAACCTGGGAATGAGGCTAGGAAGGGGCTGTACATGTAGTGAAGCTAGTACCCAATGGAAGATGATCTTGGTGGTAGCCTAGCAATGAAGTTCAAAGTTTTGGACCCGGAAGATTTACATTTTTTTGGCAGAAGAAAAATAAAATTGTTGTTGTCTCTGACTTAAACTCCTTCCTTACAGCTGGCGCAGTTGATAGTAAATGCTGGGGGTGTGGCAGCAGTGGTTGACTATGTTGGGGACACGAGAGGTAATGTGTGTCTGCCCGGAGTCATGATGCTTGGCTACATTGCAGCACACTCAGAGACCCTGGCCATGGCAGTCATTGTGTCCAAGGTAGGTGGGTGTAGCCTCGTTCCCAGGCCTTGGCAGCATTTGTTGCTTGCAGTAGGAAATTCTTGCAGAGTGCAAGTGACGAACCATTGTGGGGGCCTGGGAACAAGGCTAAAGAAGGTGTGCAAGCTGGGACAATAACAGTTCTCACTGTATCAATATTTTGGATCAGAAAAATATATCAGGGCTGCAAATCCACTCACACAGCACTTTCTCATGTTGGAGGTACTTTATCTAAACTTGTCCATGACTTGACGAGAACAATCTATGTGACACACCACACGTAGAATCATATCAGTATTCTAGTGGTCAATTACGTATTTGTATATAGCAAGAGCGCATAAGAACGGGCGGCTAGAGGAAGAGCGTCTGCTCCGGGCACATCAATACAATTTGCTGCTGCCTCAGCCTTATGTAAACAACCTCAGATAAATTTACTGCACTAACTATTACATTTTAGACAGTGAGTATTAGTATTGAAATGTAGTGCCCAGCTCTAGGACTCGGATGTCTGTGGCACCAGTAGGTGAAGGGGCCTTAGCTACATGCACGTAGGAGTGCATTCTTGTCTTGCTTGAGTGAGCATTGGAGTAAAACAGTAGATTCATTGAGCCCAATTAAATTGCATAGCTCAGTTGGTAGCCTCATTGCCTGGCTTTTATTGTGTAGGCACAAGGCTGTAGGAAGCAAGAAAAAACCTGTCCACCAAGTTCAAGGAGAGGGGGTGGGGGGGGGGGGGGGCATGCTCTTGAAGTACGCACAAGACTACTCAGTTGGCAGAACAGTGATAGCTGATGGTCATTGGTTCAAGGAGAGGGGGGGGGGGGGGGGGGGGCATGCTCTTGAAGTACGCACAAGACTACTCAGTTTGCAGAACAGTGATAGCTGATGGTCATTGGTTCGAGGAGAGGGGGGGGGGGGCATGCTCTTGAAGTACGCACAAGACTACTCAGTTGGCAGAACAGTGATAGCTGATGGTCATTGGTTCGAGGAGAGGGGGGGGGGGGGGGGGGCATGCTCTTGAAGTACGCACAAGACTACTCAGTTGGCAGAACAGTGATAGCTGATGGTCATTGGTTCGAGGAGAGGGGGGGGGGGGGGGGGGGGCATGCTCTTGAAGTACGCACAAGACTACTCAGTTGGCAGAACAGTGATAGCTGATGGTCATTGGTTCGAGGAGAGGGGGGGGGGGGAGGGGGGGGGGGCATGCTCTTGAAGTACGCACAAGACTACTCAGTTGGCAGAACAGTGATAGCTGATGGTCATTGGTTCAAGGAGAGGGGGGGGGGGGGGGGCATGCTCTTGAAGTACGCACAAGACTACTCAGTTGGCAGAACAGTGATAGCTGATGGTCATTGGTTCGAGGAGAGGGGGGGGGGGGGGGGGGGGGGCATGCTCTTGAAGTACGCACAAGACTACTCAGTTGGCAGAACAGTGATAGCTGATGGTCATTGGTTCGAGGAGAGGGGGGGGGGGGGGGGGGCATGCTCTTGAAGTACGCACAAGACTACTCAGTTGGCAGAACAGTGATAGCTGATGGTCATTGGTTCGAGGAGAGGGGGGGGGGGGCATGCTCTTGAAGTACGCACAAGACTACTCAGTTGGCAGAACAGTGATAGCTGATGGTCATTGGTTCGAGGAGAGGGGGGGGGGGGGGGCATGCTCTTGAAGTACGCACAAGACTACTCAGTTGGCAGAACAGTGATAGCTGATGGTCATTGGTTCAAGGAGAGGGGGGGGGGGGGGCATGCTCTTGAAGTACGCACAAGACTACTCAGTTGGCAGAACAGTGATAGCTGATGGTCATTGGTTCGAGGAGAGGGGGGGGGGGGGGGCATGCTCTTGAAGTACGCACAAGACTACTCAGTTGGCAGAACAGTGATAGCTGATGGTCATTGGTTCGAGGAGAGGGGGGGGGGGGGGGGGGGGGGCATGCTCTTGAAGTACGCACAAGATTACTCAGTTGGCAGAATAGTGATAGCTGATGGTCATTGGTTCAAGGAGAGGGGGGGGGGGGGGGGGGGGCATGCTCTTGAAGTACGCACAAGACTACTCAGTTGGCAGAACAGTGATAGCTGATGGTCATTGGTTCGAGGAGAGGGGGGGGGGGGGGGGGGGGCATGCTCTTGAAGTACGCACAAGACTACTCAGTTGGCAGAACAGTGATAGCTGATGGTCATTGGTTCGAGGAGAGGGGGGGGGGGGGGGGGGGCATGCTCTTGAAGTACGCACAAGACTACTCAGTTGGCAGAATAGTGATAGCTGATGGTCATTGGTTCGAGGAGAGGGGGGGGGGGGGGGGGGGGCATGCTCTTGAAGTACGCACAAGATTACTCAGTTGGCAGAATAGTGATAGCTGATGGTCATTGGTTCGAGGAGAGGGGGGGGGGGGGGGGGGCATGCTCTTGAAGTACGCACAAGACTACTCAGTTGGCAGAACAGTGATAGCTGATGGTCATTGGTTCGAGGAGAGGGGGGGGGGGGGGGGGGGCATGCTCTTGAAGTACGCACAAGACTACTCAGTTGGCAGAACAGTGATAGCTGATGGTCATTGGTTCGAGGAGAGGGGGGGGGGGGGGGCATGCTCTTGAAGTACGCACAAGACTACTCAGTTGGCAGAACAGTGATAGCTGATGGTCATTGGGTTGACTGTTGTTTGAGTTGGTTTTATCCATACCAAATTGAGCAAATTCAGGACATTGTGGCTGAACTAAATGACCTGCAAAAGCTAAAATGGAATGTTGTGGATTTGTTGCTACTGTAAAACTGAGTTTTGATAACCAATCAATAAAACCACAACCCCTTGAAACAAGGCAGGTCTACATGGCAGTTAGTCTCTTGAGGCACATTCATTGGTGTTGCTAGTTGTAGTGTTGTGACTGGTTTGCTGTGTCCCTCACAGGGTGTCGTTCAGTTGGGCATCACACTGTCTGAGGAGACCGAGGACCACATACAGGTGAGGAGGAGGGAGGTGGGGGGAATTGGGAAGCTAAACTGCCACTTACTATATACCACCGCTGTAGCTGTACTGTCGGTTATTATTGCACTGCCTCCCCACGCATTTATCACACACACACACACACACACACACACACACCCTCACACTCACATGCACTCACACACACACACACACTCTCTCCCACATACACACAGGCAGCTGCGGCCTGGGCACTGGGGCAGATTGGTCGCCACACCCCCGAGCATGCCAAGGCTGTGGCACAGGCCAACGTGCTACCTCGCCTCCTGCAGCTATACCTGGGCACAGGTAGCTCCGAGGACCTGCAGGCTAAGGTGAGAGTTTGGCAAGAGACAGGGGAGGTCTGACACGAGTGACATTATACACATGTGATCCTGATAGCCAAGTTAGTTGGCATTCCATTGTTCAACAGCGATTTCTGGACATCAGGTCACCAAATCGTGGAATGCTTCTTTCAACTAGTGAGATGCCTTCACCACCATACAAACCTCCCAAAACCCATCATGATTTTGGCCGTAGAGTGTTTCTGATATCTAGTATTTACAGTTTCTGAAGTATTCATTAATGCGTAACAAACATGACCATGTCGGGTCTCCCCTGAAAGAGAGGAGAGTCTTTTTCAAAGAGGAAAAGATACCTGGGAGGGAGGGAAACTTATCTGTGCTTGTTCAGGCTGTGGTCAGGTGTGACATCATGAATTCTGGCAGCTGAGTGTGTGCAGGGGTTGTCCCAGGGTGTTTCCTGGGGAGGGATCTGGTGTTAATAGGTGTACACAGGAACAATGGCCTGAGCTGAATTAGGAGAACAGGCGTCAATTTTAGTAGCTAGTTGCATCATCACAAGGTGTTGAAGGTACAAATGGAAGAGGCTGCTGCTGCAATAGGGAGTGGAAGAGGTGAAAGGTCTATTGATTTCATCCCAACAGAAAGGGTTATGTTGCAGCTGGGGAATAAATCTGATCACTCTAGAGGTGGAAGTGCACAGCTTCCTCTGTATTAGCTCAAACTGCTCAAAACTTGAGTGCTAAAGATCAGTTGAAGTAACAGTTGATACAATGCATTCCACCAGGAGGTGCAAATTTATCTGTGTGCACCAGGACTTCATTGTTACTGGTCGTGTTTTTACTCAAGTTTTGAGCAGTTTGAGCTAATACAGTGGCAGATGTGCAAGTCCACCTCTAGAGTGATCAGATTCAAATCCCAAGCTGGAACATAACCCTTTCTGTTGGGATGATAATTCAATTTCAGATTCAAACCTCAAGCCGTAACTCCCTCTCTCCCTCTCCTCACAGTCCAAGAAAGCCCTCAAGAACATCTTGACGCGCTGTGTCCACCTTCCGGCCCTGGAGCCTCTTCTCCACGATGCCCCACCTAACATTCTCA
This sequence comes from Agelas oroides, assembly GCA_949130485.1. Classification (NCBI taxonomy): domain Eukaryota; kingdom Metazoa; phylum Porifera; class Demospongiae; order Agelasida; family Agelasidae; genus Agelas; species Agelas oroides. Next base: position 7,503,244 of record OX422188.1, read on the forward strand.
AGCATGTGGTGGGCCAGTTCTCCAAGGTTCTGCCTCATGATCCTAAGGCAAGAAGGCTGTTTGTGACATCGGGAGGACTCAAAAAGGTACGCACATCAGTGTACCGATGGTGACATCACAACACTGTCACACCCTCCACTGTCACTCCCTCACACTGTCACACCCTCACACTGTCTACCCTCACACTGTCACATTGTCATATCCTCACACTGTCACACCCTCCAGTTACACTGTCACACCCTCACACTGTCTACCCTCACATTGTCATACCTCACACTGTCACACCCTCACACTTATACTTGTCACACTGTCACACACTCACACGTACACCCTCACACTGTCAAACCCTCACATTGGCACACTGTCACACCCTCACAGATCCAGGAGATTCATGCAGATGCTGGTACAGTGCTGGCAGAGTATATCAGAGTCATCAACAGCTGCTACCCAGAGGAGATAGTGAGGTACACATGAAGGAGGAGGGGGGGGGGGGGGGGGGGGGGGGGCAAGGGAGGGTGGAGAGAATGTTTGTGAAGCAAATAACTAAACAAAAAACAGTTCTTGTGAATATCTTCTTGGTGTCAATGTCATTCACATGCGCTGGGAGTTTGTCGACGATTTAACGATGAATGATGAATGAATGAGCCGAAGGTTGGATATTCAAGGGCTGCAGTGGAAGTGTCCACTTGTGAGGTGGTGTCAAATTACCCAATGTTTACCTCCCAGCAAGGACAATGGATGGAGAGAAGGGCATTATCAGTCCATCTCTCCTTAAGAGGGTCTCTTTGCATGCTAAGGAGCTCATTAAAGTACCAGTCCGGTCGTGGGCTGAATCTGCAGCACTAAACTCAAGGGTTAGATACAAAACTCTCCTTTTTTAAAAGGTGTTTTCCTCAGCTCCATAGCCGATTTTCAGGGAGGCCCTGTTTTTGTGAGCATCTTGGAGTGTGGTTTAGGCTTGAACTAAACAGTAAAACAAACAACATTGTTGCCTTAAGTATATGAAGAGAGATATAGATATACATTGAAATTTTCACAGTTTTTAATTTTCACAGTTCACAATAGTGGTGTGCGTGTCACATAATATAGCAACATCTGTAATTTCAAAAGTGCAGACTAACTTGGGAAATATGCAATAATTTATCCGCTGAATTAATAGACAGTAGGTAGATAGATAGATAGATAGATAGATAGATAGATAGATAGATAGATAGATAGATAGATAGATAGATAGATAGATAGATACTTGACAAATCTTTCATTTTGAACAGGAAGTGTTAACAGCTGAAGGTATACTTCCAGACAAAACAAAGCAAATTGAAAGTTAAAGCTAAGACTAAATAACAAGAGAGTGTAATAATAAGGCTAGGTACATCAGAGGTCGCTATGTACCATTTGACACCCTCCCTCTCACCCACCCTACCCTCTCTCTGACCTCTCCTCCTCCAGGTACTACTCCCCGGGCTACTCAGAGAAGCTGCTGGAGAGAGTGGAGCAGTACAAGCCACAGAACTAGCCCACACCACAACACACGTCGCAGTAGATGTTTAGTACTTATGTATAGCCACTTGAGAGAGCAAACCACACACACAACACATTCTGTATTTACAACACTGCCATTTCCAACCTACGTTCATAACATACGTTGTTGAAGAATACACAACCCTGTGTTGTACTCACTCACCTTATATTGTTAATTTTACAACATCTTCATATACAATGTCACGTGACCATCTGCCTCTAATATTAATTGTTTACAGACTATTGTATTAGTATGGAAGGATATCTTGAGTGTACGTTAGTAGTACAAATTTGAGTGTTGACATGTGCACTGTATAAAGACAGTCTATTTAGTCTATGCTATTGTGTACTGGCATTAAGTGGCTAATGACCTAGCTTTTTAACTATGTATTATACTGCCAGCTCGGTTGTGAATTCATAGTGTTTGCAAGCTGGGTGAGGCTGTAACCTGACACCAGTGGGCCGGAGTCTAACTGGCTATCCAGGCACTATGAATATCCTCCCTCAATTCAGGCAGCTTCCTGTCAGTATTCAAACCAACCCACAATATATTTTGTTTGAGGGTGCTGCACTTCTAGCTAACCCTGTAGACCCTTTTGAGAGTATCTAGTTTCCATGGTACTATTGGAGACCAAGCACTATAAGTGTGGATCAGATCGGTACTGATCAGTTAATGTGGTTGGCATGACTGCAATTCAACCAGACAGGGAACAGTAAATCATAAATCGGCGTTTCTTACTACAGATTTTCATAAGATCTCAAATGTTCTTTTACCTCCAATGTGACATACTACCATGGAAACCGGATGCTCAAAAAGGGGGGTTGTAGATATTAGCTCGATCACCCAAATATCACCAATTGCCAACATTTTTCCTGTCAAGTGCTGCTGTAAGCATTCTTCAGGAAAATGTCAATGTTTTGACTACAATACGGTGTGGGGTGGTTTAAGGCAGGCTGGGGTTACCGGCATCTGGAATGGAGGGTGAAAACAAGAGGCCTAGGTGCTAGGACACAATAACTCAAGCATGAAGGATCTGGCTTGGCAAGGTATGTTGGTCAAAGAGGAAACTTTGGTAGTCAGTGACCAGTACAAGTATTTCCCATTCTCTTTGCCTGACCATACTTGACATTCTAAACTTTACATGGGCTCCATTATGGCCACTGCAATGGATTTTGCATGGCTTAATTGCCAAATTTATGGCAGCATGGGGGTTGAACTTGTGGTACAACCGCATTGGTTGCTGTTTGTGTACTCTGGCATGGAACTGTACATGATCCGCCCTCCTACTTCATACTCAGCCAGCCATGGTGTTGTCGGGATGTAACACCCAGAGTTTACACAGCAGCTCTGTTGTGTAAGTGTACAGAGGTCAATGTGCACATCTCTATGGTAACACAGGCTGTGAATAATACCGGTCACATGCCACAACCTGTCACAAGTGAAAAAAATTAAGCTGCATTTCACTCCATGCCACGAGGTCACAACTTATCCATCCTCAGTTTCAATAGCAATGTTTGATGTGTTAGAGAGAAACCCTCTACTATCTATCGCTCAGTAAGCTAGCCAATACAAGCTAGACTCCCCAGACACCCATGCTGTCCACCGCTCAGTAAGCTAGCCAATACAAGCTAGACTCCCATCCTTACATGCCAGCCACTGAAACTTGACTTGAAAAAAGTTATTTACTACCTCCACAGTGCCAGTGGAGGTACAGCATAACACACTCATAAAACTCTTGACATTAACTGTACACAATGCACTGTTAAAACAAGGGGGGTGGGTCAAAATACAAAAGAGCTAAAATTGACTCTGGAAATGCTCAAGTTACAAATCCTTTTTTTGCTACTAAATAAAAAGAAAAACCTTTGATACAGGCAAACTTATAAGTGATAATTCGCACTCACGAGTGATATAGGCACAGTGCCCACAATGGAGCAAATAAAGTCCAAAAGGAAATAGGGAAAAAAGTTGTTAAGTGATTTTTGTAAGTTTTCAAGTTGATGGGGTTGTGTGAATCATTGTACAATGGGGACTTGAAGCTGCAATGTGATTGGCTGTTTAAATTTAGAAATTTGAAAGTGCAAAGTGATATGTGTGGGTTGCATAAAGTGATTGAGTGAAGAAAATACTTAGGTGGATGGCAGCATGAATCAAGCATACCTGTTTAGAGTGTCATTTTTCCTGTGTATTCTGTGAAATTGTCCGCCAAACATGTTCAGAGTAACAAAGTGCGTAGTATAAATTCTCGAAAAGTTCTGTTTACACGTTCATTGTTACCGGTTCCAACTTTGTGCGTAAAGTCATTGGAAAAACAGAGGTTACTTAGTGCAAGAGAATAGCGTAAAGGTTTGAATTCTCAAAGCTCAGGGTAGTACATAGTCTCTCAGTTTGCCCCCAAGGGCTCTCTAAAGAAGGGGGGAGTGGTTTTGGGGTGTGGTTGGCTGCATTGGGGAGCTGTGATCGCTGGGGAAGGGAGAGAATGCCGAGTACTGGGAACTGTGAAAGCTTCCATTTGTCATGCCATTTTCAATGGCTGAGTCAACGCTGACAGCGGTAACCGGGGTACTACTGTTCACAGAGCTATAGCAGCTGGAGTGGGGGAGGGAGAAGGCGCTTGTTGTCGCACTAATATTCGGTTTGATATCCTCCTGGTGTGAGGCGTAACGGCCGCAGTCATAGACGCTGGTGGTCGGGAAGGAGGGTGCAGCAGGGTAGCTTGAGGTGTAGCTCCCCCCGTACATGGTGGCGCCTTCCTGGCTGAATACGCTCCTGGGGGCGTCAGGTGATGGGTAGGGGCCAGAAGGGGCTGTAATGACATAGGGTACAGGGGGAAACATGGAGTCGACTGCAGTGGAGCTAGGCTGAAGATGTGGGTGTGTGATGACAGAAGTGAGAGGCTGGGAAGGTGGGAGGAGGGAGGCGACCGTGGAAGAGACAGTTGAAGAGGACTTGCTGCTCTTGCTCTTCTTGGACTTCTTTCCTGTTGACTTTCTGTTCCTTGTCTGGATAGTATCCTTGCAGAGTGTCAGTGGGCGATTGAACTGTGTGTATGTTTGTGTGTGTTTGTGTGTGTGTGTATGTGTGTGTGTGTGTGTGTGTGTGTGTGTGTGTGTGTGTGTGTGTGTGTGTGTGTGTGTGTGTGTGTGTGTGTGTGTGTGTGTGTGTGTGTGTGTATGCATAAAGGAAATGAGAATTTTATTTTCCTTGTTTCTGTACTACACACTGTAACAAAACACCCCTCACTCTCAAAATCACTATACTCTCTGCAGTCAGCTGCTGCCACTAATTGTCTCATGACTGACATCGCCCACTCCAGGCCCTCCCAGAAACAACAGGCATTTACTCCACAGCTGTCCATGGCTTCTAACAAAGAAATACATCACACACAAGCAGTTGCAACAGTCCTATGGCTGCCCCGTGAGTACTCCAAACACTATACGTTAGTCCAATGACCTTCAGTGGTTGAGGTTTGTGTGGGGGCACCCATATGTAAGGCAGTACAAGGGCCTCAAGTGTCTCAGATCACACCCAGCCACTTAGGCAAAAGGTTCCCCTGTCTAAACTGAGAGTGGCTTCCACAGGCTCTAACCAGTAATATGGTACCCCCCCTTTGAGGCCCTGCCACTGTAAGGATGCTACAAAGGCTCCTGAGGAATTTATACTGGGCTACTCCACAGGGTCTCCATAGTATATGCCACTCAGCAGTCCACCCACAGCTGTTGTATGTATGGCTGCCACTGTCATCAGCTATCTGTACAACCTGCTGCAGATCATTGTGTGCAAAACACACACTTAGCTGCTGGTTAACACGCTAAGTGGAGGCATGTTTGTGGCAAACCCAACTTAGAGAGAGACAGGGGTGGGGGGACCCCTATGATTGTGTGTTGGGGACAGCTGTGATAGGGGATGACCATGTACACCAGTTGTCTTAGTAACACAGCAAGATATCGCCCACCCTACATCTTCCTCACGTACAAACACAAGTCGTGTGCCAGTCCATAATGGTGACGGTCTAGCGCTGGGCCATCTACCGCCCTCCAAACTACTCCACCATATGGCCCTGTTTGTTCAGTCTTGCCCGAGGAATTTATTCATTGACCAATCAGCTGCCGAGATTCGCTAACTGTATTCAACAGTTGACAGGAAACGCATCGCTAATTGGTGACTGGGGTAGTACAGGTTACTATTGTGGCCACAGATGAATGTTGTCCCGACGTCTCCAAAGGACAGTAAACAGACCAATCAGATTGAAGGACATGGTACCCTGAGCTTTGCAAGGGCTGTGATGTAAGTGGTCCATTCATGTACAAAACAACTAGCTATAAATGCATGGCTGCCTGCTAGCCACAACACAGGGCATGGTTGTACACAAATACAAGCTGCATGCTTTGAGCTGCATGCTACGAGTCTTGCTGTGAAGCCAAGGGTGTGATACAGCCACACAAACAACAGCTAGCTACACATACACAGCTGCCTGCTAGCTAACTCAAGCTCCTTATGGAGTCCATTAGCAAGCCATGTACGTTGTGGGCTGGGGGCTGACTGCAACATGTTATGACAGAGATAACGAAAATGCTTTCAATAACACACACATGGGTGAGATGAAGGTGCAATACATTATCTTCATAGCAGCAGTACATGAGATATACATCAGATCTGATAGCACACAAGATACACCTGCCCACCGCCCCATACACACCACACTCACTCTCCACCCACACCAAACCACTGGAAACACACACACACAGGAGCACAGCTACATATTAAACAGCACTTGCACACCCTAACTTTTGCTTTCAGTTTCTGCAGCAAAACACTATATAACTCAACATCGGCAATCAAATACTAATTCATGTTGTCATAAATATTTCCCTTTGCTCACAATCTTTCTTCACAATACACACACCATCACAGGCTCACACCTTCACAACATACATCCCCTCACACACCCGTCGTCACTCACTCACCCCATTGAGCTTGTAGTAGAGCCCGCATGGGTTACAGACGGGGTCTCCATTTTCCGTTCTCCTCCAAAGTACAGTCTTCATGGTGCCGCAATTGGTACACTTGTTGTTCATGCACTTCAGCGTGGTTTTCTGTGAGGATGTGTGAGTGTGAGGGTGTGAGGGAGTGAGAGAGGGGAGGTTATGAAGCTAAGAAACTATGTGAAGGAATTGTCAACACAAAAATATTAATTTTAAAAAGTTTTTGAGGCGCCTGTCACCGCACTTAGTAAAATTTGCAAGGATTCTTGGCCAAACTGCCCTCAAAACATATCACAAATGAAGTTATTCCAGCAGTGTCAAGAATAAGTCTTCACAGATAGTAACTTTTAGGGAGATTCTCTCACGTTGACTGGTATCTCACATTCAGGTGCCAACACGTCGTGAATGTGTTTCAAGGAATGCCATTACAATATTACACAACACACGATGCTACACTAGGGGCTACACGCTATGGACACAACTTGGAGACAGGCTCCTAAGCTGCTGTCACAGCTGCCAGCCTGCTGTAGCAGAGAGGGCACTCAAGCGCAACCTCCCCCCTCCCACCAGAACACCTGAGGGGCAGCTAAACCAACTGGAGCCACTGAGGCTTGACCTAACCGGGTCAGAAGAGGAAAATTAATTTCCTCCATACCCAGGGAAAGGGGGGATATTCCAGGAGCTTACCGGAGGCAGAACAGGAAGTGGTCACAAGGCATTAATAATTACGTTAGTTCATAGTTACTAGTGTATATACTGAAACTAAACTTGTTACCACAATACTTACTCATTGCTGAGCATAGCAGCATCGTAATTAGTAAAGTCCCACCTCAAAAGTGCGTGGCATGTGACCATCTGGTTTGCTACTATGCCTGTCGGAACTGTCCACGAAAGTTTCCCTGGCTGCCTTCATTAAGTTATGGAGTACTGAAGTGAAACAAACCGACTTGAAGGGGGAACTAAAGCGAACGAACACCACCCAAACATTCAGAAGTTACCACTTATCATTTTCAACATATGTCTACAATCTGAAAACGTTATCTTCGGCAGCCAGGCGAATGCGTCTCACCTTTTCAGAAGCAGAGGAATAAGGTCTCTCAGGAGGCAGGGCCTGGGAAAGACAGTTTCACAATATGGCCAAAACAGGGCATTGTGATTGCCGATAAGCTGATTTGGCTACAAGCTATTGGTAATGCAGGGGGGATTGACTTAAACCACAGATAAGATCCGAAGAGAAAGCAACTCTCACTGACTGCAAAACATTGCTTTATCTCTGTCGATTGTAAGTGCCGATTGCATCAAAACAGATTGCCGCTTGGGACCGTGGCTATCAGATCGCGTGGTGAGAAATCCGGTTTGGGAGCAACTGGCGAATTGAGCAACGAAAACACCAAAACTGACGTCCATTATATCCCCCCCCCCCCCATTTCCATATATGGAAGCTGAGGCAAAAGTTCCCGTCTTGTATACACTTACGCATCCATTACACATCCATTACGCATCCATTTTGATGATCAATTTAGTTCGGGAGAAAGAGGCAACAAAGCAAAGGCAGTCAGTCGTCTTTGTGACAGCAACAGGCAAGATTGCTGTTTCAGAGTCAACTAAATCACAGTTGCATAGCTAGCAGACTATGATACACAGTGTGGAGCACAGAGGTTCTCCAGCCCGATCAAGTCCTTCGTTTCTCTCCAGCTCAGTTTGTCAGTCAGTACAGACAACAACAAAATGTGCCAGTGAGATGGACACACCTTCTGAATATCTCTAGACACTTGAACAACAGCTGTACCAATGGCTGGACACTGGGCATAATGAGGAGGCAGCCATTGACAAAGATGTTAAACATCACACAATCAAACACACACACTAGTGGATCCTACAAGACACCGGACAAACATCCACCTTACACGTTTAATGTAAACATGCCATACACATCCACCAGAGCCATGATATCACCTCCCTTATTAGCGGCTCTGTCCATATCCGTAGCTGACAGTGATGGTAGAATTCCAAATGTAGCATTACCACACAACACACACGCCACTCCAATACATTCATCTCACCTTTTTCTTCTGTGTTCCATTGCGGTTGGTGCCATTGACACGGTAGTACAGTCCGCACGCATTGCAGAGGTACTTGCCCTCAGGGTTTCGTCGCCAGAGGGGCGTGGTTGTGGCACAGCAGTTGGAACACTGGCGACTCAAATAGCCAATCTGGTTAGGAGCAGGGGCTAAGAGGGAGAGAGGAGAGTAAGGGAGAAGGGATGAAGAGAGAGAAGGGAGGGAGAAACGGGGGGGGAGGGAGGGGAGGAAAGGAGGGAGGGAAAGAAGAGGAGGAAGGAAGAAAGGGGGGGGAGGAAAGGAGGGAGGGAAAGAAAGAAAGGAGGGAAAGAGAAAGGGGAAAGAGAGATTGAGGAAAGGTTGAGATGAGTAATCAACTCTAATGCTTAAATACACACTAAGTGTGTGTGCAATGTACAGAACATATACAACTGAAGCTGGAAATTATGTTACCATTTCAGCAAAAAAAGTGCTCTCTTAGAGCATGTCTTGTTTAAGATACAGTTTGATGACAAGTGGAAAACGCATACTTGAAACACTGCAAGGAATAAGCTCAGCTGTGTGCAGTGTGCAGTCTGAAATGTTCAGCAGCACTTGTGCTTGAAAATGACACTTTACAAACCACATTCACTAACAGCAGCTGGTGCTTCACTCCTACTCCTACCACCACAGGGACTGGTCTTACCCTACACACACTAGCCACAGCTAAGGGAGGAACTAATTCCACAAAGCCATTCCTCCATGACTCCCTTCCCCTTCTCAGTAACTTGACTCTAGGGCACATGACTGGCTGCAACCTCAAACTGTTAGCATTTTTTAAATCTTCTCGTGCAATACTAAAGATAGCTACAGCATTATCACTAAAAATAGAAACCAGGAACTCTTGGTGTGGCCAACCCATATCCGTGCAGTTAGCACAAGACATCTGTCACCCACCCTCCCACCCCCTAACTTCACTGCGCTGATGCATAACTCGGACAGCTGGTAGCAAGATGAAAATGGCTTCTGTTTAAGCCAGCAAGTTTGCAACGGCAAAGAGAGTTGTGACAACTAATGGTCTGAAGGGTTCTCAAGCGTCCCATGACTTTGGTAGAGGGCTGGACTTAGCTGGCAAACAAGGATGTGAATGTCATTATGTGGCTTGTTGCACAGAGGGGTGGAATACAAAATAAGGTATCCCTTTCAGAAACACTCACGTTACGTCCTGAAACTTGTCTAGAGTGATTCTTGATACTAATATTCCACTTAGTAATTTCTAAAATCATGGACATTTGTGCATGTTGTCAAATTAGGAATGAATACTGTACACCAATAAAGACAACTGAAACACTGGCTACCTTTGTCTTTCTCTCTTTTGGCATACCACATTACTTCAACTCTGTGTAGGCAAGACCAGCCACCTCGACTGCTATTTTGCATAAAACAGCAAGTCCCATATCCAAAACATCCTAGCACAGCCTGCTGAGGCCTAGTATATGCTAAAATGTGTCCTGCACACTGGGTAAACCTCTCTAACATCTAGGACTGCTTCTTAATAGGGAGACATGGTCCATTGGTTTGTCATAGATATACTTGTAATGTGTTATCATGCACCCCCTGCATACTTGGCTGGTTAAAGCAGTAAAACATTTCTAAAAATGTGGCATGCTTGCTGCTGTGTTGTGTATAAGGAACTCTGCTTTTGCCAATTCCTTCCACACTGTTAAAATCTGTAACTGAATATGGCACTGTGTTATGTGGCTATAAGCTAGTGCATAAGATGTTTGTGTGTATTTATATGTGCACACCACACTGTGTTTTTATTGTAGAAAACACTCATAGTGGTCTACAGCTGAAATTAGATTTATAAGTGGCAACTAACCGATTAGAGTACATAATTAGTTGTGCTACAAACCTACTTTTTCCCCCCTTCCATGTGTGTGAGATCATGTCCTCATTTACAGAATTAGTTGTACTCCAGTGAAATCAGGCTCCAAGTACATGCACACTGCCTGGTTTCCATGGAAACTGCTTGTGACTACAGGTGACAACATGTCTAGATTACTACTAACAGTTCCCAACATCCACTGAAAACAGACCGGCAGCTGCTCGTAGTCACCCCTAACAACAGAAACTACAAGAACACAACTTTGCTTATGAAGAGCTCCACCTCCAATTAGAGCACAATAAGGCGACTAAGACCCCACAAAAATTGCTATGGGTGTGAAGCAGAGAAAATTGTGCTTTCATCTAGTAATTTTTTTGATTTGTTTATGAAATTGCTAAATACAGTTGTTACACGCTCTGGTAGTCATGATATTGGGTACACAACCCCTTAACCTGAGATTCCAATGAAGCTTTTAACAAAGTGAGTTGTTTGTCCACTTGTCCACAAGTCTGTCCATTGTCCATGCACTACACTATTGATTGAAGGAAACACTATTATTGTACATACTTCTTTCTCTCTTATTTGGTAAGGAAAGGGTCTAGCCAACCCACCCATAGTGTGGGGGTGAGTGCCTACACTGTACTTCTGTCTACTCACTCAGAAGCTTTGTATGAGCATCCTGGGTCATCTGTCATGCATAGTTAGAAAGGTTTGCCACAGTGTGTGAAAACGTAGACATCCCGAGACTACAACATACCAAATGCCAGCTAGCTAGCTTACTGGCACTCAAGTTTCAAGTTTTATGCAAAACAAACCAGATTTTGACAACCCCAATAGCTCCACATTGTGTTCTTTTCAGTCGATTATGTCACACAATATACTAAGTTGAGATTCGTGGTATATCAACCTTGCATGATGCATAGCTTTACACTAAATGTGGGGCTCGCTCAAGTTCATCTCAATAGTTGATACCAGCTACACAGCAGATAGAAGATTGACACAACAAAAGAGGAATGTTATGTACTCACTCACTCATACACTTATCACTTACCCACTCACTCCACACACACACGGTCACCAACTCAACTCATCACTGACATTTTGCTCATCAATACTAAACTGACTGCAGCTATGTTGTGTGACTACCTTCTGACTTATGAAAATGCATCAATTTTTGTGCTCAAGCATTCACACCACTTTACAGTTTCTAAACTTCATTAGTACAACACTCAGGGTGGAACTTAGTCCTGTCCACAGCCACCCACCCAGTTTTGAAAAGTAGGGAGGGTCTGTTACCATCACAGTGAGTGCTCCAAGTTTAGCTTAATAAACGAGTGGTCATGCAGGCCTGAAAGTATTGACTGGATTGGTGGGGGGGAAAAGTTGATTGTAAGCACTTAACAGTGTCAATTTTTGAGTTGCAAAAAAGTTTTTGGCTGCTTAATTAGGGCAAGTGACTCATACAGAAAAGTGATAATTGCAACACAGCGGCACTTCCAGAAAACATTAGGTCTTGATGTGTGTGAAATGACCCATCAATGCCTCTGGGCTTAAAGCACATGTGCTGAGCCCCAACAACACTTGCTACTGGGCCACTTTTTAGAGCATCTCAGCAGCTTAGTGCCTCTATTCTCTAACAAAGACATCGTTTGTGGAACACCTTCCCTCATTTTGCTAAGAGAGGATGTCTTTGCTTCCCAAGAACATTTAGTACTTCACCCTAACGATAACTGACTGTGAATATTGCATTACTACTAGGCAAGCGTGCGGCAAAGTGATTATCTTAGCAGCATTAATTTTTCATGCACACTGGACACAAAAGACGATTAACTCACCTACACACTGGTACAACTCGCCATCTTTAACAAGAGGTGGAACTTTCTTGCAAAATGCAGCAGCGTTGCTACGGCAATCAGCCATGGCCGGAGAATACAGTGTCGGTTGAAGCGGAGGATGATGACCGCGCACCGGGAATGCGCTCTGTGAGAAAGGCAAGAAGTTGGTGCCATTTGCCGACTGGTGCCAAGGGTTTGCAAACACAGCTTTTGCGTCGGCTGCTGCAGCCATGGAGCTGGTGCAAGGCAGGATGGACGATGAAGGTATGGGCTCGGCGTGGATGTCTGGAGGTGTGGGGAGGGATGGGAAAGGATTCACCTTCTCTAAAGCTGGGTCCTGGTTGATCACTCCCTGCTGGATGGCTAGGATCTCGCTCGACGGGTGCAGCTTGTCTGGTTCCGCTGCGCTTCCCTCCACGGGAGGGGTGGGAGGATAGTGAAACGTGGTGTGCGCAAACTGCACTTGCGTGCAGAATGTGGTTCGATACTGAATGCCCTGCAGAATTGGAGAACTTTGGATGGCATCTGCAACGACTGTCCGGCTAGCAACGAGCGGAGGAGCAACAACAGGCGTGTAGCGTATTGTTGGGAGCTGCACGGCGCTGGCTTGGCTCAGGCTGTCTTGGTTGTCTTGGGCACTCTGCGCGCTTTCGATTGTTGGTATGTAAATGTCTTCTTCTGGAGGGAGTGAGACAGGTTCCATCGTGACTCCTCTTTTACTGGATCGTCCACTGTATTAGTGTATATTTTGAACTGGAAGCTGCCTGTGCAACGTGTTGCAGAGTATAAATCCCCATCAAGCTCCGCCCCCGACCGCATAATTTACCCGCGCGCCTCAAACACGATGCATAATGTATTTCATTTTCAAGAACTTACTAGCTACGCTACTGGGCTTCGCTGTAGCTAGCTAGCTCCTGTAATGAACTTTTAGCACATTTAAAAATGCATGCTTTTCTAAAGCAAATAGACACCAAATGGCGTGCAAGCTGCAAGAGTTGGACGCAGCCCCGCCCACTTTCCTGCAGTGGGGTTTTGCATATGCAAATCACCTGTTTACAGTTTGCGGACATTTTCTCTAGACCCTGAACTGTACTGAAGCTCAATTGCCTCTGGTAACACGTTGAGTGTAAAGCCTGAGGCGCATAGCTAGAGACGAGCATCAACGCAGTGGATCTAGAGGCGTGGCTGGCGCACATTTGTGCTGCAGAGCTAGAGGGGGGCGTGCCGCTACAGTATGGGTCCAAGATATCTCGGGACTGTTTTGGTAAGTCACAATGTAGAGACAGGATAAAAGTCTGCAGGGCACTTTACTGGAGTGCAACTTCCCTTGTAGTCTCCAAACTGACCTAGAATATAACTGTGTGGGCGGGAAGCCAACCGATGAGCTACCCTACAAGTGCCACAGGCTAACTTACAAGTGCGCTAATGGGTGTCGGCCCTTCCCCCTTGCTGACACAGTGCCTGCTGTACTCAGCTATTTAGTATTCACTACATGAAGAATTAATCTCATAAAGGAATGCACGAGTCGGCAGTTTATACAGTGTCTCCGCTGCAAGGCTTCCGGTTCCCACAGCAACCAGACTGCTATTTTGTATTTTACCTAGCCCCGGTTGTGCAAGGAGCACAGTGTGTATTTAAATTCTGCAGTGAGGTATTGTACAGCAAAAAGGTTTGGCTGGGGGAGGAAGGAATTTGGCAGCTTGCGTTCACTTCAACAAAATCAGTTTTTCCTTCTAAGGATGATTTTGCACAATATACTGTAGTACTGGTGCAGGTGTGGTTACAGCACAGATGCACGTTGTACGTCTAGCAATAGGGGGGGGGGGGGCATTAATGCAGAAGTAGTAGTAAGTGGAGGAGCAAAACACCAGCTGGCACATTGTTGCTCCTGCACACAAAGTAGTGGTTTGCTTTGATGGTACCACAGTTCACCAAACCGTTTCTCAGGAAACACTTCCACAATGAGGTTAACATTGCAACTGCACATGCATAACATGTTTTTTCTCAGAAACAGCTATCCCTTCTTTTCATCTCCTTCTGGACCACTCCTTAGTTCATGCGTACGTATATCAATGCATTGCCAGTAGCTAAACCAAAGCTTTGCTACAGTTGTGCAATTCTCAAATGGCATTTTTTATTTTGAGGGCTGTACGCGGCAAGTGATGTAAAATTGCTGGCTGTGGGTTCGTAGATTTGTGGCTACTCAACTCGGAGTCTGCAGACACATCAATCATGCTCATCATGGAACGTTATGCCACCATAGTACCAACTGACCCAAATGAACATGTTTCGCACAATGTATTAATAGTATGGTACCGATAAAGGTGAATCACAGCTAACCGCCAACACCACTACCTTCCCGTCATCATTTCCAAGTGAAGATGGAGATGAATAGCAGCAACATGCTATAAATATAGAGCTTTACTTCATCAGCATGTACAATGTGACCACCGATTGGACATTTGAGCATAACAGTAAGGAGTTGAATGAACGATTGCAAAGCAAAATAAATACTCTGAGTACAATCGATTCCTGAAAACCTACTCAGTTCTTTACTCTACCACATACTTTGATACCCTTCTGATTGTCTGAAATTAAAAAATATTAATTTATTGAAAAATTACTTCTGGTCTAATTAGATTGGTCTTTGTGGTTTGTAACAGTCACACACACACACATACACACATACACACACACACACACACATACACACATACACACATATACACACACACATACACACACACACACACACACACACATACACACATACATACATACACACACACATACACACATACACACACACACACATACACACACACATACACACACACATACACACATACACACATACAACATACATGCATACACACATACATATAATAGTTACATTCCCCAGATGGAGCAGCATGAGCCCGAAGGGCGAATGCTGTTCTCTCTGGGGAATGTAACTAATTTGTTGGATGGTACCCCTAGCAACCCACTGCCACACCCATTATCACCTCCACCCCTTCCACTTCGTGTTATTCAAGTTCAAAGATTTGGTTGCTAAGCAACATCCAACAAATACACATACACACATACACACACACACACACACACATACACACACACACACACACACACACACACACACACATACACACACACGCACACACACACAGTGCACTCTACTTCTGGTAGCCACTGTCACTGCCAATGAACTTTCTATCGACATTGATGTGGACGAGGGAGGAATTGATCTGACGGTGGACCTTGACCCATGTGAAGGGCACAAGTGTCCCAAGGGAGATGTGTGCAAGGTCATCATAAACACCAGGTTGCTGCAGTTGCCAGTGGCTCACTGTGTGCAGAATGGGAGCAGGGAGGAGGGTGAGGGGGAAAGGGAGGAATGTGGGATGGGGTGAGGGAGGGAAGTGGGGAGAGAGGGAGGGAAGTGGGGAGAGAGGGACTCTTGAGGTAGGAAGGAAACAATAATTAATGAGGTACTTACCATTGAGACATGTTGGTGACTCTGTAGTAAGCAGCTGTTGTAGACACAACTGAGCATGAGAAAGTTGTGAGCAGGTCAGAGTGAGTAGGAAAATGTGTGTGCCTACGCTTATTAAATCACTGGCGCCGTAACTTAATTTCGTCACTCACGATCAACGACCACAAACAAAACTGTCCGGCAGAGTGATTTAGAAAGTGTAGAAAGTTCCGATATATGCATAGCTACTTATCCTCTTGCTCACACACCTTGTACACCCAACACCCTCACATACTTCACACACCTTACCCCTCACACACCTCACACCCTCACCACCTCACACCCTCACCACCTCATACATCCCACACCCTCACACATCCCACACCCTCACATACTTCACACACCTCACACCCTCACACACCTCATACATCCCACACCCTCACATACTTCACACACCTCACACACCTCATACATCCCACACCCTCACACACCTTACACACACATCCTCACATGCTTCACACACTACACATCTCACATCCTCATGCATCCTCACACTATCACACCCTCACACCATCACACCATCACACCTCAACCTCACACCTCACCCTCACCCTCGCACCAGGCCCATGCCGTGAGTACACAGTGGGCAGTAACATGATGAACTGCCGGACGGAGGAGCAGTGGAGGATGGTGGGAGGGAAGCAGTGTGCTCTCAGGGGCAACACACCCTCAACACTCACACAAACACAGGTATGTGGGTTGGCACCATGTCAACCTGGGTCACATGCCAACTTGTTCATACTCAGCTATTGACGTTTTATCCACAAGTGTCTTTCGAACCTAATGTCTGATGCCCTTGCACAGGTGCACCATGCCTGTCACAGCTTTCAGACTGGGGAGGGAACAAAGTTCCTGAGTGCAACGTTCACATGCTGCCCTGCTGGGTACAAGCCTAGTAAGTTGTGTGTGTGAGTAGTGAGTGTGTGCCAGCCTGTTTGTAAGTGCATGTGTAGTGTGTTTATGTGTGTGTGTTTGTTAACACATGTAGTGAGTGAGAGTAGTGAGTTTTATGTATGCATGTGTGTGTGTGTGTGTGTATGTGTGTGTGTGTATGTGTGTGTGTGTGTGTGTGTGTGTGTGTGTATGTGTGTGTGTGTGTGTGTGTGTGTGTGTATGTGTGTGTGTGTGTGTGTGTGTGTGTGTGTGTGTGTGTGTGTGTGTGTGTGTGTGTGTGTGTGTGTGTGTGTGTGTGTGTGTGTGTGTGTATGTGCACGCATGCAAGATATGTCGAGGAGCTTCTACCTGTCGTATGCACAAGGCCAGCCACCTGACTGCATTTTGTGCATGAGATAGCAGTCCCCATCTCCCGGTCACCCCAGTGCAGCTGAAGAGGCCTGGCATTGACCTAAACACATCCTGCTCAGTGGATGATTTTGCACAACATCTTGGTCTGCCTTTGTTATTCAGGAAGATTGTTGATTGTTCAATGCATGCAAACTGGTTTATTTACTCCTCACACAGGCACCTCCCCACCTCCCCCCACATCTGCACCCTCACACCCTCCCATACAACATGAAACAGTTACATACCAACAGCTGGTAAGTTACACTGCCATATAAGGTAATTCAGATGACATCATCTAGCCTCGTTCCCAGGCCTTCACTGAATCCAGTTTTTGATCGCTTGTAGTACTGGGAATGAGGCTAGACTATACTCAATGTCTGCCACACTTCAATGGATGAGTTACCCTTGTTCCCAGCCCCTCACACCTCCAGCTTTCACCACTTGCACTGAACACTGGGGGTGTGGGAGGCTGGGGGTGTGAGAGGCTGGGGATGTGAGAGGCTGGGGGTGTGAGAGGCTGTGAACGAGGCTACGTACCAATGCAGACATATAGCACAGAGCTTTGGGTCACTTGATTCACTTGAAAGTTTCTGTGCCTGCAGTTTCAGTAACCATTGATTTGTTAATGAGGTCCCTACATTGAGCAACAGTGTTGTGGCCAGACCCCACCCTGAAAAAAGGTCGACAACTAGTTAGTTTTACCAGGCCACCAGTATTGACAAGCCGAGGATAACATACATGTACTTTAGATGTAGCGAGCATTCAACACTTGAATGACGTAGGCTACCACCAATGTTCAGTAGTCAAGACTGCTAAAATAGCACAACCAAGAAGGCGCTTGATAGTCACCAGATGCTTCTTCTCGTGAGAAGGTGGGATCTGGGTACAACAATATTGAACAAGAGATCAAAACAAAAGTAGAGGTGGAATGGCCTGGAAGAGAATCTACAGTATCTGCATTTTGCTCAGTCCAGACTGAAGTTTAACATTTCTTCTTCCTCTCAGCACTCTACTGATGCCCCAGACACTGGAGATCATGTGGGGGAGGAAGAGATGGAAGATGATCATGTGGGGGAGGAAGATGAGGACAGCTCTATGTACTACCTTCCAGTAACCTTGGGTCTGCTCACATTGGCTGCACTGGCCTTGGTGATGTGGTCTCTGCTGCATAGGTGTGTGAAATATAGCTACAAAGATGGTGTAGAACTGAACATGCCAGATTTGATTGTGTTAATAGTTTAATAGCCTTGTTTCCAGGCCCCACCCAGCTTTCCATCGCTTGGTCTGCACATGGGGAGAGCCTGGGAACGAGGCTGATAGTGCAATATATGTGAACAACTCTCTAACTTTCAACATTAATTGTAATACAACTTCGAATTCAGCCTTCTTTCTCTACATTCACAGATGATTATCAACATATTGAGTATATAGCAGTTGTGCGTGCATGGCTAAAAAAAGCTTCATGGCTATAACAATTAAACTACACCCATTGCCTGTACATTTGGACACAATAGGCGCTAACGTGCTACTATTGCACACACTCCCTCACTCTCTTACTCTCTCTATACCATCTCAGGTGTCGTAACAAGCGCTCTTTCAAGCCTCCACCAGAACCAGTTACCTGCTATGCCAACCTGAGCAGTGAGGGGTTGGAGGAGGAAGGAGAAGGAGGGTGGGAGAAAGAAAAGGACACCTCCTTTCTCATTGCCAACAAACATTTTTCCTCTAGCAAATAGTCAAGGGCACACAGGTATAAATTACAATAGTCTATTGAGAATTTTCACATCATTGTGTTTGCCTTTGCCCTCCGACGCGCACACACACACACACACACACACACACACACACACACACACACACACACACACACACACACACACACACACACACACACACACACACACACACACACACACACACACATGCACACAGGTGCTGGTACCAAATACTGTCTTTTGCATGAACTGAAGAAACCACATAGAGTTGTGTCGATGGTTATTGTTTTCTTATATTACTTATAAGGCTAGTTGAAGGTCATTCTTCCAGGGTTCATCCCCTTATTGCCAAGTGGGCGGGGCTGGGTCGATACACGCGCACTTGTCTTGTGGCCCCGACTACTTTCCAGCGGGCGCGAAAAATGCGGTCTGGGAACGAGACTACGTGCGCACATCGATGTAGCCTCGTTGACGGAAATATGTTGGGGGCGTATACACAAAACGAGACAACTCACACGATCATGAAGCAGGTATTGTCATGCAGTTAGCTACTAATTTAGACTACTGTTGACGGTGGGCCACTCCAGTCTGTGCCCAGATTTCAGTTTCTCCTTGGGCTAATGATAACTAGTCTCGTGTAGCCAGACTCTCGCTGGGAGAGTCTGACTACGCGAGACTAAAATTAATGATAACAGCTTTCAAATTTGCGGCCCTCGCCCGGGACGATTTACCCTCAGTAAGTAACTCCACAGGACGCAATAACTGTTCCTATGTGGAGATGTGCACTGGAATGGCACATGCAAGACCGTGTGCTTTCCATGGCTAAACTACTGTGGGCCTGCTGGTCAGTTGTCAGCATGCGGACAATTATAGCCCATTGTCAGTGGATACGAAACTAATAATAGTGATGAGCATCCCACTATGCCATTCTTCCAGGTGAACCTCCTCCACCCTCTTGCATCACTGAAGTGGAGTGAATATTCCAAGATACCAGTGGATGTGTATAATGCACAGGCAGTTGTGCTGGGCAACAAGGTCTACATAGGAAGAATCGTGCATGATGGGTCATCATCCAAGCTCCTTGTCTTTGATTTCACTGAGGATTCGTATGGCATACTGGACACACCCACTGAAGACTACACCCTCACCACATACCGCTCCCTGCTGGTGCTGGTTGGAGGCAGAGATCCAGATACTGGGAAGGCTACTAACCAGCTGAGGGTCTTGGATGAGCAAGATGATTGGATCGCAAGCGAATCTCTACCTCCTATGACAATGAAACGCTATCAGGCATCTGTTGTGAGTGTACGTGACCACCTTGTTGTAGCTGGGGGGTGTTGTAGTGATGGTAGTCCTTTAGCTACAGTGGAGGTGTATGATGGCCACCAGTGGAGGCAGGTCCAGTCTCTTCCCAGAGCACGTCCTTCTATGAAGTCAGCTGTCCTTGAAGGGAACTGGTACTTGGCTGGTGGAACAAGACAAGGCAGCAAGATCTACCACACCTCCCTGGAGTCTCTAATAGCCACCTCAGAAGAAGCTGGGCAGACATCAGTGTGGAAGAAGCTACCAGGTGCACCTCTCGAGTGGTCCACACTTGCTGTATTCAGAAACCAGCTGATTACAGTGGAGGCAGGATACTACCGCAGCTCAGCCATCCATGCCTACTTTCCCAACACCAACTCCTGGGTGCATGTGGGTGACTTGCCGGTTGCCTGCTATTCCACTTGCACTCTAGTCCTCCCCACCGAAGAGCTGCTGGTGATAGGAACTAGACCTGGGCTGGCATTCTGTTTGTTCAGAGCAAACATTGGAGGTAACTCACATTTGTGGCATTTTTGTGCAACATTTATAGGAATAACTTTTCATTACAAAATGGTACACTCAAAGAAAGAACATGCTAAAACTACATGCATTCACATTTTAATTGAATGTCCCGAAATACAACATCCCACCTTAGCTCCTGCTCATGCATGAAGCAGGAGAGTACTATATATATACCAGAGTATGTTTTCACCTCCTGAGTATATTGCAGCACACTAAGACATTTTAAAATTTCTTTGTATTTCCACAGTAACCTCATTTCCTGATAGCCACTTTGACATGAGTTCTCTAGATCGCTTGGAGAATGTTGCTGGTATTGCCATTTTTAGTGAGATAGATGAAGAGCTCCTTGAGATGGCTTTGGCACTAGATCTTTGTAAATCCACTCGTGACACTCTCAGCAAAAAAAATGGCATGGAAGAGGGATCAAAAGCCATGATGGAAGCGTGGCTCTCAGGTGAGAGTCCCCTATCTCCCACATGGCAAGTGCTTTTGGAGACACTTCAAGCTATCGAGAAGGGAGAGTTGGCTCAAGAGATTGAGCACTTCTTTAATACAATACCAGTTACTTCATCATTACTGTCCCTGGTAAGTTACGTGCCCGTGTATCAGATTGGTACCTTGTACTTAAATGCACTGGTGCACAGTGTGAGTTTCTCTTTTTCTCAGATATCGGACACCAAGAAGGAAGATATTGGGCTCAACATGTCTGAAATTGAGAGCAAAGAGCAGCAGACCAAGCCAGATTGCAAAGCAGTGGCTGTCCAGAACAGTCCTGACTGCCAGGAGGTGGCCGTCCAGAACAGTCCTGACTGCCAGGAAGTGGCTGTCCAGAACAGTCCTGACTGCCAGGAGGTAGCTGTCCAGAACTGTCCTGACTGCCAGGAAGTGGCTGTCCAGAACAGTCCTGACTGCCAGGAGGTGGCCGTCCAGAACAGTCCTGACTGTCAGGAGGTGGCTGTCCAGAACAGTCCTGACTGTCGGGAGGTAGCTGTCCAGAACAGTCCTGACTGCAAAGAAGTGGCCGTCCAGAACAGTCCTGACTGCCAGGAGGTGGCTGTCCAGACACATGGTGAAGCTACTGTTCCAGAGACTACTAGTAAGCCAATCACTTTAAGTTATTTGTAGACTTATTGTTTAATGCTTAGCAACCAAGATTTTGAACAGCAAATAAGAATGGGTGACACTAGGGTAAGGCAATTGGTCACTAGATGAAATAATTGTATGAACTTCAAATTCTCCAGATTCTATTCGTGGAGTGGAGGTGATCAGAGAAACTGAGTTCGCAGTTCCAATTCAAGGGGGCTCATTTGAGTGGAGAGGATATGGACTGAGAGTTCATGTTCCCAAAGGCAGCCTTCCACCTGGCATGGGAGAGTGCAGGATCAACATCAGAGCAAGTCTCTCAGGGCAGTTTCAGCTTCCTGAAGACTCAGCCCTCCTCAGCCCTGTCTTCTGGATCTCAGTACCCTGCAAATTCTCAAAACCTGTGACACTTGAAATCCAACACTGTGCACTCAGAGAAGATGACACAGTATTGTCTGATCTCAGCTTTGTCTCTGCCAAGTGCTCTCAGAAGGACCTTCCCTACAGGTTTAGACAGGTAGATAGAGGTGTTTTCACCACACACAGCTCCTATGGTAGCATCCAGCTAAGCCACTTCTCTGGGAATGCTATCACTGGGAAAAAGAGGACCCCACGATCCTACTGTGGACATTTGTACCACACTATGAAGCAGATGTATGACTGGAGATACTACTTTGTCATCACACAAGATCTTGATGCAAAGAATATGGTACAGCTTATGCATATATACATAGTCTGTCCAGTGACCATGTGACTTAAAGTGATTCCTTTGCAGGTTGTGAGAGAGTACTATGGCCACTTTGCCAAGAAAGAAGTCACCCTGCGGGTGAAATTTGGGCGCAGCGAAATAACTTTGGGCATTCCTGAGGATGGACTGGTGA
The DNA here is from genome assembly GCA_949130485.1 of Agelas oroides. Taxonomy (NCBI): domain Eukaryota; kingdom Metazoa; phylum Porifera; class Demospongiae; order Agelasida; family Agelasidae; genus Agelas; species Agelas oroides. Next base: position 7,525,832 of record OX422188.1, read on the forward strand.
CAAGAGAGGGCTGGAGAATAGCACCATTCTCCTACCCGACTGTGAGTGAGGCATGGACCAACAACTTAGACCTACTCATTACAGCATTGAGATACAGTAAGCTTTTATAGAGATTGCAATAATTCCCAGATCTCTAGGAAGGACGTAGATCAGTTTGAACCTGGTCAGTGGATCCCTGAGTGTCAGCTGGTCGTGGAATGGGAGAGAGAGGGCCAGAGACCTGTGCGACTACGACACAAAGTAGATCTCATCGGAGCCAAAAAACCATACAACTTCATCCTCCTCACTCTAAATCCAGCCATGGAAGGTAATTGGGTTATGGTATATACTTGGGATTCACCCTGCATGTGCAACATAATAAGGGCACTGTTATGAATGGCTATAAATTATTGCAGATAGCTAATTAAGCAATTTCATTCTCAGGGTGTATGACTGTTTACGTTCTTTACCTCATACAGACATGGAGACTTTGCATACTCCCGGCTTATCTCCTTCACACAGTGACCGTGAAGGGTCCTTACCCACAGACAGTGTTAGAGGTGAGTTGTTCATACAAACCATTTAGTGTGGGGTCACTATCAGTTCCTTCACTTTGCAGTATGGTAGTATGCACTACTGGATACTTGTACTGGTATTTATGCTTGTCCTCATGCAGAGGCAGCAAGACATCAATCAACATCCTGCAGTGGGTTGTTGGAATACAGCCAAAGTGTTTATTTAGATTCAGAGTCACCTGGTTGTCTCCCCATGTCTGTTTATAGTGTTTAGTTCTATACTTTAATTCTCCCTATTTACATAGCTACAGCTCCTACACCAGATATGAGAGACCTGATGGATGCTCTCTACCACACGGTGGCAGACAAGTGGGAACATATTGGCATCTACCTCCACCTTCCCATGCCCACCCTGAAGACTATCGCTGTAGAGCACCAGCGTGACCCTCACAAGTGCCTCATTGGGATGCTAGATGCTTGGCTGAAAAGAGTGGACCCTCCCCCTACCTGGTCTGCTGTTGTTGAAGCTGTGGAGTTTCTGGGGGAGGAACAGCTTGCACAAGAACTTAGAGAGAAGTACCGTCCATGAAATTGATTTATAGCAGGATATTGCAAATGCAGGTTGTAGCTAATATAAACATAGTCATAGTTGTTCTCTTGTTGTATCATGGCAACCTTATCTCCACTTGATAGTGTGCGGCATGAAGCATTATATCCCTTCAACTTACACGCACAATGTCATGCATACCAGCTGAGCAATTAGCATGTGTTTATTGATATAGTTAACTTTATCCTGGACTTTAGTTTAGTTGTTATACCATACTCCACGTAATTTTCCATGGCCAGGTGTTATTGCATGATAATGCATGAACGCATACCAAATATTGTGCATTTGAACACATGCACTTGTCTTCTGGTGTCATGTGAAAATGGGGACCCGGGGTCCCCATTTTCACGAGGGTTCCCAAAATTTTATAACACCGGTAAGATGAAGGCATTCGTTCCCAGACAACATTTTTCGCGCTCGGCGAAAAGTACTAGACTAATTCACTCCTTCCATATATGGTAGCGCGTGTACGCTTAGCGGATTGTCGAGGGCGTGGCGAGCCAAACGTCGATGATGGATCTAGTCTCGTGCCCAGACAACTTTTCGCAGGATACACCAGGCAAGGTATTGTCAAGTAGCTGGCCACAGGAGTATATAGATCATCTAGACTACGTAGTCTAGATGATCTATGATTGTATTACAACCCCCCCCCCCAAGATGACCAGCTTGTGAAAAACAGTATGAACCACTGGACAAAGTGTATAATTTGGCATCAACCTCCTGGATGTCCATTGTAGTACAGCACTACCCCCCAGACAAACTGGTCTTCTGGGGGACGTACAGACGTCAAATGGAATAGCTATCCCATTTACCCCCGTCGTTTTGAATATACATGTCATCCTCTAGCAGACTTCTATGAACCTTCTTCACCCCCTTGCATCACTGGAGTGGAGGGAATGTTGCAAGCTACCAGTGAGTGTGTATAATGCCCAGGCAGTTGTGCTGGAGAACAAGGCCTACATTGGAGGAGGAGGCATGGACCCCAAACCATCATCCAGGCTCTTCATCTATGACTTCACCAAGAATTTGTGGGACAAACTGGACACACCCACACAGTGGTATGCCCTCACCACTTACCACTCCCAGCTGGTGCTGGTTGGCGGTGTGGACCCAGACACTGGAGAGGCTACAAACCAGCTGTGGGTCTTAAATGAGCAATGTCATTGGACCCAGCCCCTGCCTCCCATGATAACAGAACGCTATAATGCATCTGCTGTGAATGTAGGTGACTGCCTTATTGTAGCTGGGGGATGTAGTGGTGATGTTGGTAGTCCTCTAAATGAAGTGGAGGTGTATGATGGCCACCAGTGGAGGCAGGTCCAGTCTCTTCCCAGAGCATGTTCTTCTATGAAGTCAACTGTCCATGAAGGGAACTGGTACCTAGGTGGTGGAACAAGACAGGGCTGCAAGGTTTACCATACCTCCCTGGAGTCTCTAATAGCTACCTCAGATGGGGCTGGGCAGGCATCGGTGTGGAAAAAGCTACCTGATTCACCTCTCGAGTGGTCCACACTTGCTGTACTCAGAAACCAGCTGATCACATTGGGGGGAGGGTACAACCATAGCTCAGTCATCCATGCTTACTCTCCCAGCGTTGACTCATGGGTGCATGTGGGGGACTTGCCTGTTGCCTGTGATCCCCCCTCTACTGTAATCCTTCCAACAGGAGAGCTACTAGTGGTAGGAACTAGACCTTGGCTGTCATCGTGTTTGTTCAGAGCAAATGTTGGAGGTAACTTGTATATGTGTGCATTTGTTGTAGTAGCACTTTATATATGGGGTGCATGGGCACTCCAGTGTATGTTTTCACCTCCAGTACCTCACGGTCCATTACTATCTCTTTGTATTTTCATAGTAAACTTATTCCCTGATGGCCACTTTGACATGAGTTCACTTGATCGCTTGGAGAAAGGAGCTGACATTACCATCTTTAACAAGCTGGCTCCAAAATTCCTTGAGATGGCTTTAGCACTAGACTTTGATGAAAGTACACTTGACAGTCTCAAAATAGAAAACAGTCCAGTTGAGGGAACAAAGGACATGATGGAAGCATGGCTCTCAGGTGAGAGTTTTCTACCCCCCACGTGGCAAGTTCTACTGGAGACACTTCAAGCTATTGAGATGGGAGAGCTAGTTCAAGAGATTGAGCACTTTTTCAACAGAATATCAGTTACCTCACCATCATTATCCCTGGTGAGTCATGTGCTTGTGTATTGGGTCCACAGTGGTTGAGTTTCTTTTTTCTAATAGATATTGGAGAGCAAGAAGGAAGAGCTTGAGCTAGACTTGTCTACAATTGAGAAGAAAGAGCTGCAGACTAAGCCCGATTGCAGAGATATGGGTGTCCAGACACATGGTGAAGCTACTGCTTCAGAGACCACTGGTATATGCTGCACTTATGTAACTCTTATGTGTAGCTCGTGCAGTCTTTCAATCTACTTGCAATTACAGTATACTGTAAGGAATCATGGAGGTAGCAAAATCCTCCATGGAAATGAGGATAGGTGTAATTTACCTCTCATGAATGTGAAAATATACATTGTCTTGTTCTTGGTTCCAGGTTACCAGAAACCATGTTTACATAAAATAGTACTTTCTTATCTACATGACATCATGTTTCCACTGTTTTCAGGATACCTGAGGGGGGTAAATGTCATTGCAGAGACCAGTGTCCTAGTCACCAACCAGGCCCAGACCTTCCACTGGGCAGGTTATGGACTGAAGCTCCACATCCCCCAGGGAGCCCTGCCAACCGGTTTGAAGGAGTGTAGACTCCTCATCAAGGTGGGCTTATCTGGTCAGTTTGCACTCCCCCAGAATACCTCCCTTGTGAGTGCAGTCTACTGGCTGGACAGTGAGCCTCGATGTACGTTCTCCCAACCCCTCACCCTGGAAATCCAGCACTGTGTGAAGCTCAATAAGAGCTCAAGACTGAGCTTTGTCCATGCAAAGTGCTCCCAGGCACACCTCCCCTATGAATTCAAGGCTGTGGAGGGAGGAACGTTTTCCAGTGAGAGTGCTTCTGGCTGTATACAACGTGGTCACTTTTCTCTGTTGGGAATAATCTGCAATCCTTTCTCTTTGGTTAGACTGTCTTATAATGCACTAGCATCAGAAGTTCAACTGTATCGTGCCAGCCTCTACTACCTGAGGAAGGGAGCAAATCAGATAGATATTCACTTTGTGATCACCAGAGACCAGGAACCACATACCACAGTAAGTTCTAGCCAGTGTGTTCTTATTGTCTTATTGTTGATTATGATTATATTTCTTTAGTTTGTCAGACGGAAGTATACTGCTGAAGGTGCCACAATTGGACCAAACTTGCGAGTTGAGTTTGAATCAAACAACATCTCACTGGAACTGCCTTCAAGGGAACTTATTCTTAATGGTGGATGGAAAATTATTCCACTGATTCCTCCAGAGGTAATGACACATACATGCATTTCTGTGCCTATTGGACAGATTATATATTGACTGTGTGTCCTTACAGATCACTAAGGAAGATGTGGACAGCTTCAAGATTGGACGAGATATCTCCTCTTGCCAGCTGACAGCAATGTGGACCACACGGAATGAGCCATCACAACTCATTCACGAAATACCACTCAAGGGTACCAAGAAACCTTCCTTTTTCTCCATTATACTTGAGTGTGTCTCTATCCCACCATGTAGAGGTAAATCATTTGATATTCATTATTCTTAGCTACTTATACAGTTTTGCAAACTCTCAGGTGCAATTTTTCATGCAAATAATAGTCCTGGCACAGCCTCCTTTTCAGGCTGTTGTTGTATACTATATGAACAAAGAAGCCTGGAAAAAAGGCTAGTCCCAGCTCTTTAGCCTCATTTCTAAGGCTGTTTCCGGAAGCCTCCCGGCCATCAGAATCTGGACAGTGGCAAAGGCCTGGGAATGAGACTACCAGTTCTTGTGGCTAACTTCAATAACTTGTACATTATTCTACGTGTCTAAATATTATCCTGTAGGGGTGATAAGGCATCAGCCAACTCTTAGCTCCAGCAGTGGATCAATGGAACACAGCCAGGGTGAGTGAGGTGTCCTGAGTTAGTTATTAGTTGCAACTACACTCTTCAGGGTTTGGTAATTATTATTTTTCAACCATGTATATAGCTACAGCTCCCATACCCAATATGAAAGACCTGATGGATGCTCTCTACCACACGGTGGCAGACAAGTGGGAGCACGTTGGCATCTACCTCCACCTCTCTATGGCCACCCTGAAGACCATCTCTGCAGAGCACCAGCATGACCCTCGCAAGTGCCTCATTGGGATGCTAGATGCTTGGCTGAAAAGAGTGGACCCTCCCCCTACCTGGTCTGCTATTGTTGAAGTTGTGAAGTTTTTGGGGGAGGAGCAGCTTGCAAGAGAACTTACAGATAAATACTGCCCCCTAAATTTATAACATGAGCAGTAGCTAGATAGTAAAAACAATAGGTGTAGTGGCTTGATTGCTGTTCTTTGTATGGCAACTACAACATATCAATCTTATACCCTAGCTAGTCATCCTATTTGTGTAGTTGCATACCAGATAAGCAGTTGGTACATGTGGATGTGTCAATTTTTATATTTGTTGTTGATATGTACTGGATTTCCCATCTAAACTACCCTCGTTCCCAGGCCTTCCCCGCCTACAGTTTTTGATCAAGTACTGCAAGCGATCAAAAACTGTAGGCGGGGAAGGCCTGGGAACGAGGCTAATATAAACTGCATGCGTGCAATATAGCAATTCCACATCATAATTACAAGTTAAATGGCCGGGCACTGCTGCCATTCCTTTACCATGCACTAATGCAGCCACTAAATATCACAGGTATTATGTCTAAAATACATTTGGTCATGATAAGTGGGTAAGTCAAGCATTAATGTAATTTGGCAGGTGTCCAAGTGTTAGAAGTCACAGTGAGGCATGCACTTGCCAAGCAGTAATCTGACCAGAAATGAGGAGAGCTAGAAATTGGAGCAAACAGAAGCAAAGTAAAAGGGTGTGTACAAGTATACTGGTAGCCCATCATGTTTACAGCTGGAGAGTAGACTATAGTGATCCAAAGAGAGCTCAGAAAGAAGTGTAATTGATGAACTCTAAACCTAAGTACTAATCAAGTTCTATGAACCTATTCAGAAAACAAATATAGTTCAAGGAGTGAAAAGCTATGTTGAAGACATGGGATTTAGGTGAAATCCATGTTATAACTTCCTACTTGGCAACTGCAGCTGGCCATGGGTTCACAAACTTGTCATGACATAGCTAGAGTAACTGTTGAGCCCTTGGCCTTTAATGTCTCATGAGGTCAATTGCTACCAAACCAACTCTCATGAAATGAACCGATCATGAGATCAACTCTATCAAAATCAGAGATCATATATCAAACTGAACTTAAGTTTAAATACATGTAGCTATCTATGTAGTGCTTATTTCGTGCAAAATAGCATTTTATGGCATCTAGAAAATCACTAAGACTGTAATCAGTGTGATGCTCCCTCTTTTAAAAATTAATGATCTAAACAATAATGAGTATTGAATCTCGTGTGCACTGCCACCCAATGAAAGGAGCTTAGCTCAAACACTGTTGTGGGTTCACTGTGTTACGTATGTGGAGCATCATCATTAACCCACTGTCTCCTCTCAAGCCCACTTCCTCATTGAAGATACTGGGTTGTTCCCAACTCAGGCCTGGGAATGAGGTCAGCTTCTCAGGTACATTTGATACTTGATCTGGTGGATGATTGTATTCACAGTACATGTGACATCAACATCCTCACCATTTACCAGGCCTCTATGCACTATCGAAAGGGACGGACCTATGTAACTCACGTGATCGATCAGCCCTGTGCATATAACATTGTTTACTGACAGGAAGTTGTAGATACAGTGTTGTCTGATCTCAGCTTTGTCTCTGCCAAATGCTCCCAGAGAGACCTTCCCTACACGTTTAGACAGGTGGGTGGAGGGGTGTTCACCACACACAGCTCCTTGTGGCCAGACCCTACCCTTTCTTCCAGGTAGGTCTGGCCACGCGAGACTACATGTATGTTGGCCATAAATCATGATAAATCCCTGTCTACTGTGTTTCATCTGTTATATTCTCCACTCTGATTGGTCCTTGTTGTTATTAGTAAAAGCACAATGGTAATCAGCTATGTTATTAGCAAAGTAGTTTATACTGTTAACATCATTTTACAACTTCCTGTCAGTAAACAGCAGGGCAGATCGATCACGTGAGTTACATAGGTCCGTCCCTTTCGCTAGCGCATAGAGGCCTGGTATAGCCTTAGCCTCGTTCCCAGGCCCGCGCCCAGCTTCCCGTCGCTTGCAGTACGGTTAAGCGAGAGAGGGCCTGGTACATTTTCTCACGTGAGTGACGTCACAGACAGGGCAAATTATGCGAACGTGGGCGTCATGTAAACCACAAAAAACTTCGAATGTACCAGGCTAGTCTCGTGCCCCGCCCGCGCGCGCCTCCCGGCGAGAAACGGTCTGGTGAACGAAGTCGAATTTCTTGGGCTTATTACCCAAAACGGGTAATGACCAATGAGATCGCGAGATCGGTAATTATTACGTAGCACTTCCCTTACAACAGTAAAATTTGTTCACATCTATTCGAGTATCCGTACCTTTTTTGAGTGGGTTGGCCGCAAAATGTTTTGATCGTTGCTAGGTTACAATGTCGCAAAAGTGTGCGCTAGCCCAAGAAATTCGACTTGGTTCACCCATAGATAATAGAGCTACGAACAGGGATTGGAAACGGCAATAATTTTACGTCGAATCATCGTTTCGGTCACGTGATCTGACGCACACTGCATTGGCAGTAGACGACTGTGCGCGAGCGGTGGTTATGTGCGTTTCTTCTTTCCCCCGAAGGTCGAGTGGTTTCTGGCAGACTGCTATTGCGATGGAGGGATATTCACGAGTCCTGAAAATTATCAGCAGGCCTGAAGACGACTAAGACAGATTGATACGTCCTCTGCATGAGCTGGAGGCACCTGTTCAGAAAGCTGGAGAAAACTGCACACAATTACTGCAGCTCCATTGTTTTGTCAGCATTACATTGACCTATGTACTGCTAATACTGTACCAGCAGACTTTACCTAAACCAGGGTACAGATCTCTCTAGAAAACTACAAGAGTTTTCACATTATTTACACTCTTCAAGACCTCCCATCAAACCGTGTACTGTATCACAAAGAAATAAGCCACTCAGTTACATTCTTTGCTAATGGTTACACTTTATGACAGCTTGCATCATTGGGTAGCCCTGTTTATTTTCCAGAAAAAACTACGAAACTATTATTTTAGCATTTCTACATTGCATAAAAATCAATTCACAACTGTGCATAGTACAATTTTCGACCAGAATATTGTAGATACCGTGGTATATCAGTAAATGCACAAGAACCTCTAGTGCGATGACCCGCGCGGGAGATAAACGATCGTATACCTGTTAGTGGGCACCGCCTTCTAACCGAAACACCGGAACGATGATTCAACGTGACGTCATCGACGTTTTGCCCGAGTTTGCCCGTAAATTTTTTGTCCGTTTCCAATCCCGTTTCAGTGCTCTATTATCTATGGTTCACCAGACCGTTTCTCCTCGTGAGAGGGTGGGGTCTGGGGACAAGACTAGTACCAGGCCCTCTCCCGCTTAACCGTACTGCAAGCGACGGGAAGCTGGGCGCGGGCCTGGGAACGAGGCTAGTATAGCCTCGTCCCCAGGCCTCCCCCCGTTTTACCTTCCGTTTGCGTAATACACGGGAGCGGAAGGCCGGCGAAAAAACGGGGAAGGCCTGGGAGCATTCATCACGTGAGTGGACGCGAGGTGGACGTAGGGGGGGCCCAGAGGAGGTCGGACACGGTTGAACTTTACTAATTAAAACGGCTGAGGTCACACTAATTGATCTTGGATATTGCAAGGTAGAAAGCTTTTTAGCTTTTTCTATGACTTGCCCCAGCCTTGAATCTTGATTTGAAAACTGGGGCCCCCCTCCGTAAAAGTCGAGAGAGCTAGTCTATTGAGATACGAAAAATCAATCAGTGTGACCTCAGCCGTTTTAATTAGTAAAGTTCAACCGTGTCCGACCTCCTCTGGGGGGGGCCGGGAGGGGCCGATATTCAAATATAAACGTACTAAACTTGAAAGTGAGTTTCTTACAGGTCAAGACGAGTAGTTGCCATCACGCTAAAGTCTGGAGCCCGAAAACGCGGTAGAGCGCTCGAACGGATGGTCCTGTGCGTTGTTTTGGCAGTTGGGCCCCTCCCCCCCTACGTCCACCTCGCGTCCACCCGACGTCATTCACGTGATGAATGCTCCCAGGCCTTCCCCGTTTTTCGCCGGCCTTCCGCTCCCGTGTATTATTGTGAACGCAAACGGAAGGTAAAACGGGGGAGGCCTGGGAACGAGGCTAGGCCTGGTAAATGGTGAGGATGTTGATGTCACATGTACTGTGAACACAATCATCCACCAGATCAAGTATCAAATGTAGCCTCGTCCCCAGGCCCCACCCAAAAATCGGGAAAGGGGGCTGGTGTTACTTGCAAAAATTCCCGTATGTGCTGTGTCAGCAGTCTTCGTTTGGAGTAGAGGAATCACGTTCGTCCATTACCAATTACTAAATTCTTGACACGTGAAAGTAGTAGACTTGTTCCAAGACCACTTGAAAATGGGAACGGGGCAAGCAGACTTTTTATAAACCTCGGATTTCAGAATCTTGGAGCGTAGTTACGCTTGCTAGGCTACTGCTCTTGCCTCACAGGATTTTTCTGTAGTCGCTCCGTAGCAAGATCTGTTCATCTACTCTGTAATGCCATCGTCAACAGTAGCTGGCTACCACGTGATCAAGTAAGGCACGTAATTGGTATATCAAATGTACCTGAGAAGCTGACCTCATTCCCAGGCCTGAGTTCTCTACTATCTATGGCTAGCGCTAGCCCTCGAGCGCTCCCGAGGCCGGCGGCCTGGCCTGCATGCTGCATGCTACTCAACTATCTTCTCGACCATCCTCAGTAAAGCTTCAACATGGATCAGCCATTCCAGGTATTTGTCAAGTAGAAGTAGCTAGCTACGTAGTGTTGTTTTGCGAGTGGGTGGGGCCGGGGGAGACAAATAGACCCTTTCCGTCCCGCAGCGCCGATCCGTGCCGCATACTGAAAGCGATCGGCGCTGCGGGGCGGAAAGGGTCTGGCTTGCGATAAGATCTATGATAAAAGCATCGTGAACTTTCAGTCTTCCCATGGATGGACCGCAGCAGGTATGCAGCTGGTGTTAGTGTTTAATGATAGGCTGCCTCACTTTATATATACCATCTATCCAGCCTAAAATCAACCTTCTCCACCCTCTTACATCATTGGAATGGAGTGAATACGGTTACGAAATACCAGTGGGTATGTATAATGCCAATGCAGCTGTGCTGGAGAACAAGGTCTACATTGGAGGAAGAATCTTGAACACTGGGTCATCATCAAAGCTCCTCATTTATGATTTCACTGAGAATTTGTGGGACATACTAGACACACCTACCCAGTGGTATGCTCTCACCACTTACCACTCACAGCTGGTGCTGGTTGGGGGTGTAGATCCATATACCTATGCTGAGAGGGTTACTAACAAGCTGTGGGTCTTGGAGGAGCAAGATAATTGGACCCAGCCTCTTCCTCCTATGATAACAAAACGATATCAAGCATCTGCTGTGAGTGTGGGTGACCACCTTATTGTGGCTGGGGGGTGTGCTGGTAGTGTTGTTGGTGCTTTGGATGTGGTGGAGGTATATGATGGCAAACAGTGGAAGCAGGTCCAGTCTCTTCCCAAAGCATGCTCAGGGATGAAGTCAGCTGTCCTTGAAGGGAACTGGTACTTAGCTGGTGGAATGGGACAGAGTAGAAAGGTCTACTACACCTCACTGGAGTTGCTGATAACCACTTTCAGGGAGACTGGACAGACATCAGTTTGGGAGAAGCTACCTGATGCACCTCTTGAATGGTCCGCACTTGCTGTGTTCAGAAACCAGCTGATTGCTGTCGGGGGAGGGAACTATTACAGCTCGGCCATATACATCTACTCCAGCACCAACTATTGGGTGTATGTGGGAGACTTGCCTGTTACCTGCTCTTCCACTTGCACTCTAGTCCTACCTACAGGAGAGCTGCTGGTGGTAGGAACTAAATCTGGGCTGTCATCCTGTTCATTCAGAGCGAAAATTGGAGGTCAGACTTGGATTTATGTATGTAGGTGTATTAATTTGTTGTACATAGCTACTGGAACAGCTTTTCAGCAAAAATGTGCCATATAACAGGAGCTATAGAATTGGCACCATGCCCACCGGTACATGTTTTCACCTTTAATACACTATATATATAGGCTATATCAGAGAGTCGGTAGACTCTCTATGTAGGGATGGCGCCGACGCGCAATATATGCAATACTTAAGCAAAAGCCGTACAACTTCACCACAAACACGCAAAAAGTTTATTTAAGCATCCAGGCTTCCTCTTTGAGTGCCTTTGTTGTGATCAGCAAGACTCATAAGTGGCCAAAAGCCACGCGGAAGACAGCTAAACGCAAAAGTGTGCGATAGCAAAAGTGCCATTTTTCGTATTCTTTCTTTCTTTCTTGTTACGACTTTTGTTCAAACAACGATAACTCAAAAACGGTTCAAGCACTCACCTTGATTTTAGCACGAAACGGATGCTCATCACAGTGCGCAGCTTCCCAACCACTCAGCGTCTTCATAGTCTCAAATTCACCCTGGTCGATAAAAGCCATTCACAACACTCTGTGGTTGCTGTCCGTTGCGAAGGACGCCATTTTCTAATGTTGTACGCATGCGCACATGTAGTCTCGTTCCCAGGCCAAATACCACGATCACATTGTTTGGGAACGAGGCTAGTGCACGAGCGAAATCGCGAGTGGACCACGCGCACGGCCGGCACGGTCTCTTCCCGTAGTGGGCAAGGTTTACGAACGCCACACAGGTAAGGCGCTGCATTCAGCTGCTAACTTATAGCTACACTAAATAAAGTAGCTACTCACAGCTTTAGTAAACTGTGCTGCAGCTGGTCAGTCGTCAGGCCACACATTCAGGAGATCGGTTTATCGTGCGAAGCTCCGGAGAGTGGTTGGCCCTCATCAGATTCTAGCTGGCAAAGTTATTATATGCTTGGAACCACTACTAAATTGTCAATCCCGTTTCAAGTTTTGAAAGAAAAATTTCTTCATAGGCTTAGGTCTAACTGTAACTGAGATTAACATCAAAAAAGTACAGAAACAAGACTTGAAAAAACATTAAAAATGTAAAAGGATGTAGGGATGGCATGCCAAAAAGCATGCAAACAAGGTAGGGATGATATAATAGTGAAGGTAAATTTACAAAGCCCTATCCCTACATCTTTTTACATTACAGTTGCAAACTAATGTGAAAAAGATGCAGGGATGAGGCTTTGTTAATTTACCTTCACTATTATATCATCCCTACCTTGTTTGCATGCTTTTTGGCATGCCATCCCTACATCCTTTTACATTTTTAATGTTTTTTCAAGTCTTTATATAATAGTCTTTCTCTTGCTCTTGCTGAACATTTGACAGAAAGTTACATATTGTTGATGTTTATATATTCAATTATTGTACTTCATCTCAGCAGTAACCTCGTTCCCTGATGGTCACTTTAATGTGAGTGCACTTGACCGCTTGGAGAAAGCAGCTGACATTTCCATTTTTAACAAGTTGGCGCCAAGGTTTCTCGAGGTGGCCTCAGCACTGCACTTTAATGAATCCACTCTTGACAGTCTTAGAGAAGAAAACAATCCTGTTGAGGGATCAAAAGCAATGTTCAAAGCATGGCTTTCGGGAAAGAGTCCTCTACCACCCACTTGGATAGTTCTGCTGGAGAAACTTCAAGCTACTCATATGGGAGAGCTAGCTCAAGAGATCGAAAAATTCTTTAATGGAGTGTCAGTTACTTCACCGTCACTATCCCTGGTAAGTCATGCCTGCATGGGTATCAGGATGGTCCTTGGAACGCAGTGCCACCTCCTTAAACTTGTCTGTCACACTGCATGGTGACAAATGACTTCATGTAGTTAGGGGCCTCCTTGGAATGAAATGCAGTGGGGCACAGTTTGAGTTTATTTTTCCTCTTAGATGTCTGACAGCAAGAAGGAAGAACTTGAGCTAGATTTGTCTGCGCTAGAGAAGAAGGAGCAACAGACCAAGCCAGATTACAGAGATGTGGCTGTCCAGAACAGTCCTGACTGCTGTGATAAGGCTGTCCAGAACAAGGAAGTGGCTGTGCAGAACAAGGAGGTGGCTGTGCAGACACATGAAGCTACTAGTGTTGAGACTAATGGTATAGGCTAACAAATAGCAAAAGGCAGAATGAGTAGCAATTGATAGTGCTTGTGTGCTGATGCTTCAACATCTGAGCCATGTTACTATACTGTGCAAAGAGTGTCTCAGTGAGTACTGTTATGAAATGTCTATGTGATTATATTCATAAATACACTCATGCACTTTCCAGATTCTATTTGTGGAGTGGAAGTGATAGGGAAAGCAGAGTTCACAGTTCCAACTAAAGGAGTCTCCTTTGAGTGGAGAGGATATGGACTGAGGCTTCACATTCCCAAAGGCAGCCTTCCACCTGGCATGGGAGACTGCAGGATCAGCATCAGAGCAAGTCTCTCGGGGCAGTTACAGCTTCCTGAAGACTCAGACCTCCTCAGCCCTGTCTTCTGGATCTTAGTGCCCTGCAAGTTCTCAAAACCTGTGACATTGGAAATCCAACACTGTGCACTCAGAGAGGATGAGATGGTGTTGTCTGATCTCAGCTTTGTCTCTGCCAAGTGCTCTCAGAAGGACCTTCCCTACAGGTTCAAACAGGTGGATGGAGGAGTATTCACCACACACAGCTCCTATGGTAGCATCCAGCTGAGCCACTTCTCTGGGAATGCTATCACTGGGAAAAAGAGCACTCCACGATCCTACTGTGCACATTTGTACCATTGTATGAAGCAGATGTATGACTGGAGATACTACTTTGTCATCACACGAGATCTCGATGCAAAGAATACGGTACAGCTTATATCAGTGATCATGCGACTTAGTAACATGACAATTGTGATTTCACTGCAGGTTGTGAGAGAGCACTATGGCCACTTTGCCAAGAAGGAAGCCACACTGCGAGTGAGATTTCGGCGCAGCGAAATCACTCTGGGCATTCCTGAGGATGGGCTGGTGACAGGAGAGGGCTGGAAAATAGCACCATTTTCTCATCCCACTGTGAGTGAGGCCCTATAATGGACCAACAGCTTATACTACAGGATTGAGGTCGTAAGATGTACTGTGATTTCATACAGTAAAGCTTTAACGGAGATTGAATTGATGAATACCTGCAGATCTCCAGGAAGGATGTAGATCAGTTTGAACCGGGTCAGTGGATTCCTGAGTGTCAGCTGATTGTGCAATGGAAGAAGGACCAGAGACCAGTGCAACTGATGTACAGAGTGAATCTCATTGGAGCTAAACCACCATACAATTTCATTCACCTTACCCTTAACCCAGAGTGGGAAGGTAGTTACTTGATATCAAGTCATTGGTCACCTAATATAATCCAGTATAGAGTGGTTTTATTTGTATCTCATAATTGTTATGATGGTTGTTCTTATGCAGGGACTGTAAGACATCCATCAACATTCAGCAGTGGATCAGTAGAATACTGCACAGGTGAGTGAGAGGCATGCAGATTCTAGGAACAAGAGAAGATATCTTAAGATTTTATCCATCAAGTTTAAATCTTTTTTTTCCATCTTCTTTTTATGTGTAAACTTTTTATTGACCCTGACTCCATCCCACCACAATAGCTAGCTACATGTCTAATGTAAAGGGATATCTGATAATATGGTTCACCTGTACTACAACATTATTTTTATACAGGTGGTGACATGCCAGATCAAGGTAAAAAGAAAGCTGATTTGGTACATAGTTAACTATAATTATTATGCTGTGTTTGTAAACAGGTCTGCATAGCAGGTATACAGCTGGTTTGGACAGTGAACCTGAGCTCTCAGACCTCATGAATGAGGTAGCTGCCAAGATTCCAAGCAAATGGAGGGATGTGGGCCTGCAGCTAGGAATTGACCAGGGGGTACTGGAGGGAATTGGTCTCATCAGCCCAGGAGATATTAACCACTGTTACATGAATGTCTTCACACGATGGAAGAACCAAAACTCAACAACATGTCCATATACATGGTCAACAGTAGTGCGAGCTCTGCGGGCCCCAGCAGTTGGAGAGTGGAAGCAAGCTGACCAGATCAAGAATATACTGACTGGACATGCACCTTATCTTGATTAGCAAGCAACCATTATGATTTTTTTTTGTTCTATGTTTATGATATAATACATCTGATTGATAGCTTCTAGTACAGTCATGTATATGACACATCTACTGCAGGACCATAGCAAGCAGATGTGTCGGAAGGTCTGTGCATGCATGACATTGTGGAATTTAGTTCTCATGTCTGTATCTGTGTCAAAGGTATCAAATTGTAGATAGTTGAGTAAAAGTGGTAGTATATTATTAGTCTCATACCCAGACCCTCTTAGAGGGTTGAAGGGGGATCTGGGATCAAATAGTCCATAATGACTAAGCCACCTAGGTATACACATATTAGCACCATGCAACTCTACAACTATATCAGATCTATTGGGCTCCTCTTCAATTACGTCATCATTGTACCCCTGATCCCCTATCCTTCCACAGAAGATTAGATCTCAAAGATGTTGCTGAAATCTGCTCCAATGAGGGTAGATAGAAACGCACAATACACAAATACAACATACACAACATCACAGCATAGTGCACAGTGACTCATCAATACACAACGATAGTGAGTGACAAACCAGGGGGGCGGGGCCCACACAAATGATAGTACTTGTGACACTTGGTGGCTGCGCAGTACAGAAATGGCAGCAGTACATAATTTCACTATAACAACTGCAGCTGAAAATTGACTAAAATTGGTTGTGCTAGTGTTAGTATGGTGTCTTATGTGCCATAGGATTTGGTCATGATGCGGGGGCGTGGCAAGTCTCCAAACATGCCTGTGTCTTGCACACTCAGTGCCAAAGCTTTGATAGAGTTACCAACATCAGTCGGTGTGAACTGGCCATGAGGCTGTGTGTGAGATGGATAGGAAAGGGGAGAAAGGAGAAGGGGACACAGGAAGGATGGAGGGAAGGGGGAAAGAAGGAAGAGAGGCAGAAAGGAGAAAGGGAGGAGAAAGTGGAAGAGGGAGGTAGGAGAGAAAGGAGGGGAATGGGGTGGGAACAAGTTTGCAATATCAATACACTACAGCCTACAGTGCCTTACAAAATGTACAGTTACTTTTATGTGGCTCCTTACCGATCCTCTCTCGTAATCTTCCTCTGTGGTCTTGGATCTTCGGAACATAGGAACTGACACAGGGACTGATGAGGGAAGATCAGAGGTGTTCAGGGCAGAGACATCACGATATGAGCTGTCTGTTGAGAGAAGGGGGCAGAAGAGAGAAAGAAGTAAGTATTTAAACCACTAATATGAGTTCAGTTCAGCAAGTTCATTCCCACCAATTCTCCACACTTTTCTCCCCCCCCCCCCCTCCCTCCCTCCCCTCTTCCTTACCATCAGTGCTGATCTCCTCGTCTTCATCGTCTGACTGTGGAAACAGGACTCCACCACCCCCATTGCCACTGTCTGTCTCTTCATATGCCTCAGGGTAGTCAAACCCCTCCAAGGAAAACATTGTGTCATCCGAGGGAAGATGAGGGCCCTTGGATGAGTGTGGCTAGGGAGAGAGGGGAGAAGGGACACTGAATTACAATGGTATTGAGGTGGGCTATATTTGGAACATCCTACTTACACCAGCTACAGGAGCCGAATCCAAAATTAACTTACTAGGCCCACCAAAAAATTAAGTATACCCTCCAACTTTCTCTCCTACCCCCAATTCTCCCTTTTAATTGTCATTTTGAACTTTCTGACAAGGCACATTCCACACACTAGCTACCTTGGAGGGGAATGGCTTTGGATCTTTCAGTGTGATGGTGACTCTCTGTTGCTCAGGTGACGGCTGGCCTGAGGAAGAGGAGGAAGAGGATTTAGGGGGGCTGGGTCCACTGGGTTTGGAGAAGGGACGAGGGCGGGGGGAGATTGTGGGGGTGTCGGCCATGGCATCAGCGATGACCCCTTGACGTGCTCTTGCTATTGCACTATGGTGAGTGAGGGGAAAGAGAGAGTAGGGGAGTGAGTGAAGGAAGAAGGGAGGAATTCTTACTGTAGTGTAGTTCAAGGTGTAAGTGGTAGTGTACATAACAAGTGTACTCACATACACTTCCCACAAATACGTACTTATACCCATTATCCACTTACTCTCATCTGTACCCATACTGATATACCCACACACACACACACGCGCACACACACACACACACACACACACACACACACACACACACACACACACACACACACACACACACACACACACACACACACACACACACTTACGTGAACAGCAAAGCTCTGTCTCTGTGTGCCCTCTTCTGCAGCTGAGAGAACGCTTCACGCTGCTGCTCCTCGTAGCGCCTGTGGAGTAACACCACACATGTTGGTAACAACAGCTTGTTGAACCATCCCTCCTCTACCCTCTTAATACCAGTTAGCCCCCTCCCTCCTCTTCAGTCTATTCAGTTAGCCCCTCATTACAGATCCACACTCAACTAACAAGCCCCAGCATCCTCTACCTTGTGACCCCCCTCCCTCACACTCTCTCTCCTCACCCCTCCAACCTGATCTTGTCCTCCACCGCCTCCTGCTCACGGTTGAGGAAGCTCTTCATCTGAGCATGTACCAGCTTCATCACTGGGTCCTCGCGACCAAATGTCATTGAGGAGACTGTGGAAGGAGGGAAGGTAGGAGGAAGGAAGAGAGGAATGGAGGGAGGTAGAGAGAGAGGGAGGGAGTTAGGGGAAAGATTAAGGTACGGAGAGGAGGTAAGAACTGAGTACACCAAGTAGCTCTATGTCCACCGCACAATACCCACACCCAACTGGTGCATCAGATCACCAAGTTAGGTTTAGGTGGTAGCTCAAGGATAAATGTGATGTGCCTGCTACTGAGAGTGCAGGGGACTTAAGTGCATGCCTTTTACAGTGGTGGAGCTCACAGAGATCTTGGCAATTCCATAAATGGCAAACACATGAAATATGATAACTGAAGAATGATGTTGGGACGTAATGACCTCTGTTGTACAAGGGCACTAGCCCCTGCACACTCAGCAGCTGCCAGCTGATCTACATGTACAGCATCATCAGCACATCTGAAACTACAACCCCTAACTTAGGGATCTTTGAACCACTGCAAAGGTTTGTACTAAGTGCCCAGCTCACTCATCAGCTACCAGCTGGTCACTTCCTTGGGGGAAACCACTTGACCTCAGCGTTGAATTCCTTTACACTGAGTGACTTCAAAGGAACTTCTGAGAGGCTCTTATC
Source organism: Agelas oroides (assembly GCA_949130485.1). Classification (NCBI taxonomy): domain Eukaryota; kingdom Metazoa; phylum Porifera; class Demospongiae; order Agelasida; family Agelasidae; genus Agelas; species Agelas oroides. The sequence goes on from OX422188.1 coordinate 7,544,472, forward strand.
AGCAACTAGTGGCTCAAGCTTACATAAGTAATTAATGTACTATGGTTTCTATGGGAAGGACGAATTGCTAGGTGGAACAGCTGAGAACCATCATGATGTCATGTGACAGATAAATCACTGCATAGCTCTCTTGTGACAGACGGGAGTGTGAGTGTGTGTGTGTACGTGCGAGAGTGTGTGTGTGGGTGGGAGGGACACGAAGAAGAGGAGATGGAGTGAGGTATACTTACCTCTTCTTCTCTGGAAGGGCTGGTCGTCTTCGTCTTCTAAGTTCCGTTCCAATATGATACCAAACACAGGGGAGTAGTGGCTGCTCTGAGTTGCCATGGTAACTGCTTCTGGTGTGCTCTGTGTGAGTGTGTGCAGCAGGAGGAGTATCAAGTCAAACTGACATGTACACACACACACACACACACACACACACACACACACACACACACACACACACACACACACACACACACACACACACACACACTGTGACACACACAAAAAAAACACACACAAAGCACACACACTTTCATTTGAGGTCTGTGGCTTTGTATGCTGGGAAGCTCAACTGCCGTACACACATTCCCAACAAACCAACTGGTCTGTAGCTCTAATTCACTAACACAACCAGAAGACTAGGACCAGCCACAGCTGGACAGACCACCGAACAACGGACCAATCACAGCCCTCACTGCTAGTAACGTTACAATTAGTGGTGAGGGCTAATTTGTGAGTGGTACAGTATATTATGAGAACTTAATAGGATTGCTCATTGGCATAATGTTATTAAATTAGCATCATGTTCTTGGCCTCACTGGTCAACGTTCAAAGCCAAAGCAGTGATGTTTTACATCTGTTCTTGACTACAATGTGTGTACGTACGTGCAAAACCCAACAATAGTCGAAGGCTATTTTATGAAGAGTAGAGAATTTCTAGTGGTGCTTGTATAGCATGCTAGTTATGGGCCCAATGAGGGAGGAGCTAGATTGTGGGCAGATGCTAAGCTCAACAGCTGTCAAGATACCATCTTTCAGAAAAACTCAAGGAGCCGCAGCTCATATGCAACTAAGCTCTTTTCGTATGTTACTATGTTAGCCTCACACACTGAAACAGCTGAAACATTCCAAACACGGCTTTAGCTGAAGTTCAGAAAAGGGAAAAGTTCCAAATAATTTAACAATTGAATTTTAAGGCACGACTGTTGTTATTGACTTCACCGGGCCTTGTCAGGTGCATGCAGTACATGCATACATGTGTGACTATATCCACAGTAGTACAACATGGCGTGTGACATCAACCGTACCCACATAATAAAGACACTAGTTTGGCAGCAGATTTGATAGCAGCAGGGCTCAGCAGCTCGATTACTTTAGTTATCATGTGGTCCAAGAGCACAAAGATCTTGTATACCTAGTATACTGCCTCTCACACACAAGCCATATGCATCACACCCAAGGCCACACCCACTTCTCACCAGCAGTGATTTTGTCGCAAACACCCGGCTCTCCTTCACTGTGTGTAGTATGTAGACATCTGTGTCACAGTTGGTGCAGGCACGGACGACCCAGTCTCCCACCGTGCGTGCCACCACCAGTGATTTCTGTGCCTGGGGGGGAGAGGAAAGTAGGAGAGGAATGGAGGGGGAGAGAAAGGGAGAGAGGGAAAAAGAGGGGGAGAGAAAGGGAGAGAGGGAAAAAGAGGGGGAGAGGAAGGGAGAGAGGAAGGGAGAGAGGAAGGGAGAGAAGGAGAAAGAGGGGGAGAGGAAGGGAGAGAGGGAAAAAGAGGGGGAGAGGAAGGGAGAGAGGGAAAAAGAGGGGGGGAATAAAGGATTGGGTGCATGTGCAAAAAGCACTTGGAGTCCAAAAGTTTGTCTTCGGCATATTTGCTTTGTCTGTTCAGAAATTTGTAAATTCTCAACGCACCTACCACCGGCGCCTGACCACAGATAAGTGTAGGCTGGAACTGTATTGTGCACACACAATCCAAGTGTAGGCTGAGGTATGCGTACTGTACACACACTCTGATCTGCTATTGGTTGACACATGTTGCATCAGCCAATGACACATGTGACTTAATAGGCTGACATTTGAACACAAGATCATATCACATGATGCCTGGCAAGAAATAGCAACTGACCCACACAACCTTAGTTGCACAAGAAGTGGCCTTTGCCCCAATGTGTGAATTGCAGCTACCTCTGCTATTTCACAGCAGGAAGAGTTACATCATGCAGAACTGACTTCTGTCCTCCCCCTTCACAGTGTGAACCTGCAGTACAGGTTGCTTCATAACTGTTCTTTGTCCCTCACCCCTCTCACCTCTCCCATGCTATTTCATAACCTGCCTTTGTCCTCTCATCCCCATTCCTCTCATGCATGAACCACAATACATGCTATTTCACAATACTTGAGTTACATCATGCTGCCTAGCATGGCTATATTACCTTCCAACAAGACCCCACACAGTCACATGACCATTGGTATGCATACCATTCACAATGCTGGCCCGGGTAGAATTCAAAGTCATGAATACCGTTAAGGCTGGTTATTGCAGTGCCATAAATAGTGATGGAAGCCTGCTAGATAGAGAACTGTTACCATAGTGACAGAGTTGCTCAAGAAACACAGAAGGTCAAGACTAGTTTCAAGTAGAGCGGTCACTGGCCAAACATAATGTTGGCTAACTGGATGGGCCCTGTTTCAAGTGAGGGGGCTGAACACACATGGCCATGATGCCCAACTACAGAGAAAGTGTTAGCTACCCACAGAGCTTGTAAAAACCATACATATACCTCGCTACAGCTATGCTCAGTCCAGGTGCATGGCTACACACCAACATATCCAGGTGTCATTAGCAACAAGGGGTCAATTCCACCACAGATCCCAGCTGGCTAAGGTCAGAGGTCAAAGGAGATCCATCAGCTGAGTTGAGGCACTACTGATGTTATTAACACAAGCACTCACACACACACCTGCTAAAAACAGCAATAATGATTTCTTTTGGAGTCCCTCAAAGACAAGGTGGTCAGCAGCTGTTGCTACTGAGGGTGGTTAGCATATTAAATTGATCTTCAATGCTTCTTGTCACCAAGAAAGACAGTGGTTGGTTGGGATTGTGAAATAATTCCCCCCTTTCATCCTAATGCTAATCAAGGTTTTATTATCTGTGTTTTCCTGCTTAATCCAGGCCTTATCCATACTGTATATCTAATCTAAGGCCCCATCCACACCCCATCTATATATTGTCAACATTCTCCAGGCCCCATTCATACATTGTCTCCCGTTCTCCCACTAATCTAAGGCCCATCCACGCCCAACCTATATATTGTCAACATTCTCCAGGCCCCATCCATCATTGTCTGTATGTTCATGCTAATCTAGGCCCCATTCATACATTGTCTATATGCTCAGCTGTATTGTCACAACTCACGCTGAACCCATATCTGAACCAGCTATCAGAGCAATCAATGATAACAAACTGGCTTTCTCGTCAACAGATACAGTGGGTAAGTGGGTCATGGGAAAGTCTGTTGACCCGTGACCCAACTGAACAACACAAACACCTGGTGACCCGACTGAACAACACCTGTTGAAAACACCTGTTTACACTTTTGGGAGATATCTGATGTCTGGAACTTTCAACCTAATTATTGAACTTTATTAGCGTAAACTACTAGGTGAAGTTTATGTACCACCAACTGATACACAAACTAGGATAAACAATTTACTAATTTCTGGCTTCTGTGTTCTACTTAGTCCACTAAAGCTTCTGCGTTAAAATGCTAATTTAGGAAGTGCTTTCTGGAGGGGAAGTAAAGCACTTCAAAACGAACTGATTCTCTACAACTCACATTTCTGTACTTGAAACATCAACCAAGGATTGTTAGGGTTGGTGGTTGTCCGGTTGCCGTAGCTCAGTGGCAGAGCACTGGCGGCTCAAGCCAGAGGTGTCCTGGGTTCGATTCCCGGCGGCTGCTGGCCTTTTTCACTTTCCTCTATTTTCGCCTCATAACATCTAAATTCCTTTAAACCAAGGGTACTTTTCTGCCATCCTATGCACACTTGGGACTCCTACAATACCCACTTTGATATAAACTATCTTCAGTCAGGACTCTCAATCTCAACGCTCATCCAGATTGAAACTGCCTCCACTGCCAGAAACAGAGTCCCTACAGCATTTTCTACACCCAGTTGTGCAAACAAGAGAAATGGCCCTCCTAATGCCAACCAAGGCCTTTCTACTGCCAAGCACAGTATCTGCTGTCACTGAAGGATGAAACTCATCCTTTCTGCTAGTGCAGGATGACAGCACAGAACCTATCTCCAAAGCACTTTGTGTTGAGTGGCATCACAAGTTCAAATTTGGATGATGCATATTGGTATCGTTAGCATTTAAAGGGTAATGTGTGAGCACCAGCTGCACATTGTGTGTAGTCAATATGCACAATAGAGATTGTTTGAGGCATTTCAGACATGTGGAAAGATTTAGCAAGAGAAAGATGTGTGTGGGTGGGAGAGCGGGGGAAACATTTATCAAGAGGAAAAAGCAAATGTATATGAGGGGGCACTGGGTCACTAAGAACACACCCACCACCATAGCGACAGTAACTAAGTCATGTGACACAGGAAACTGTAGCATGTTGTCTATCATACATGAGTGCACATATGTGCATTCACTGGACACTAAGAACCCCCTGTCCTCACAGTACGAGTGTACCAGGCATTGCTATCATGAAGCATCAATGTACACACAGTGTCGCTCTTCTTCAGTTACATAGCCAACTGCAAGAGCATCACAAAAATGAACATAATACTGCTATTGTGTCTGATAATCATGCTCACTTGTATAAACATCATTAACCTTTCATATGAAAGACACAAATGTCTGTGGACGTAGTAACCTTGAACATACTGTGCCATGTACGGAACACAACGCCTACACACTGTGTTAGGAAGTACTGGAGCTTTGCCAAACTGGTTCATACTGTCGTGTGTCGTGGTCACAGAGATTGTACCATCCTTCGGCAGGCAACCCATGCACCAACAAATAAGTGTTGCACTTTTAATCCACGTAGATGCTAAATTACTGTCTTAGTAACTGAAAGCAGCTAGTATGAAGTGGTTGATATCAGCTACAATACTAGCCACCATGACAAGAGAGGGTTGGGGGAAAGAGGAGGAGGCTGATGTACCATTGTACAGTTACATCAGTAGTTCAGTGCAGAACTTTTAGTTTACGTCACTGTACAATTACGGGAGAGAGTAGCTACACTTGCAGCTACTCCACTTCCATGGCATGCACACATACGTTCATGTAGCTACATGCAGGGTCCCGACTAGTTGGCCTACTACTACCGGACTAGCTGTGATTGTGGTCCAGTTCAATATAAGCAGCTGCCTGGCTACATCACATAGCCCGACCTCGCAGCTGCCGTCTCGCACACACTTAGTTCACTCACCATAGTCACTCCCGCCACGTCCAGTTCCACCTCGCAAACTGTCTCCCCGCTCAGTCTGTCTTTGGTCCCCTCTGGAAACAACCGCCTAGCGGCGACTGGACGCGAGTCCCAGCTGCCTCCTTTGTAGTGTACAGATACGTTCAAACACGGACAGGTGAGTCGACCCATCGTCCGCCTGTAGCTCAGATTTCGACTATACAGTCCCAAAAACAGGTGATCGCTATTCATATAAGGCTCAAAGATGCTGAAACAGCTAAACTTAATTGAATTATGCGGCCAGTTATGTGGAAGTTTCCGCAAATTGCCAAGTCTGATTGGCCAGTCTACCCGGGAAACTGCCGCAAAATCAAACAAAGCGCGCGTGCGTACTTTCATTGAACAGTACCAACAAGGTGCAATAGTTACTGCTAATTGAAGTCAAAGAGCTTCAAAATGTACATTTAACAAGTGGTAAACGAACAAAAGAAGTGTTTCTTATCCACAGGGGTACATCAGTTTCTGTGGTGTTATTGTAGGCGTCAGGTTGTATCGAATCCAAGAGCAAGTACAATGGAGATGTTGCTCCATGTGTGTGTCTGGTACAACCATATTCGTTGGTCCAATACCACTGTGTGTGTGTGTGTGTAGGGGGGGGTGAATGCTGACAGAAATTTCTTTGCCTTTTCCTATTTTTTCCTTCAGTTTGCACTGATGAGCGGTGTAGTATTGCTAACACAAACAGAAGAATAACAAACAGGGAAGCTCTGGGAATGTTTGTACTCAAACCAAGACCTCAGTAAGAGTAGAAGACAAGTTACAATGCTAACTGCAATCTAGTAACAGGTCCAAAGATGAATAATATTCCTGGACATACGCATATCTCCAGCAGTGAGGATGTTGACAGGATCGTGAGTGAGCCCGCCGCAGTACTTGAAGCAGTGCTCCTTGGCTGGTTCTATGGTGACCCTCACCTCCCCCTGCAGTACAAACGCCACCACTAGCGGAGGCTGAAGGAGACCCTGGTAGGAGGGAGATAACAGTTAGTGGCTGTCTGGGAGTAAGGCCTCACCTGCAGTATGCTAACATTTGGGGCTGTGTGGTAATTTTGACCTATCTCTTCTGCCATCTCAACTACCTATCACCCATCTCCACTGTTGCCTATCTTTCTAACCCATCTCTATTGCTGTCTCAGCACACCTGATACCCTTAAAGTGGTTATCTGGAAGCTTGTTACCTAGGCAACTGATAAAATGCTACTTATAGCTCTCTTCTACAGTGGTGTATCCTAGATAATGGGTTATTTGACTCTCCATGAAGGGTGTTCTTGATGTTGAGCTACTCTTGCATGTAGCTGTTGAACTACCGTATAGCTAGAAATTTTCGAGGATTAAAATTTTCGCGGATAGCCCTTCGACAAACTTTTCGCGATTTAATTTTCGAGGATGGTGTACGTACGTATGGTTTGCCCTGTCCGAGGGTAATTTTCGACGGTAAAATTTTCGAGGTTTGATGCGAATCTGCGAAAACCGCAAAAATTTTAGTCCTCGAAAATTTCTAGCTATACGGTATGCCCGACACACCAATCTGTACCACAACCCCCTGAGGTATATACACCACAACAATTAAAAGAAAACAAATTTACTACTGCCATATTAGTACACCAGCCATAAACGATTCTTCTTTACTTGCAATGCGTTCCAGTGGTTCCTTGAATGTACACACAGAAGATGCCCCAGCTGTCCATCTAGAACTCAAAAGGGTTGGTGTAAATTTGTTTTTACCTTTCAGTATAAGCCTTTATGACGGGTTGCTAATTACACATCATGTAGCACTAGTTGATAGCTTCCAACCTCCTCAGGCAGTGAACCTCCTCAGGCGGTGAACTTACTTGGTGGGAGGTTGCCATAGCCCACTGCGTACTGAGAGTGAAGAGGGCGTTAGTGCTGGTGGGGATGTAAGAAGGGAGGAGGGAGGTGGGAGGGAGAAGGCTACGAAAGGTGAGGGGGTGAGAGGGGGTGGGACACTCCTCCCTATGGAGTGTGTGTGCATACGTGTGGGGTGTGAAGTGATGTAAACTAAAGCAAAACGTTAACTGATTACAAAGATCAGTTCCACACACACACACGCACGCACGCACGCACACGCACGCACGCACACACACACACACACACACACACACACACACACACACACACACACACACACACACACACACACACACACACACACACACACACACACACACACACACACACACACATACACACATACACACACACACACACACACACCACAAGAAGCTCCAAGGTTCCGGGGACGCCATGGCTTGCTCCACCTGCCTCCTATCAAACAGCTGCTGGTAGAATGCCAGACCATCCTGATTCTCATGCCCGATCTCCATACAGACATTTGGGTTGCCCCCGTGAGTCCTGTGAAAGTCTTGGAACATGTCAAGGGTGATCGGACTATCAAAGTGTAAGGCTTTTCTGATCACATAGACGTTGTGCTGAGGAGATTTGAGAACAAAGTCAGGGAGAACAGATCCATTGAGCTCTACCTCTGTCGCTTTAGTCACATGAAAACACGCACACTGTTCCGTCCCATTCAGAAGTGGGTTTGCTATCATGCACTCTCTCAGAGGGTCAAAGCCTAGCGGGGTGATGTAGGGTAGCAGTGCAAGAGCTCCCAAACGTATTGCCCTAGCAATATTGTACAGTTTAGTGTGGACTTTCTTCTGTACATAGAAGCTGACAGGCTTGCAGAACGCTACCAGTAGTATGAGTGCTGCACACACAAGGACACATAGCCAGAGTATTTTAAAACAAAGGCAGCAACAGGTGAAAACTCTGTTTGGTTGTTGTACTGATGTCCTCAAATTGATGTTCAGTTTTCGTTGTGCAGCTGTTGAGAGGCACTCTGCAAACTCTTCCTCAGACAGACCATCTGCTAGTGCATCTCTCTGAGCTTGGGAGAGGGCGGTGGAGAGGTCTGATGGAGACGTGATGGGGGGAGGTGAGGAGGGAAGGGGGGAGGGGGGAGGATGTCTTTGTCGAACAGATGACATTGGCCAGAGAGCTGGGATTCAACATGTATACTCTGTGCAGACTGGGAACGAGAGCAGACGGTAAAGTAGTCTCGCAAGCCACACCCTTCGCAGGGTGTGCCTTGCGAGACTAACTGCTTCAGGGGCAATCAAAGTTACACAATGGGTTTCCGGAGAAGTCTTTCAGCAAATTAATGCATAAACAATTCTGAGAATTCCCCTCTGAAGTAGCCGTAGCTAACAGAACTAGTTACCTATAGATCACTTCATGGACTGAAGCCGCGGTAGCTCGGTCTCTCCCTACATTCCTGTCTCGCTGACAACTAGCTGTTGTGTATTGTAGAGGGGAATACCCTTCTCACGGTGATTACGTCTGAGCCCCATCCCCACCTGAACGCACAGTGTGCTATGAACAATGGCCACATGCAAATGCCAGTATTGCATGTAATTTCTCCTTTCGTTCATGTTTAGAGGTTGAAAGAGCAATAGCAAGACAAGAAGATGTGAGCACGGCCATTAGTATGAGAATGAAATACACTTGAGGATTGCTTTATGCACTTCTTTGGGTGCTAGTCATGTTCCAGTTGCCTCTGTCACTCTTCTAATCCCCCTCCCGCTTCCTCCTGGCTTGCACCTCCCCCTCTTCCTTCTGCCCGCTCTCTCAAGTACATTGCTTTCAAGTGTTGCAGGTAGGTCCTCAGTGAGTCACTGTCCAGTAGAGAGTTTCTCGCAACCTGCACCAGACGTGTGCCCAGCTTGAACACAGCCTTCTGGTGGAGAGACTCAGCCGACTGGCCTTGACTCAGCTGGAAGAGGAAGAAGGTGACAACATTTGAAGCATGGTATATATACCTCCAGTAACAAGTGGGGTTCAAAAAAGGTGGAGTTCCATCAGTAAACACCTTTACTAGTACCCACACTGTGCGCAGCTGTTGGGGAGTGTCCTACATGGAGACTGTGGGGACTAACAGTCATAACCAAAGCTGTTAGAAGGTTCAGAGCTATGCGAGTTGGCTGCTCGATATGGTCTAGGGGCCGCTCTGTTCCTCCCTTACATCTCACAGACTCTGGACACTATGCTGTGAACCTGAGCTACAACTTTACTTCTTGCAGTACTGCCTTTGTAGCCTCGTCCCCAGGCCACTCCCAGATTTTATCTCGCAGCTGTGGAGAAAATATACTCCACAGCTGCGAGATAAAATCTGGGAGTGGCCTGGGAACGAGGCTACTTCCTTTGATAGTTGACTTGCTATTGAAAGATGAAAATGGAGTCATGTTTCTGTTTTTGTTCTCCACCCAGAACTGCCACATTTAAGAGGGAGGGGGCTTGGATTTCACAGGTACATGTAACATAACCCTGATACCTTCTTCTGCAGGTGTATCTGAGCTGAGATGGTCTTGGCGTCCTCCACCACTGATCGTGGCATGCTGGATATCTCAGCCAGCTGCAGACCTGTACGTGGGGCACATCCATGCACGAGACTCAGTGTGTAAGTGGGAGGATAGTCTCACAAGCCAGACCCTTTCCGTTCCGCAGCACCGATCGCTTTCAGTATGCAGCATGCCGATACTGAAAGCGATCGGCGCTGCGGAACGGAAAGGGGTCTGGCTTGTGAGACTAGTGGGAGGAAGGGAAGGGAGAAAATTAATACTCTCTCTACGTTGGTTGTCCTTTTCCTGAAATTTTGGCAGCTCAGTATAGTAATGCACACAGTGTTGGTTTAGGTTGATTTCAGAGGCATCAAAAGTTCAAAAAAAACACCCCTCCCCCCCTCTCTCCCAGATCTCCTTAGAGATGTATGTTGCAGACCTGTACACTGAGTGTACAAAAGCGGCCATTCTAACTTTCTGAAAATTGTGCTAGAAATCCTGGACACTGTAAGAATTTCTGAATTCACTGAACTGAAAACCCAGAGATGCCATGTGGTAAACAAAACTGGAACTTTACCACATGGCATCTCTGGAGTTGCCATTTCTACAAAACTGGAACTTTACCACATGGCATCTCTGGAGTTGCCATTTCTACAAAACTGGAATCCTCAGTAAATGAGCGGCCCTTCTAACTTTCTGAAAAATTGTGCTAGAAATCCCCGACACTGCAAGTGTCTCATTCGTGTTTTGTTAAATTTCTGAATTCACAGAAGTGAAGTCTCTTTTGTAGAATCTTTGAAGCTGTAGAATTGGGCATGAAACAAGCAGTTTTTAGCAATGTGCTGGTCCACAAGAACAGCAACTCCAGAGATACCAGTGGTAAAGTTCCAGTTCTGTTTACCACATGGCATCTCTGGGTTTTCAGTGAAGTGAAGTCAGAAATTCAACAAAACACAAATGGACAGTAGTGTCCAGGATTTCTAGCACGTTAGAATGGCCGCTTTTGTACACTCATTCTGCACACCCATGTGTTATTGCCATGTGTTATAATGGTCTGTCTCCTTCCACTGGCTCTCACCGTAGTGTTTCTCTTCAGCCCGGCCCTTTGAGAGGATGTGTGTGAATGTGATCCTCTGACCCTCCCCTTCAGTGACCCGCTGTGTGTTGCGTGTAAGTGTGTGTATGAGTATTGTACAGTATTACTTACACTACAGTGCATCAACTCACCTTGACTTCAAAATGGTAGCTATAAAAATGCAGGCAGAGAGAACAACATTAGATAATGCAAACGCAGTCTGAACGGCTTTAGTGAGTCAGTACTGTGCCAGTTCAATGAGCCTGTCATGACAGGTTATTGCACTTACTTTTCCACATTGGGATAGAGTGTCTCCAGATTTGTGAGCTCTAGAAAGTGGGTGGCAAACAATGTGAAGGCCTGGAGGGGGAAGGGAGGGAGGGAGATAGAAGGGGAGGGAGAAAGGGGAAGGAGAAAAGGGAGGGAGGTAGGAGGGAGGAAGGGAAAGGTGTGCTAACATGTTTCATCACAGCAGTCCAATATACCTTTGTGGCCAGCAAGTGCTCACAGATGGCGTGGCATATCCCCACCCCCTCCTCACTGCTGGTACCTCGTCCTAACTCATCGACTATGATCAGTGAGGTGGAGTCCACATTCTACAAGGATGGAAGTAATTGTCAGGCTGAACCGATGTATATGACAATACAGGATGTACAAGCCCTAGTGAACAGTATCACTTGTTGGCACACACCTGAATGATATAGTTGATTTCTCTCATCTGCAGGAAATGAGTACATGCACGTTATACTAGTAACACAGTGCTGGAGGTCAAAGGGCAGAGTTCACCGACCTCTACCATAAAGGTAGATGCATTTGTTTCAATGTCATCGTCTGATCCAATTCGAGAGAAGATCTGATTGGCCACTCGGAAGCTGGCGTATTCTGCCGGGACAAAGCACCCAACCTGGGCCACTATCTGCATTAGAGCAACTTGCTTCAGGTATGTGGATTTCCCACTCTGGGGAAATTGGGGTTGGAGGGAGGAGGGAGGAGGGAGAGGAGATTAGAAAGAAGGAGAACAGGGTAACATATCAGTGACTAGTTTGCCACTCAAATTAGCCCAAGACGAAGATGTACCATGTTGGGCCCAGTAATAATTGTGAAGTTGCTGTCTGCAGAGGCATACTGCAGAGGGAAGAGGGGGAGAGGGGGAGAGGGGGAGAGGGGGGAGAGGGGGGAGAGGGGGAGAGGGGGAGAGGGGAGAGGGGGAGAGGGGGAGAGGGGGAGAGGTTTGGTCTTCACTCAATTGGGAGTGTCCTCTAGTGCTATCTCACAGTGTTGTTAGGTATGGGAGAGTCCATTGCTATCTTCTCCAGTATTGGATGTCTTCCCTGTTTGATGGCCAGTGTGTCGGTGAACTCTGGACGCACTGCAAGGAGGGAGGAGAGGGTGGCAACTTAATGCCATGTTAGTGTAGTGGAACTAAAAAGGTTCTCTCGCTCAGTGGAAGTTGAGGCAGGGCAAAGCTTCTACGTCCTGCCCCCAACTTGCAGTGAGCAAGAGAAACAGTCTAGCTAAGTAGATCAACTAAAACTGCTTGAACTTCATGCGATGCAGCCTAAGAAAAGAGTGTCACACACAACTCCTCCCTCCCTCCCTCCCTCCCTCCCTCCCTCAACATGTGGGGCTAGTGCCTACCATAGTCGGACAGTGTGCACGCATGTGCAAAGGCGTGGAGCATGTCCATCACTGCCACACACTCTGTCAGCTTGTAGAGACACCCGATTTGGTCTCGGATGTCTGCCAGCAGTTCACTCAATACTCTGGTGTGAGGAAAGAGGGAGGGAGGAGAAGGAGAGGAGAGAGATTGAGGGGAGGAGGAAAAGGAGAGAACAAAGGAAGAGAGAGGGGCAGGACAGAGAGAGAGAGAGAGAGAGTGATGAAGATTAAAGCACAAAACATCAGAGAACCGTGTTGGCAACGAAGAAACAAATCATTGACTCCTTACACATTTGTCATGAGGTAGATCTCATTCAGGGATTCTCGTGTACGGTCTGTGAGAGGAAAAATCAGTGAAGGAGGCAGGTAGGTATGCTGTTGTGACACGTCATCACACATTCTTACCATTCAGCTTGATCTAGAAACCAGAGTTGTGTGTGCAAGAAATGTGAAAAATGGAAGCAGTGCTACTACTGTGACAGCAACATTCCTCTCCACCCCCCCTCACCAGGTCAGTTGTAGTGAAGCTGAAAGTGTTCCTCTGTTTAGAGACTTTTACAAACTCTTTAGGCAGTTGGTCCATCGTCATGCCATATGCCCTGGGAGGGGAGGAGGAGAGAAGGGAGGGGGGAGGGGAGGAGAGAGGAGGAGAGGAAGGAGGGGAGGAGAGGAAGGAGGGAGGAGGAGAGGAAGGAGGGGAGGAGAGGAAGGAGGGGGGAGCAGAGCGGAGGGGAGGAGAGAGGAGGGAGGGGGGAGGGGAGGAGAGAGGAGGAGAGGAAGGAGGGGGGAGCAGAGCGGAGGGGAGGAGAGAGGAGGGAGGGGGGAGGGGAGGAGAGAGGAGGAGAGGGGAGCAGAGCAGAGGAGAGGGGAGCAGAGCGGAGGAGAGGAAGGAAAATGAAACTAGTCAGTACATACATCCAGACTTCCCCCCTCCTTCCTCTCCTCCTCTCTCATCCAGACTTCCCCTTACTTTCCTTCAGCCCCATGTCCAGTGTACAGCTGGATGTAGAACCCACGGCTTGTGTTGTAGCCATTTTTCAGAGAGAACTGGTACTTCTGGGATAACTGCTGGACAAGCTCTGGGTGTGGAAGGGAGGAGAGGAGAGGAGAGGAGGGGAGGGGGAGGGGGAGGGGGAGGGGGAGGGGGAGGGGGAGGGGGAGGGGGAGGGGGAGGGAAAGGGAAAGGGAAAGGGAGGGAGGGAAAGGGAGGAGGGGAAGGAGGGAAAGGGAGGGAGGGAAAGGGAGGGAGGGAAGGGGAGGAAAGGGGGGAGGAGGGAGGCTAGTTGGAAAACCAATAATCGTGTGATGGCCAGACCGAGGCTACCATACAACACACACACACCTGCAATGTCATCTACCAGTTCAGTGTATGTCCTCCTTGCGACATCCAGCAGGCCTGAGAGAGGCAAAGAAGTGGGCTACTGGTCACATCACTTACACTGTCAGTGTAAGCTAGTGTAACACATGCAGCGTGCAGTTTGGAGCTCCTCTCTCTTCTCCCACAGCTCTCTCAGGACCCACCATTGGTGCCTGGCTTGATGCAAAAGCATTTCTGTGTCCTCATGTTGAGTGCTCCCTTCTGGTAGTGGGTGTCATCGTGGACCACCGCAGATATCTTGGTTCGAATGGCAGAGAAACGAGGGTCATCCAGTACCTGTGAAGGAGTGAGGGGTTGTGATGGGTGAGGGGGTGATGTAGTCTCGTACCCAGGCCGCGTGGGAGGAGAGAAACACGGCCTGGGTACAAGGCTAGGGGGTGATGGTATTCTGAGACAAACAACTGTCTCCAATTTACACACTGTATGATCCACAGAAGTGATGTGAATGAGTTGTACATGCGCTAAAAATAAAATCTAGAGGTGATATAATTATGTGTTTGCTCATGAATACACCTTAGTCTTTGTGCTAGCGCCCACTTTCATGACTGCTGGCAATTCTTCTGAACGCTCAACTCACATCATGGTAGGCTCTGATGAGAGGGTTCTCACTGCCAGCCAAAGAGTCTCTTAGCGGTTCCACCAACTCTAGTGTGTGCTTCAGATAGATCACCTGGGGGGTAGGAGGGAGGTGGAGAGAAGGAGAGAGGAGGGAGGGAGGGAGGGAGGGAGGGAGGGAGGGAGGGAGGGAGGGAGGGAGGGAGGGAGGGAGGGAGGGAGGGAGGGAGGGAGGGAGGGAGGGAGGGAGGGGGAAAGAGAGGGAGGAAAGGAAGGGGAGGAGGAAAGGGAGGGAAAGATTAGAAGCACAAAACAACAGACTGTACAGTGTTTCACATAAGGGGTGGAGCCTGGGTGACCACTGCGGCTGCTACTGACTGACATGAGTGATCTTGCTCTCTGCAGTTTTGATGGTCTCATGTTTGGGAAGCTGCACACACAAGGAGATGAGATGATCCACATCAAGAAACCTTTTTAGTACTGGGAGGGAAGAGGGGGAGGAGGGGGAATGTCAGATCCCAAAGAACAATTAGCAATAACTGAAGGTAAACTCTAAACTACATGTAGGTACATACCTGACTCCAGACTGAAGAACATATCCTGATAGAAACAAGGTAGCAGTCAACACCACATAACGCTAGTTGGCTAGAGGAATCACTGTATGTTTGCAACAGCCTTATTACCTCTTTTTCAGTGAGTTCTGTGTGTGTGTGTGTGTGTGTGTGTGTGTGTGTGTGTGTGTGTGTGTGTGTGTGTGTGTGTGTGTGTGTGTGTGTGCGTGTGTGTGTGTGTGTTGAGAAGGGGGGAGGTGACAGACGAGTGAGGGTCAGATAAAAACCTCATTCTCTTCAACAACCTGGTGGCTGCTCCCCTCACCTTGGACACAGTCCTGTCGCAGTGTGATGGTCTCCACATCTGAAGGGAGGAGAGGGAGGGGGGGAGGAGAGGAAGGAGAGGGAGGAGAGGGAGGAGAGGGAGGAGAGGGAGGAGAGGGAGGAGAGGGAGGAAAGGGAGGAAAGGGAGGAGAGGGGGGAGAAGAAGGAGAGGGAGAGGAGAGGGAGGAGAGGAAGGGAATGTTGCAAGTGGTGGAGAAGAAAGGCTTAAATGACTTACTGCATGGGGGTTCTAGAATGTTGGACCTCAGCAGCCGAGCTAGGGAGAGAGGTGGGGAGGGAGAAGGGAGTGGTGAGTAGTGGCAGTTACAGCATTGATATACCAACCCCCCACCCAACACACACACACACACATGTACACACCTCCAGCTGGTGTATTGGTGAAGTTTAGTACACCGTACAGACTATGGCAAGAGGTTGGGTCTCGAGCATTGCTCAGCAGCTCAAGGTTCTTGGCCGTGGTCACATCTGTGTGTGTGTGCATATGTGTAACTTGTATGACACATAGTATCAGCTGCAGTATGTATAATGCTACTGTGTACCTATCATAGCAGTTTGTTCAGAACCTCGGAAGACAACCTTCAAAGAGTTGGGAGCAAACACTATGTTTTGGATGAACTCGATGTACTTGAGTAGGGCCTGCAGAGGAGGAGAGGGAGGAGAGGGAGGAAGGAGAGAGGAAGGGTGGGAGGAAGGGAGGATGGAGAGAGGGATGGAAGGCAGGGAGGAGTGGGGTGGCAGAGAGTGAGGGATCGAAGGATGGAGGAAGGGAAAGAAGGGTGGAAGAAAAAGGAGGTTTGATGGAATGTAAATTACTGAACGTGACACTCACCGCAGCAGTGGCCAGACAGTAATACCTGCGAAAGTCAAACACAATGTTAATAATTTGAGAAGTTAGTCCGACAGTGCAACTACTAGCCTCGACCTGGGAACGAGGCTATGCAACTACCTACTTGGAGGCAACCTCCAGTTCCACACTGTTGAACTCTGGCACACACAACTGTTTAATGTACTGCAGACCTAGGAGGGAGGAGGAAGAGAAGGGTGATGAGTGATCGAGAGAGGGTGTAATGAGTGGATGAGTGAGACGATGGCTAGAAAACCGAACCCTCTTTCTCCCTTCCCTCCCTCTCTCCCCATGCACCTCAAACCTTTTGTCTCGTTGAAGTACTTCCGCTGTACGGTGGTGAGGTTTGACTCTGGAAACTGCTCTCCTGTCAGCTTGAACAGTTTGGTCATGTTGCCTCCCTCACACGCTGTGTTTGGCATGATGATCTGGGAGGAAGGGGAGGTAGGAGGGAATATGAGGCCATGAGAAGCCCTATCAGAGTATTGGTACAATATGGTACAGCATGGTAGAGCACGGTACGGTATGTAGAATATGTTATAGCGTGGTACATAAAAGAAGTGTGTATGGTACATTATGGTATGGTATAGAGTAAGGTACTGTATAGTGGGAAACTTTCGAGGGAGAAAACTTTCACGAATTTCAAGGTTTTGTGGCTATTCACGAAAGTTTTCTCCATGAAATTTGGGGGTGTGGCATCTTTTGGTGGCACAATTGGTGGCACCAGCAATCCACAAAAGTTTTCTCTGCGAAAATCTTATTTTCCACCAAAAATGTTCTCCCTCGAATGTTTCCCGCTATACAGTTACTGTATTATGGTATGGTATAGAATAAGGTATTATGGTATGGTATAGAGTAAAGTATTATGGTATGGTGATGTATACACACAACATCACTGCACTCTGGTTGCTAACTTCTAGGGGATTCAGTATCTGCAACTTTGTCAGAACTTTGACATAGGTCTGGCTGTCTGGGAACTGAAAGAAGGAGAAATAAAGACCATTAGAGATTTAAAAATGAAGAGGGAAAGGGAAATTGAGAAGGGGGAAGGCAGGGAGAGAGGGAGGGAGGAAGGGAGAAGGAAGAGAGGGAAAATAAGGGAGGGAGGGAGACAGGGAGGTACCTGGGAGAGGATTAGTTCTGGTCTCTTGAGGTCGAGGCTTGCCATGCCGATCTCCCCCCTGGCCAATCCACGCCCCTCTACCACAGCTGCTCAGGAATGGGCAACAGAGGAAGTGTGAGTGCAGGGGGAGGAGGAGAAAGGAGGAATGGGGGGAGAGGGGGAGAGGGGGAGAGGGGGAGAGGGGGAGAGGGGGAGAGGGGGAGAGGGGGAGAGGGGGAGAGGGGGAGAGGGGGAGAGGGGAGGAGGGAGAGAGGGGGAGAGGGGGAGAGGGGGAGAGGAGGAGAAGAGAACGGAGTGAGGAAGATGACGGGGGGAGGAAGAGGATCATGAGGGTGTGTGGCAAGTGAAGGACTTCTTACCTGTACACACAAACACAACCATCACTGACCTACAAGGATAGCAGTCTGGTGTGCAGGTGTGATGGTACTGGTACTAGTGACCGAGGGTGTGACCCCACTCCGGGTACCAGAGGAAGCAGAATGGGAACCAGAACGTGAGCTGGTCCATCTTGCAGAACCTAATGAGAAGGGTGAATTCAAAGGTTGACAGTGATGGTAGCTTTACAACTGAGGGCGGAGACATGGATCTATGGTGGGCGGAATTTTGTTGCTTTCAACTGTAAGGTACTAAAGGCAACACACTCACAAGACTGGTAGGTTTAAGAGCTGAATGTAATACACTTACAACTGGCAACAAAGCCATTTAATCCTGGGACATAAATTCTGCCTTCTAACCATTCGTATACAAAGAAGTATGCTAAAGTTTGCAAAAGAATGTTATGACAATTTCACCGAACAAATCAGTTAATCAAGAATTGGGAGCACATCCCTATTTAATGAAATAGCCCATTTACATTCCAACTTGAGTGCATTGTGATGGTGTACCTGGTGTGAGGAAGGAGCTGCCAGCTGCACTGCTAGCTGGGGTGGTGAGAGTGCTCTGTCTACCTCTGGTGGAGGAGCGTGTGACAGTGCGGGGTTGTGAGGGTGTGAGAGAGGGGAGGGATAGGAGGGAGGAGTCGTTTCCTCCTACTCCACTGCCTGGAGTCAGCAGGGAAAAGTCTGCAGAAAATACACATGGATGTGGGAGCATGGCAGACGTGACACAAACTAAGTGTACAAAGATGCAAGCAGAATTAAATTGATTGCTTCAGAACTGCACTACTTGATTTTTTTGTGGCAGTTTTCTGAGGAAGATATTAAGAGACATGAATCTCTTGCACACTAGTCATGCAGTGTGCAAGAGATGATGTATTGCCTGACTTCAAACATCTGAAAAGTTCTCAAGTATAGGAGATCTGTGTACATGATAATTCTGAATGTGACCGGGGTAACAAACATAGATTACTTACTGTACTTAGACTGTCTTGGGGCGCTCATAACGAAGTCTCGTCTCCTCTTGTCTCATCACTGGACTTCTAGTCTTATGCTAGCCTCGCAGCCAGTGTTACTTAGTTGTATGTTGTCGCATGCGAGTCGCTTGCCGGCTTGCAGGTGTTCGCGCTCTGCTTTCGAACACGCGCGGCAATTAGATCGACCTTTGAACTCATTTTACGGCGCGCGCCCACCCACGTGTTGCAGAGTTTGCATGCAGTTGCGATCAATGCGCTCAATTGCAGGATAAAGTGTTGCATTGCAGCCTCAGTACATCATGTTACCTAGACCAACAGAAATTAGAAGAGGTTGAGGAGATGTTGCGATCGTCTCGTGTGGACTGTGTTTGTCGCTGGCTGAGTCTCCCTGCAAGGATGTCCTCCTGGTGTGCATTATTTGGCGCACGAAGTACTACCAGGACTCGTGGAAAAACTCGGGGAATACATACCCTGGAGACAAACTCTCGCGAGATTGGTCAGGTCACGCAGCGAGACATCCGAAGTGTGCTAGCTGCGAACAAATATCAGTACGTAGTAGGACATGCCTCGTTTCTAATGCAGTGTCCGTTTTGTGAGAAAGGACAGAAGAGTGCGGAAAAGACATTTTTCGTCAACAAGACAACAGGCAGTGTGGTGTGCAAGCCATGTGCAGTGCGAGGTGAGACCGCCACGTGTGTTGTGGGTGTGGCAGGCAGTGCTTCAGCCCCGCCCCCTTTATGCTTTATAGGATGCGTTTTCGGCCGGGGGGTGGGGGGGGGGGTTGCATGTAATCAAGTACAAGTGTACAGTAGGGATGCCCCTTGCAATTGGGTCTATACAGTATCGATTTTACAACATACCACTGCACACTCTTGTGCACCCCTACATACCACTGTACACCCCTGCACACTCCTGCAGGTAGCTGGTCTGACTTTCTCCAGTGGATAAAAGATGCAAAGAAGCAGCACCGGTCTCGGTCCTCTGTCCCGACCCCTTCTCTCACCCCACAGACCTCTCATGAGGTGGCTTCCAGCCATGAGGGAGCCCAGAAAGTCTGGGAGACCACAGTGCCATGGGACAGTACCTCCCCTGACATTGCCAACAAGACCAAGCAAGTGTTCAGAATTCAGGTACTCAGTCACTATTTGCCTGCTAATATGAGAGAGTTCCTCAATGTGCATTGTATAAACACTTTCATATACAAGAAAGGGGTCAGGTATGCGTTTGCTACATGCAGATATGTTTGTGTCATACATGCAACATTTAACCCTATGCTAGATTGTCTTATGTCTCCCTCCCTTCCTCCCTCCCTCCCTCCCTCCCTTCCTCCCTCCCTCCCTCCCTCCCTTCTTCCTTCCCTCCCTTCTTCCTTCCCTCTCTCCCTCCCTTCCTTTCCCATATCCCTCCCTCCCCATATATCTCCCTCCCCATTCCATCCCATTCTACATTACATCTCACAGAAACTTCTTCCCTCCTCCCTGAAGAAGTATTGTGTACGCACAACAAAGGCCAAGGTACTTGTGCTTATTGTACATAGGTAGTATATGCTTCCAGGCTCTCACTCTTGGGCTGCAGGGGATGTAAGCTGGAGTCTGAGAGATGGTCACCTATGCAGTGGCGTAGGAACCGTAGCGGCTGTAGCGGCTTTGGCCGCTACACTTTTTAGGCCGCAAATTAATATTCATAACCTGCTATAAGTTACTATTAGCTAAAGCTATTTCCCTGGCAACGAGCCCAAGCTCAAGCAGCCTCTTCGTTGGACCAGTCTCATATGCAGTTACATGCGTACATTTCCGCTTAAAGTACACTATATAAAGCAATCAAAATCTTGGCGGTGAGATGGCTTGGTACGGAGCTAATGCACATCCACAGACTCTACCACAAGCGACGAAAGCAGGGCAGTCTCCTGGGAACGACGACAAAGTCAGTACGTATAATCTTACTGTTTTCCAAATATTTTACTGGACGGTTGGGAGGGTCTGAAAGGGGTCTAACCCTAACCCTGAAAGCTTATACCCTTGAAAAAAGGCTTTATTTTGCAGTCTAAAGGTGCACGTTTTGAAAAAAATTCGCCACTGCGCTACGCGTGGTGAAATTACCTTTTTTCCACCACACTTTGCGCAGCACAGCATGGCCTCTACACTTCAAATTTGCTTCCTACGCCTATGCTATGGTCATGGTTACCATGACATGGGGTCAATGAGAAAAGTCTGTCTTATAGATCCTCCTCTCTCCCCTTTCCTCCCTCTCCTCCCCTTCCTTTAGTTTTCTACTCCCAGTGGTAAAAGTGCTGAAGTTGCATGTGTTGTATTACCATGGTATGACAGTGGAGGAGTGAAGGGAGGAGGAGGAGGGGAAGGAGGGAGTGTACAGCTAGTGAGGGTAAAATTGGAGACGTTGGCTGACCCTGCACATCGCCAGACAACATTGGAACCAAGGGAAGGCTTGTTCGGACTGTTTGGATGGAATACTGTGTCCAAGGATGCTAAGCAGGTATGGAGAGCGACATAATTTCAGTTGTATACAGTGTACCATACTAAATGTAGTTTTCTGATTGGTCAGAGCTATACTTCATCCACACATGCACACACACATGCACACACACACATGCACACACACACATGCACATATGCACACATGCATGCATGCACGCACTCACACACGCACACACACACACACATGCGCACACATGCACACACACACACACACACATACACACACACACACACACACACACACACACACACACACACACACACACACACACACACACACACACACACACACACACACACACACACACACAGGTGGTGATAACAGCAAATGAATTCGATGCCATTGCTGTCAATCAGTCCACAAGAATACCAGCAGTTGCATTGCCCAGTGGCATCTCCTCACTACCACCAGAGGTCAGCTGGGTGACCCTTGATAATCTATACACGTGTTATTGTGGTCGTAGGTCTGCCCAGTAAACTCTAGCTTGCACTTAGCCTCCCTTCCCTTTGCTGACACACAGGAACAAGGCTAGGAACAAGCTTGCACACGTGTGAAATCTTTCTGTAAATCTACTCACACCTGCACAGGTTCTTCCTCAGTTAGAGCAGTTTGAGAAGATCTATCTCTGGCTTGGCAGTGACATCCAGTCCCGGCAAGCAGCAACACAGTTTGCCAGGAAACTCAACATTGAGAGATGCTATCTAGTAGGGTGGGTACCACTCCCCCTCCCTCCCTTTTTTCGTCTCTATGTCTCCATTACTCCTTTCCCCCTCTGCTCTCCTTTCCCCCCCTCTCTTTCCCTCGCCTTCCCTTTCTACCATCTCCTCTCCTCTTCTCCAACCTCCTCCCCTCCCTACCCACTCTTCCCCTTCCTCTCTCCCTCCTTCTTCCTCTCCTTCACATGTGCAACTTTGAGACATGCTACATAACACTCCCCTATACCTTCCCTCCTCCACAGTTCTCTGGAAGACCAACGTCCACTTAGCACAGCCCTGGAGGCCCTCTCCTCTGGGCAAGACTTGATGGCAGCCATCAAGGGAGCCAGACCGTTTGTGCACAAGCAGATTGTCACTTTCCAACAGGTACCAGTGTTACCATCACAACAGGAAGGCTAGTTTGATTGGATGGTTATGAATTAATCCTTTCTCTCCACACACACACACACACACACACACACACACACACACACACACACACACACACACACACACACCACACACACACACACACACACACACACACACACACACACACACACACACACACACACACACACACACACACACACACACACACACACACACACACACACACACACACACACACACACACACACACACACACACACACACACACACACACACACACACACACACACACACACACACACACACACACACACACACACACACACACACACACACACACACACACACACACACACACACAAAGTTGCGGTCTGAAGTACTTGGTGAATTA
The DNA here is from genome assembly GCA_949130485.1 of Agelas oroides. Taxonomy (NCBI): domain Eukaryota; kingdom Metazoa; phylum Porifera; class Demospongiae; order Agelasida; family Agelasidae; genus Agelas; species Agelas oroides. Next base: position 7,567,171 of record OX422188.1, read on the forward strand.
ACCAACACCCAGCAAGTGGCGGGAGTGAAGGTCAGTAATCCACAGTATACCATCAGTAATCAGTAATCTTGTAATCTGACTTCTGTAAGCAAATTGCAGTAGACTCTAGTATATTCCAGTAATCTACCATATATTGTGGTGTGGCTACTGAGTGCAGTAATTACGTCACATTACATTACCTCCTTCCAAATAAGGTATTGTTGATCTTGAAAGTGATTTTTGTATGTAAAACTGGTGCAGTATTTTTATCAAAGTGAAAGCAAGCATTTGGAACTAATTTCTGCCAGTAGTGCATAATAATTAATTGATTTACACAAACAACGACAAACAAAACATCAATAAGTTCTTAAAAGGTTTCTCTCAAAGCAGATCTCGGCCTCTGCCTGTTGATATTCCACGTCCTCTCTCTTCCTCTTCCGTACGCTCGAGCCACGAGCACAAACATAATGATACCCACAACCATGACAACCACATTCACAAGGTAGTATAAAAACCCGCAACTTGGGAATTTGGGGCAGCTGTTTTTCTCCAGTGATTTGAAACTGAGCTTAAAAGCCAGCCTTATCCCCACACCCACTGCGAGGAAGATTCCGTTACTACAGTAAAATACACCAATCAAAAGTCCCTTCATTGCATACGGTGACTGGGCACATATAAACTCAAATATTGCAATCAGTACCAATACCATTGCTATGCCGTTCAGCACACGAGGGATAAACAGCCACGCATTGGAAATGTCCACCTGTTCTGAGACACCAGTTGTGTTTATCTGGATTTGAGAGATGTTGCTGAACATGCATGGTGCCTGTCCATCTGTCAGCAGGTGTGTGGCCACGTCCACTGCCAACTGCATCAACAAACTGACTATAACTAACACCATCCCGGCTCCGATGCGTTTCAACATAGAAGGGATGAATTTGTGAAATAACGGATAGATTAGAAACTCGTACAACGGGATTATCAGGATTGTGACAAGGAGGGAAGTGTTACCGGTAATATTGGTGGAGTCGTTAGTGTACTTTGCGAAGAGATCTTTTGTGTCAGTCATCACAAGCAAGTGCTTCGATAGTTGCTCAATAACACGAAAAGCTGCTACGTTGTTCACAAAATACCCGAATAGAGAGAACAACACTACAACGATTCTTAGAAATGTCTTGACGTCTTCGACCTGCTCTGTTGTAAATTTCCCTCCGTATCTCTGCTTTGCAAAGTCAATCCTGGAGGGGACTTCCCCATACGTGAACGCACTCCGTCTTTCTGGGTACTTATGTTTGGCTGTGTACTGTAACACTTGGAGAACTGTCTTCATCGGATTGCAGCTTCCTGGCTCCACCACGAGCCACTGGGCGCCAAACAGAAAGTCAGCTGCCACTGCCATGCTGAGACACGCGGTCTGGAACAGTGCTTGTAGCAGGACCAGCATTTTCGGATCTAACGGAATGTAAATAATGACGTAAGTGTCGAGGGCCACACTGACAAACAGTGTCCACACAAACCAGTGTATGTATGCACTTTGTTGATTGCTGGGAGCGTCCATCAGTTGATCTGTCCCGAACGGTATAATGTTTGCTTTGAACCCTGCGAGTCCTATGTTCATCATGAACAACGCCAGCGGGTACACGCCATCGTTTACAATGTCGGATAGTATCTGGCTATCATTGTGGTAGCGGTGTAGTGCCATTAGCATGGTTGTTATCGTCATGGTAACCCACATGAGGAGGATGCTGTGTCGGATGGCCTTGTATCTTCCAATATAGACATCTGCAATCCAGCCGGCCAGTGGGTAGAGGAGCACCATGTTGAGGGCCTGGTAGCTGGGGGAAGGAGGGAGGGAAGGAGGTCGTTTTCATGGACTTTCTCTGTCATACCAGTCAGTGCTCACTAGTGGGTGCTGGGCTATGTTTTATAACCTTGTTCCCAGACCTTCCCTGCTCTAGTTTTTGGTCGATTGCAGTATGCATATGCAAATAATCGAAAACTGGAGGCAGGAATGCCTGGGGTTGAGGTTGATGTTTTCATGGGCCTACCCTCACAAGATTGTGTGTTGTGTAGTCATAAACAAACCACCGTGATTTGCGCCATACACACAAACATGGATATGGCCTTGTCTTGCTACATACGTACATGTAAGCATGTTTGTTGTATCTAAAGTGCCTGTGTTTGTATGCTTATCCCCATCTGGTACCTACCCGTTAACGATCTCCGATGCGTAAGGGTGAAGCTTGCCCCTCAGGGTGTACCTCCCAATGGCACTGTGGAGTGTGCCAAAGTAGCCAAAGATGACTGTGTTCCAGAACAGCGTCAGCACGGCTCCACGTGAGCGTATTGGTCGGATGTGGTAGGAGAATCTGTGGAAAGAGAGCAGGAAGAATGAGAGTGGAGAGGAGGAGTGGGAGGGGAGGAGAGGGAAGGGAGGAAAGGGCAGGGAGGAAAGGGCAGGAAGGAGAGGGAAGGGAGGAGTGGGAGGGGAGGAGAGGGAAGGGAGGAGAGGAAGGGAGGAGAGGAAGGGAGGAGAGGGAGGGGAGGAAAGGGAAGGGAGGAGAGGGAAGGGAGGAGAGAGAAGGGAGGAGAGGGCAGGAGAGCAGAGGGAAGGGAGGAGAGGGAAGGGAGGAGAGGAAGGGAGGAGAGGGAGGGAGGGGAGGAGTGGGAGGGGAGGAGAGGGAAGGGAGGAGAGGGAGGGGAGGAGAGGGAGGGGAGGAGTGGGAGGGGAGGAGAGGGAGGGGAGGAGTGGGAGGGGAGGAGAGGGAAGGGAGGAGAGGGAGGGGAGGAGTGGGAGGGGAGGAGTGGGAGGGGAGGAGAGGGAAGGGAGGAGAGGGAGGGGAGGAGAGGGAAGGGAGGAGAGGGAGGGGAGGAGTGGGAGGGGAGGAGAGGGAAGGGAAGAGAGGGAAGGGGAGGGAAAGATCTCAGTCAACTGTACACTGAACAGTCTCGGGCTGCTCCCACTGTAGCTATGAGGAGTTGACTGTTTTAGCTGTCTGCCCCCTTCCTCCCTACCTCCCTCCCCCCCTCTCTACTTTCCACATTCCGTACCTACATTTCCATCCCTCCATACCTACATTTCCATCCCTCCCTACCCTTCACTCCTCTCTCTACATACACCTCCTCCTCCCCTCTCTACCTTCTCCCTACCTACCTGCACCTCCTCCACCATGGCTGGGTGCTAGGTAGACTCACAGTGCTGCTGCTGCTGCTGCTGCGAATCAGTGGCAATCTCTCGCTCTCATCTTCCTCCATGACACACCCTTCTGTTGTTAGTTACTCTCCCAGCTTCTCAACACACACAGTCACAACTCTTGGGCAGACAGACACACTGTGCTAGCATCTCTGTGACTACACTCAGCATCAATGTCTAAACTCACTCTCCTGTTCTCTTCTAGAAGCAGGGTATTCAGTTATACAACTCAAACAGCTCACAGACACCAGGTCCAAACAAGCTCTAGTCCCAGAGTAGCATAAGGCTACTGTTTGGTTGTACTTTATATGCATACTACGTCACGTTGTTGAGAATTCCCTTGGTTGATGTTTTGTTTTGTTATGGGGTTTCGTGGTGGAGTCCCATGGTATGTGAGTGATCATGAGGTCATTAATACCAACTCAATGTCATCATTATCATTCTTACTAGTAAGGGATGTCCCCCATAACTGATTATTGAAAACACAATGCATTTTTACTGCTTTTTAAACAGTTTATACTGCTTTGGTGGTAAACCCCTTCCTTAATTGAGATGATGTCGTTTGTTTGCATTTGTCCACTGGGTCTAGAGCTACGTGCATGTTCTAATTTACTTTATGGTAGTACCGTGTGTTTGGAGGTATGTGTGCCCAGGCTCTTCCCAAATGTGAACCAAAACTAGTAACAAACAGCTGGGTGGGAGCTGGGCTGAGAACAAGGCTATGTCCACACAAGTACATGTATTTACACACCAGCTGTGGCTTTGAATTGTAAATCTGCATGTGTAAAGAATGTTTTTCAAACCTCCACCTGAAGATAGCAGTTAGGGTAAGAGGAGACACGGGTGGGGTCCATTTCTCTTCCTGCTCTTTTTAGGGCTGAGAATGAGGCTAATTGCTCACTTATATATGGCCTTCAATTGTATAGCAGGATATTTGATCCCCCCCCTCCCCATCCACCATCCACACACACGCACACGCACACACATGCACGCATGCACGCATGCACGCACACACAACACACACGCACGCATGCACGCACACACAACACACACGCACGCATGCACACACACACACACACACACACACACAACACACACACACACACACACACACACACACACACACACACACACACACACACACACACACACACACACACACACACACACACAGTGGAAACGTTTCCCGAAGCTAACAGCAATCCAGAAGGGTCATCGTCCTGGTGAACTGACAGTCATTACAGGACCCACAGGAAGTGGGAAGACAACCCTCATGAGTGAGCTGTCACTGGACCTCTGCCAGCAAGGGGTGAGGGAATGAGGTAGCGGGACATAGTTGGGGCGAGGGGGGTAGACCTCTGCCAGCAAGGGGTGAGGGAATGAGGTAGTGGGACATAGTTGAGACGAGGGGGGTAGACCTTTGCCAGCAAGGGGTGAGGGAATGAGGTAGTGGGACATAGTTGATACGAGGGGGATAGACCTCTGCCAGCAAGGGGTGAGGGAATGAGGTAGTGGGACATAGTTGAGACAAGGGGGGTAGACCTCTGCCAGCAAGGGGTGAGGGAATGAGGTAGTGGGACATAGTTGAAACAAGGGGGATAGGGCTGTCATATGAGAAGGGGGTGTGGCATGTAGCAGTCATGTGACATTGGGGGCAGTTGTGACATTGGAGGCATGTACCAATTAATTGTGGTATTAATGGGGTGTGTGGGATATTGCAATCATGAGGTAATGTATGACAGTCATGTGACAGTGAACTGTTTCGTGATCACTGTGGTTGTCTCGTTGCCAGGTGACCACACTCTGGGGCAGCTTTGAGATCAGAAACGTGAGACTGGCAAAAACCATGCTGAAACAGTACTCTGGGTATGTACGTGGTCCTCCCCCATCCCACATTACATCCCTTCACCTCCTTTGCCTTCACTCTCTTCTACCAGATTAAACCTGGAGCGGCACGTACAACAGTACGAGTACTGGGCAGACAGGTTTCAACAGCTGCCTATGTACTTCATGGGTTTCTATGGAGCAGTTGATATCAAAACTGTTATTGAGGTATGTAGGTGTTGGTTGAGGGTACCTTCTGTTCCTATATCTTCCTTTTCTATTCCCTAACCTTCCTTCCCATCCTTCCATCCTCGTACTCCTCTTCTCCCATGAATCCCTCCCTCCTCCCCCCAGACCATGTCTCATGCAGCCTACGTTCATGACATACAGCATGTGATTGTGGACAACCTCCAGTTCATGTTGGGCTCCAACTATCAGGTCCACGACCGCTACACCGTACAGAACCAGGCCATCGCAGAGTTCAGGAAGTTTGCCTCCGCTAAGAACATTCATGTTTCCGTGGTGATACACCCAAGGAAGGTAGGATGTGTTGGGTGTGGAGGAGGGAGGGTGATCAAGGAGGTACCACAAGCCCCACACTAGTGAAACTGCATTGTGCACGTGCATGTGTATATTGTTTGCTTGTTGGCTTGGATCAACCACTTACTACAAAAAAAAAGTTGGCCATGTGCACTTCAACTTAGAGAGAGAGTGTGTGTATATAGGGCTACTACTGCCAGACTGCAGTGTCGGCATGAAAGAGACAGGGAGCAAAGACAACTGAAATTGAAGCATCCATGGCAACTTAACCATGACAGACTGTGAAGGCAGGCTGCTTATTCATAGACAGCAGAAATTAATAGTATGTCACAAACTTACAAGTATAACATTTCCTACCCAAAAGCCACCGGATTTTTACCAACAACCAGTCGCTACAGAGGGCATTCGGCTATAGTTCAGCATAACACTAACGTTGCTACAGTATGCAGTCGAGTGACAGTAGGTGGCTGCTCAGTGGAGTACGAGTACAAACTTCTACGTCAGTTTACTACGATGGTAGGAGGAACTAGGTGCTATTTATGACTTAAACAGCTAGAGCCAGAGCAACTCACTGCAGGGCCACACGAAGCGTTTTTGCTCATATCTTGGAACAGAACAGAGCGGCAGTGGCTGAAAGGCTGCTGGATACTCGAAAAACAGGTACCCAGTAACTTTGAAAACAAACCACGGCAATTTGGAAACATTTTCTTTCAAAAACGCTTCGTGTGGCCCTGCAGCGATGTCGTACAAATAGATAAAACACTGGTATACGGCATTCTGTGTGCAACAACACGAGCGAACTGATGTAGAAGTTTGTACTCGTACTCCACCGAGCACCCGCCTACTGTCACTCGACTGTGTACTGTAGCAAAGGTAGTGTTATGCTGAACTATAGCTGAATGCCCTCTGTAGTGACTGGTTGTTGTAAATATCCAGTAGCTTTTTTGTAGGAAAGGTTATACAGGAAAGTTTTTGAGATACTAATTTTATTCATGAACTTGTACCCGTAACCTTAAGTATGAAGCTTAGCCCATGCCTGTGGCTGACAAACCTGCATGGTCTGTGTTTCACAACAAATTATGAAACCAGCTCACACAGACGTGCCCCACAATGACCAAGTATATCCCTAGTTATGGTATTTTCTCCACGATAACCTGTCTCTTCAAGTTCTGATGTCTCTACCAACCAGTTTGACAAGACACTCACCCTCTAAATACATGCACACACACACACACACACACACACACACACCAGGAGGACGATACGACAGAGCTGACCACTGCCTCCATATTTGGCACAGCAAAGGCCAGTCAGGAGGCAGACAATGTCGTGATACTTCAAGCACCATCTGCACGGCAGAAGTTTCTCCAGGTAGGGCAACATTGCCAGCTACTTCTACTCATACATAGCGGTGCAGTAGGAAGTCAGTTGTCCAAACCAAGACTACACAATGATGTCATTTGATTGCGGAAGGAGGTGGAAGAGCGTGTAGTCTCATCCCCAGACCTCATCCGGTGTGTATATCACTTCCAGTAGAAAGCGATCTGCACTGGGGTTGGTTTTGGGTCTGGGACCGAGACTAAAGAGCGTGTAACTGTCAAAGGTTAAAAACAAACACAAATTCTGGTGTGTACTCTCCCCATCCCACCCACTCACACACATACCCACCCACACACATACCCACAGGTTACAAAGAATCGTTTTGATGGTGACCTGGGCAAGTTTGCTTTGGACTGGGATAAATCTTCACTCACCCTCTCGGGATGCTTCAGGTCTCATCAAGGAGACGACAAGACTTCAGCTCCCAGTGAACATGCTCCCTCATCACTCAAACAAAGTGGTAACTATGGCAACAGGACTGGCTCCTCAGCTGGGGGTGGTAGGTGGTACATGAACAAGAGCAGAAGTGAAGGTGCGTGTGTGTGATAGTGGCGAGTATGTGATGGTAGTGTGTGTGTGTGTGACACTACTATGAGGTAGCCAAATGTTTTTGATGCTTGCAGACAAACCGTTCAGAAAGAGCACTGCCAACCCTACTTCCAAGAATGCACCCAACTCGTCCTCCAAGTCCCCAGAACCTCTAGTGAAGTCCTCTATGCTCAAGCTACCCTCCACAGCTGCCGTAGCGAGTCCCTCTAGTGCTACTACACTGGCCTCACAAGCCAATGGCTCGAGAGGAAAAGGATGGGAGAGGAGTGAGGAGAAATGGAAGGGAAGGGAAGAGGGGAGGGAGGTCAAAAGGAGGATGGAGGGGGGAGAAACAGGAGAGTCTGTGCTCTTGGAAGGAGACGGAGGGGTAACTAACTCAGAGGAGGTGGTGGTTGAAGACAGAGACTACTCAGAGCTCTGCTCAGCTTGTAGCAGCTGACAATTGACATATATGTTTTCTTCATCCCTTACTATCACCAATCATGTTGAAGTAATTATTGTTCCATATAATGCCCACCTTACTAACATTACAAAGGCTGGACAGAGCACATAACAAGTAACTCTCTGGCCATGGAGCATCTTGGGGCAGGGCAGTTGGAAGATTTTAGAGGTGGGGTGGCTAAGAGTAAAAGACGATGTGTTTGGCCACGAAGCGGACGGAAAATTTATCTGCACTTTGGATGGATACCCCCTGAAAACATGATCGTACATCTACCTACATACATGGAAAATATGGTAGCGTCGATTGAGCAAGCTCACGATAACGCTGTTCAGAGAAAAATGAGTAAAAGAAACAGTACCGTTGAAATTATTCAAGGTTCTAAGTTTGAATTTCAAAAGCTTACAAAAAAAGTGGGGCGGCCAAGGCTGCCCCAAACGCCCCGCTTCTGACGACCCAGCAGGGGACCACCCAAGGTAGCAACACTGCCATGTACTAACAATACACTAATTGTTACTGCACTAAAAACAGAAGTCTGTGGCACTCTGTGCTCGACATTGTTGGCCATGCATAAGTGAAGCCATTGGGTAAAACACACAGCTAGGGACAACTGGAGATGCCACTCTATGAACGTACAGACTCATCATCTTGTGCCCAGACCCTATACTCTTGCAGTGAGGGAAGTGGTCTGGGAATGAGACTACTAGAGACTTTAGTCACTCTAAGGCAGCTGCCTATAGCGTGGCCTTGTTCCCAGGCCCCCACCCAGCTTAATTTCTCAGTATGGTGAAGTTACAGGAAGCTGGGCGAGGGCCCGGAAACCAGGATATGCCTATATAGTGTATATACATGTCAACACATCAACCTATGTGACAACTGCGGTGGAAGAAAAAGGGTTAACTTAATAACGATAAGAAGTTGCACTGAGAAAAAGTTCAACAGAAACCGGAAACTACTAACATTTCATCGTGAAGGTGCTACTCATGGCGTTCAATCACCTATGCCTAGTATCTCCAAGTTCCCCCTCCTCTCCTACCACGGGCCCCCCTCCCCCTCTTCCATCCTCCACCACCACCACGCCAGTTCTGAAATGAGTTTCCGTTCGAAATGTCTTTGCTAAAACGGTCCTTTGGAGGAGAGTAGATGCCCTGTGTTACTCGCTTTGCCTTCCTAGCCTCCTCGTCAGTTGCAACATCGAAGCGTATCGGAGATGGTTTTCTTTTAGCAGGTATAGCGCCTTCAGAGGTTGATCTCTTGCGTTCCACGGGCACACTCTCCGGTTTCTGGAAGGAAGAATTGAATCGACTATGGGTTCACATGAGTAACACAAGATAAAGTCCAGCATTTAGTTCTGGGTGCCATAAGTCGGTGGCAGGATTCCAGCAACAATATCGATTGGCAAGATGTAATTTTACTGTAATGTTGCCACACAACCAGGTTTGGTGAAAGATATTCTTGCTTTACATTGTTACATTTCAACAGTTGTTAAATTGGCAGCCCTACTAAAGCAAGACAGAATAGCTAGATTGTTGGCTAGCTGTTAATTTCACCGCCCTACCTTGGCTCCCCAGGACAACTGTATTACAGCCTTGTAGGAGGGAGGATTGTGGAAGAAGTCCTATGTATGCAATAGGAATATATGGTTACCATGGTGAACATGTTAAGTTGCCATGGAAACAACAGTCACTGATAGCTTACCCTAATGAGTGCATTTACGTTAGCAGTTGTCTTCAAAGCTATAGACCTCAGCTTGTTCTACAGAGGGAAGACCAGATTATCAAACTTGAGGTAAAAGTCTTTATTATATACCTAGTATACATGCCAATAGTATTTCCCATAGAGCAACATGACTAATATTTTCCCATATTCGATAGTCCGTATTCGATAGCCCGCAGGGCATATGCTGCGTAGCAACCACGGCATGCTTTAATTGGAATGCACTCGTAGCCGCTGCTGAAACAACGAATAAGCTTTCATTACGGATGAAGATGGCATTATTTACTAACTTACGGTACTTTCTTCCACTGGTAGAGGGATCGGTACGCGTGCTGGTACCGTCAAAAGCTAGAAACAGGCCAGCAGCCTGAAGCTCATTAAATATGCACGCAGCAACGACCTTTGTACTGCGCAGTAGCTGTCTATCGTCTAGGTGCTGCTAAATCAGAGTAATATATATTATTTGATGTGTGAGAAGGCAATATGGCAATGACGTCCTTACAGAGGAACTTTACCGAGACCAACTGACAGTTTTACAAGACACACTCACAGGTATCCAAGCTGGATGATGAAATGGTGAGCTAGCTAGCATGCACCACTGACCTGCTCATCCTTCAAGTCTACCACACTCTTTCCCTTGAGTGCAGCCTGTAACTGAGCATGGTACGACTGACTACCGCGGGCAAAATACTGCAGTCTGAAGATTGGAAGAGAAAGAGGAAGAGGAACAAATCGTCTCTCCACCAACACATATCACCACCATGGTTTGCTAGCTAGCGGGGGTTATACCTCAGTCTAAAGTCTTTGAATCGCTCTGCATTCTCATCAGCTGTCAGGAATTCTGGCACCTACCAAGAGAGAGGATCAGTCATAGAAGACAAGCAGTTGCCGTTGCGTTCATCCTACCACCTCAAACACCTGCCAAGTGTGCTTCTATACCTTTCTTCCCAGTCGGTGGAAGGTGAACAGAGCACTCTCAACAATGGAGAACTGTAGTTTGGGAGCTTCCCCCTCACCTTCTGGAGGTAGGGGCATGTAGTCCTGCAGGTATAAGAGCATTACACAAATGTGTCCACTAAGGGAGGGCTCCTAATTAGTGCCCACTGCTGTGATCTCACAGAAGGTCTATTTTAGTAAAGTGGGAACACCTATAAACCTACCAGTAGAAACGTGAAAATGGGCTCAATACACTTCTGTAGACACTCGTCCTCCAGGTCATATAAGCATCCCTCTGCCAGCAGCTGTAGTAGTTCGTGTCTCGTCTGTTCCTCGGCCACAAGAGAGAGGGACGGGAGGACTTTGAGACAGAGGTATTCGACAAAGGGGGAGGCAGTAGAGCCTCGCTGTGAGTGCGTGCATTGTGGAGGGAGCAGGGGATAGACAATCCTGGTGGATACTGGTGTGAGCACAAATAAGACTGCATTGGAGGCTGATTGATGGGTGGTGAGCATGTACCTTACAAAACTTGAGGGCCTGCCTAAAACAGGTGGTGAAACGATCTATGGATTCTACGTCTTGTGGCTGTGGAGGAGGGGAAAGAGACTGACTTAGAAGAGTAGGGTAGTTGAATGCTACAAACAGCGTTGGATAGAGCCTTACCTGAAACTCTGATGTCAGTTCAGCCTGTTCACTGATGATGGCTGCAACCTCCTTTGCACCGTCAGGAGTCGAAGTGTACTTCAGCTTGCTCAAGACGTCCATCAACGTCTCAAACTCTTCTCCTGTCACATCCACCAATACCTGCAAGGATGAGAACAAGTGAAACAGACAGACGCAAGTTGAAACAATACAACCTACAGCTATAACAATACTCACAATACACCCAACTACACCTCTTTCCTTACTTTCTTGATTTGCTCCAATAGGAACTTCTCGTTCTCCTGGTTGTTGAGAAACAGTTTGTGCCGCATGCTCATCAGCGATGTGCTGATGTACTCGATCCCTTTCTCTCTAATGTTCACCTCCCTCCCTCCCTCATCTTCTGTCACGATCTGGCTGAAGATTCCAGCAATCGCATTTTTTGTGTCCATCTGTAATACCACCGCCATGCTGGTCTTTACCATACCAAGGTCGGTGGCATCCTCTGTGAGAGAGAGGGTTGAGGAAGAGAGTGTGTGTGGTATGTCATACTAGCAGAAAGCTACATGTATATAGACTACCTGTGGGCAGCAGCTGTGTGAGGACATCGGCCACTCGGTTGCACATCGAAGAACCGTTAGCTCCCTTGCACATGTCTGGGAGGCTCTTGATGGCCAGACGACGAATCTGTACAGGGAAAAACGGATGTTACTCCGCCATAACTGCTTACACATTGTTAGCTCCCCCCTTCAATTTGCGGTGCAGCAACTTAAAGTATGTGTGCAAAATGGCTTACTCCCCCACTCCATCAACACCAAATTCACCTGTGCATCCTCGTCCTCTATGAGATCCAACATGGCGTCCATTGCATTCTCAGCTAGGGTAGGGAAGTGCTGGAAGAATCGTGTGATGAACCCAGCTGCTAGTTTCTTCTCTCCCAGTGAGCCCTTGGCTGCCTTGATGATACCCTCGTAGGCAGAGGTGTGCTGGGGGTGTGATTATAGGGGAAAGTGCAGTGGAATGTTATTAATGAGTGTGCAGGTATATCTCCCCTTCCTCTCGCGTACCTCTGATACATTTTCTCCTGCATCCGCCAAAATGCCAAAATTCCTATAAAGCTCTTCCACCCCCGCGCTCTGAGACATAATTTGCCACAGCTCAACCACCACTAGATCACTTCCAATAGACTTCCAACGGGAGACAGCACCTCCTCCAAGTTACTATGATGTAAAACTTGCTTGAGTCCTTGAGGTGCAACCCAAACCTTCTCCGTCTTTGGCGCCTCGATTTTTTCACGAATACACACGTGTGACTTGTGCCTATCACGTGATTCAACCAGTTGATGGGCGGGAACGTACCCACCAATCAGCTGTTCTGCAGCTGCAGCGTATTTGTTTACGCAACGGTTGGGCCTGTGGGAGGTTTGAATGGCCGCCGTCTACAGCTGGAAACGTAGTAGACGAGGAAGTAGTTGTAGCCATGGCGAACAGAACCCCCAGTAACAGTTTCAGTGGGGAAGCAAAGGATGGAACAGGTACATAAATTATGTAAACCCTGCAGTATGTGCTGTATCTTCACCTGGAGTACGCATAATTTATGTATTAGCCTTAGTATTTTATTACTTGTAATAAATCCTCCTGGACCCCCCCCCCCCCCCCCCCCCTCTTCAAGACTCTGAACAAGATCTCTCCCTACTGCTGGAGTGTCTCCACTTTCAGCAGAACTGTGTCACCTCTCAATGCCAGGCCCTCTCCACCATTGCCACTATGTGTAACAACTCCGGTGAGGCTGAGCTGTACTGCAACTAATGACTCAATGTGGACTATAGTGACTATGATACTGTGTTCCATTATGCACTAGAGGGAGGTTTGAATGGCCATACTAAATCCTCATTCACTAGGACTACATCCTTTGTTTCCTCTCTCCCCCTCTGTAGCCTCTTCACGTGATCTCCTCCGTACCAGTGGTGGTCTGGCATATGTGCTAGACCTTCTCTACCAAAGCTCCTCCTCCCCTCAACTGCAGCAGACTGCTCTCTACACCCTGGGTTGTGCAGCTGAGAGAAACCGTAAGAATCGGCATGTTAACTATGTCATGATAGCAGAAACAAACAACACTTCACAATCGCATTCACATTATATGAGATTGTGCAAATATCTTTCTCCCCTTCCTCTTCCCGCCCCCCCTCCCCCCTTCCTCCCTCCCCTTCCTCTTCCCTCCCCCCCCCCCCCCCCCCCCCCTTCCTCCTCCCTCCCCCCTTCCTCTTCCTTCCCCCCCCCTTCCTCCTTCCTCCCCCCCTTCCACATAGTTGTGAACCAGATGAAGCTATGTGACCGGAAACTCTTCTCTCTTCTTGCTGACCTGCTCACTCTGGAAGACACACCCCCTCCCCTCACCACCACCGCAGCCTACTTGGTTGGCTGTCTCATGTACAGCAACAGTGAGTATTCAGAGTATATAGTGCAACTTCTCTATAGTGAGCATCCTTAATGTACAGAGTGTTTGTACTTATAAGAGGTTCTACTACTAACTTGTCTGTGTTAAAATCTTTTTTCAAACTGGTGGCCAGTGCATGGGCCTAGCAAGTCTGTGACAATTGTACTTTCCCCCCATGTTCAGGCCGAGGGCAGAACATGGCCAGAGAAGAGAGGGTCATCCACAGACTGATTGCACTCTTCAAGTAAGTGAGTTTGCTATGCTTGTATATCTTCATTTCACACACAACAGCAAAATGCACCACTGTACTTGCAGTGTTGACCAGCTGGGCAGAAGATGGCCATGCTAGCTGCAGCTATCTCATCATCATGATCTTGCAGACTAACACTAAAGACTATGCCTCCTGCCTAAATGCTTAAATAAATGCAACTTTGCAATGTACTCCACTACCACCAACCTTCACCTACACACACCTACACACAGATCCCACCTTCCCACCCATCCTTCTTCACCAGCCAACAGTAACCCCACCTATCGCATTGAGATATGGACCAGTGTATCTAGTGCTCTCTGCACAGCCACAAACAACCCACAGAATGGTGAGATCAGCCATGCTGGGATGAAGAGTGCCTCATTGGTACTCACACACACACACACACGCACACACATGCACACACACACACACACACACATCTCTCACAGAGACTAACCAGAGCCTTTGTTCAAAAGTGTTCCCGGCAGCCCTCAGCCTACTCCAAGGCAGAGTGGTGGAAATGGCCAGGCCTGCTGTCACCCTCATCACCTCCTGCATTGCCAACAACAGTGGGTCACAAGACAATTCCTTCGTCTGTCAAATTTCGTCAATAAGCATGATAATTTTGCCTGGCTTTAATTTTGTTGATGGAGACAATTTGTCTCTACTTTATTTAGTCTCACATTATCTCCTCGCACCCTCACACAGCAACCACACAGGATCGTCTTCGTATGGTCGGTGGACTGCAAATTCTCGTGGGATCGATTAGAGAGCTTCTAATCCACAACACACTTGGTGCCAGTGATTCCAGAGACCTCCTCCTGCACATTGTCAAGGCATTGTCTGCTGCTGCAGTTGGACATGGTATGAGAAAGGCAATTGACAGAATGCAAGCCTAGCGTATATGCAGTTTCACAGACTTGTTCAATAAATAATCCTACAACCTGTTTGAAGGTCACTCGTGCATCCCTCCTTCTCCTCACACACACACGCGCACACAGCTGCTAACTGTGAGCTGCTGTGCTCCCTGGAGACAGTTCGACTTCTTCTTGCCCTGTTGCAGAATGAACCCCTTGACACCTCCGCTCAAGTGACTGTCGTCATGTGCCTTGGCATGCTGACAGAGGACAGCCGTATGTTGAACCTTATCAGTGTTAGTGCTCAAAGGGATATACCTATTGTGAATGTTTTGTGATGAAGTCAACTATTAGTGACTAGTGATACAATGTGGCAGTAACCACGTTTGACTCCTCTCTGCAGCCACTAGTCAAAAGGTGTTCAAAGACAGTGATGGACTGAACATAATGCTGAAGTGCTTGGTGCATAGCAAAGTATGTATGTTATATACCTTTGGTATCATTTGAACAACCAGTAAATGAATAGCAGTGATCTTGACACTTAGTAAGAAATATGTACTCCACAGCACTCACTATATCTTTACTTTGCCTACATACAGGATGAGGAGCTAAGCAAGGCTGCTACCTTTGTGATGCAGTGCTGCCTGGAGCCCACCGGAGGTATTAACATCGACGATCATGCCCTTAGTTTACTAGGTTAAGTGTTATAGTCAACCACTTATGTAGGCAGTGTGAGTTGGAACTCAAAGTGATCTTTAATAATCGATTATATATAACCTTATATTTTGACATGCAGACAGTCTACCCTCTCCAACTGTGGAGGAGAAGCACATCTCTGCTAGCATTGCAAAGCTGGACCGCATACTACAACCCCAGGAGGTCCTTGATGATGACAACAGCTCAGGAAACATCAGAGGAGTTCCAACTGCAGGTGGCACTAATGTGTTGAATCCTGAAGCCCTGAAGGTTCTGGATGGACAGAAATTGCCAGTAAATGACCGAGTCTCTCACTGGCTGGACGCATACCCTGCTCCCAAGCAAAGTGGAGTTCTGGCGAGTAAGGAGGTGAATATGCTGGAAGAGTTGGGAAGAAGGTGCCCTCCACAAAACTTGACACAGGGAGACCATTTGGAAGTTTTGACACAGGTCTTGAGCAATTGCACCTGCCCT
Organism: Agelas oroides; assembly: GCA_949130485.1. Taxonomy (NCBI): domain Eukaryota; kingdom Metazoa; phylum Porifera; class Demospongiae; order Agelasida; family Agelasidae; genus Agelas; species Agelas oroides. The sequence continues at coordinate 7,583,085 of OX422188.1, forward strand.
GAGCCTGCCCTTCTAAACACAACCATTCCTTTAGCGTTCATCAGCAACCCAACTGAGTTTCAGCTTGAAAATCTGAGGACTGCCTACCTGGCTGCTAAAACCAGTGGAGAGCCTGGTGACAGTGATAACCATCAGAAGTCTTTCCATGAAATGAAGGGGGGTGATGATCATTCCGTGAAGAGGAGTACACGAGCAGTGGAAGGGGAAAGTCAGATGCCTTCAATGGGAACACTAAAACAGCAACCTAAAAATTTGAAAGGGCAGCAAGTGAATACTCCCACTGAAGATGTTGAAAGCAATAATCAGGCTTTCCACAATGCTACCTCTCAGGAGCTCCAGAGAGAAAAGGCTCGTAGGGAGGAGCTAGAGAGGGAATTGGAAAAAGAGAAGTGCAAAAGATTAAAACTGGAGCAAGAGGCTGCATTGGCACATGAGGTTGAACATCAGGAGTCCAGAAGGCAGAAGAGAGATGGAGGAGGCAGTGACATTTCCCAATCTCAAACAGTGAGCTGTAAAAGAGGGCAGGCTGGTTCTGCCAAAACAGTTCATGCAAGGCGCCCACAGGAGTCTGGAGATGTCAGGGCTTCCTCCCTAGAGGCAGTAGACGGAGGGAAGTGTAAATCTCAAGTGGTGAGGCATCCAGCAGACACTTCTTCAAAAGCTGCTGCTGCTGTTGGGGGTAAAAACCAGAAACTCTCCTCATACCAAAATGAACTGAAGAAAGCTAAGACTCCAGCTATTGGCAAGACTAACATTCGCTATGCTGAGTCAAGCAGTGTTTTCCGAGCCCCAAAACTACCCAAGCTAATGACAAAAGCCACAGAACCACAGAAAGATTCAGATCTGTCCAAACACACCGAAGAGAGAGATAAAGAAAATATCACTGTGGCATCACAATCACACTTGAGGCCCATTCCTCCTGTCAGTGTATCCTCGATGACATACAGCAGAGTCCTGGAGACTTGTACAAATAGTAATAGCAATGACACACCCCTGCACACCCCTTGCTCTTTAGCCAGCTATGCTCCCAGCATGGCTGGTTGTGACCACAAGTGTCTTGGCTGCTATCCCAGGCTCAAGTGTCCTCTGATCACAAGCAGGAACTTTGTGAAGATGCTGCGAGTTGATCACTTTACCTGTGCCTACCACAAGAGGCTAGTGAATAGGCTGGCAAATCAAATGGACACCGTCCCGTCCACTCTAATTAGGCCCAAATTGGTTAGGCAACAAACTGGCATGTCCAGTAGTAGCCATCACACACTACATACTAGCCACAGGCCAGCCAAAGCTCCAACTCACACCCATAGCACAACTGCTATCCCTCAACGTCCTGATTCATGCAGCCAAAGGAGTGCTTATCAAAAATCACCACCACCCCCTGCACTACCTTCACTCCTCACAGAAGAGCAGTATGTCTATTCAGGCAGTACTCAGGTTGACAACACACATGATTCACCCTCTCCTACCTCACCAGAAGCAAACATCCCACCCCAGAGGTCATATCGAGCCACAACCACAAGCAGCCAACCCATTTATCAATACTTCAAGCCAAATAGCACCCAAAATAGAAAAATCCCAAATCAAATTCATCCCATAAAACCAAAGGCCAAAATACCATTTTCTAATACTCATTCCAGGACCCCAGCAAGGGGCTCTATACCTCTGGCTGACATGACAAATACGTCCTACAGTACTTCTAACCCTCTTCATGTATTTGACTATCAAACTCCAAAGAAGAGTAAAGCTTCCAACTGCAAGTCAAAGGCACCTTCAAACCACACAGAGGTGAGTATAATGAACTCTTCACATCAAGTATTATGTATCACGTTCATGTTATGGAGGCCTACATTAGCCTCGTTCCCAGTCCTCCACCACAGCTATCGTTGCTTGCAGTGCGGAGAACAGAGAAATTCCTTCTCCGCGTTATTCGTATTGCAAGCGACGAGATCTGTGGTGGAGGACTGGGAACGAGGCTAGGCCTATATATACTTTCTGATAAAGGTGTATGTCTGATTATTTGCTATCAGACCTGTAGCCCAATGAGTGAAAGAACTTATGCACTTTCTAGTTCATAAAGTGACAGTATTCAGCGGCATAGGAAGTAGTTTACCATTATTAGGGGTGCACCATGCAAGCATTCTATGCCAAGGAAGATCTAGTGGTATTATAGTGACAAGTGCCGTTTGAGTGACCTCTGACCTAGCACTACTCCAAGCAGTGTGCATCAATTGAGATGATATTAGTTCAGGTACATAGCTAACCTGAAAATTGAAGTTAAGAAACACTACAAAATGCATGCTGATAATTGAACACTGATTCTGGAAATAGTTAGGGGTGCACTAGCACCCAGAGCACCTATGTTTCCACTGGCATTAATTTTGCTATCCTGCAGCCCAATGGTGGTAGAAGAAAGCAAGTCCACAAGGCTCGTGTACCCTTCTCAAGACAAGAGGAGGAGAGCCTGGTGGCTGGAGTGATGAAGGTGGGCAAGCGATGGCGGCACATTCTGACTGCATATCACTTCCACCCCAGTAGAACTGCAATGGACTTGAAGGACAAGTACCGTCTGCTAGAGGCCAAAGGGAGAGTATAAACTGTTATGATATTGTATTGTAGCAAGCAGCCATACATTTGTGGTATTATCAGTGTGTTGCAAACTTGATGTCAGTATTGTTCGTTATCATGCAAGCACTGTTGATACAGTATAATTATTATAGTCGTTAAAATGTGTGCAGTAAAAGTGAAGGTAAATATACAAGGCCCCATCCCTGAATCTTTTTCACACTGGAGTACAACTGCAGTGTAAAAAGATGTAGGGATAGGGTTTTGTATATTTACCATCACTTTTATATCGTCCAAATTTTTAATGCAAGACAGTTATTGAAAGTCAGGCGTATAATTAAATAGCCACTCTACGCGCATGCGCCCACCCACGCAACCATTTAGCGAGCGCTTGATTACCATATAGCGGGAAATTTTCGCGAGGCAGAAATTTTCGCGGTCAAACACCAGCTCCCGAAAATTTCTTTCCACGAAATTTCTTCCTCCAAAACATTTTGACCCATTTTGTCGTAGAAACATCGAGCAAACTGCGGAAATTCGCATGCCGTCACCGCAACTGCGAATGGATCCTCGGAGTTAGCTGAGCTCGCTCGCTTTTGCATGGCAGTTCTTCGCCGACAGTGACCCATACGCTTTGATAAGTGTAATATAGCCTCTTACTATCGTTTCGGCATAGAAACACACGCTGACTCCCTGGCATTTTTGTGCGTGAAATTGTAGGGGGTGTGGTCAGAGATCGCGCGACCTTGTCGCGAAATTAAAAATCGCGAAATTTTTTCCTGGTGTGTTTGTTGGTGATTGGCGCGAAAATTTATGCTCGCGAAAATTTCCGGTGTTTTGTGTAAGCCTGCTGCAGCGATATCGATCAGGTGTCGAAGGAGCATCGTTCAGCGACCATGCAAGCACTCGCTAGAGCCATAGATACAGGTTTAACGCGTGTTCAGATAGCATTCAGTCGTCAGGGTGAATCCTACGGACAGAACATTCCGATTCACAACTGCACTCCATTTACTCTTCAGCTGAATGGCGAGGCGGTAGTGATATATGGCAAGGAGTTGACAACTCCATCCAGAATAGGACCAAACACTAACCACTACATCCAAAATTCTGGTCGTGCAGGATCCGCCAATGGATCGGAGATTTGGTACACTTACCGTTTTGAGAATACTCCTGGAGTGGCTACATGGTACCTTAAGATTTTCAGCGAAGGTACAATTCCCGAGGAAAATTCACGCTTTGCAGTTCAAATCTTCCGGGAAGATAAGAAGATGGCTCAAGAGAGCATTTGGGATGAAAAAAAATTTCCCAGCCATTTGGATCCGGCGGGATGTCTTTTTCGCATTTCAATTTCACCCCCCACAAAGCCTAAAGGTCTTGGCGCTGGATTTAACAAGATACCACTTAAGATTCAAGTGAATCCTGGTCATCCAGCAGCAAAGAAAATTTTGAAACCACAGGTACAAGTACAAACGCAAGTACAAACGCAAGTACAAACGCAAGAACAAACGCAAGTACAAACGCAAGAACATACGCAAGAACAAACGCAAGAACAAACGCAAGTACAAACTCAAGTACAAACGCAAGAACATACGCAAGAACAAACGCAAGTACAAACGCAAGAACAAACGCAAGTACAAACGCAAGGTAAGCAACACAGCTGCGATGTATTAGTGCAATGTATTAGTGTAAAATGTCAATCCTATAATTTTGCCCAGGTGTCCGGAAGATCAATATTGAGAACACCACCTGCTATAGTATCGATGTTGAGTGGGAAAACAGACCTCAGTTTTGTGGAGAATGGATAGAGCAACCCAGTCCTACAAAGATTCCTGAAAAACAAAATGCTGAAGGAAAGGTGAGTAGTATTAGGCCATAGTAAGTAAATTCATTGTTTCTCAGGCAAAACTTTCCCTACTTTAGAGGCTGGCAGACGGTAGCCTCGTTCCCAGGCCCCGTCCGAAAAATCAGAAAAGGGGCCTGGTAGCACTTCCGTGTATTTTCTGTCGCTAATGTAATCATCATCAAATGTGTGCTACGGTAGGACACGCCTTACTGCAACCGTTGATGTCAGCTGACTATCATGCAAATGCGTGCAAGATGAAGCAAGAGCGAGTTGAACAAGCGATGCTGTAGTATGCTATCTTCCGTGTTTATCTATCCAGTTTGGATGCACACTGTCTATACACAAATTCCGACAGATCGTCTCAGTTGATCGGGACCCAAGCAAGTGCCAACTGACGATCGGGGAGTTTGTCTCGATAACCCGTATGGGTAAACAGCGCTCTCCGATTTCGATCATCCACCGATCTCGCATAAACACTACACCACTGCCGCACGTATGTAGGAGACACAAATTGAGGTTTCTGCTATATCTGATGTAGCCTCGTCCCCAGGCCCCTCCCCCCTGAGGAGAGGCCTGGTACACACTGTTGGCGCATGCACATAATATCCCCAGTTTTTAGGGGATTCGTAAAATAACGGATACTTACCGTACATTACGTATACGAACTGTGCATGTTCGTTTCACGCAAATGAGCGACAGTGCGGCTCTGAAGTGTGGCTGCTTCTCTGGGCAAATCGCTGTTTGGTAAAGCTTTATCGTGCACCGTTTCTGTTAATTGTAAAGGCTGGTCATGTTCAAGACGGAGCCGCTACAAGTTGTGTACAAAGAGAGATAATAAGTTTGTTATATGGCTATGAATGGGCCTTGTTGGCAAATTGATTTGTTACCTTTCTGTTTGAGTGTAAGTTTTGAAGAAATGATACTGCCATGTCTGAAAAGTAGTATTCTAGTAGTATTCTGCAAGTCAAATTGCTGCTGGAGTCTATTTCAAAGAAAGCTTTGTATTCTTGGTTAGTAAATCTTCCGCATACGGACAAGATAAGTGCACAAAGTTTTTTACGGAAAATATAACGGAATATATCGTGCATGCGCAAACAGTCTGTACCAGGCCTCTCCTTGGGGGGGAGGGTCCTGGGGACGAGGCTGTATCTGATGCGGCCGGGCCTGAGAAACAAGGAATTTACTTACCATGGCCTTAAAAAGTATAGCTAAATTGATTTGGAGGTTTCAAACAACAATAAACTAGTTAGAACTGCATGCAGTCGCCAGTTGCTTATTATTAGTTGACATACACAATAGTTATTCATTGCTGAAGCTATGTGAACACCATTTCCAAATGATGCTCAAGGCTCAGCCTAGCCTCGTTCCCAGGCTCTTGTGCGGGGGAGGAGGAAAGAGAGCCTGGTACACACTGTTCGCGCATGCGCCAAATTCCCTTGGTAACCTGCATACTACTCCGCTACACTAAAATTACGGTCAATTTCAGTTTACCTTCTGAAAGGCTGCACTGCCTGGTTATACACCCTGTGGGATACATACGGGCGGTTTTGAAGTCAAAAACGATATCGCTTTGACGGCAACAGTCTGCATTGCTTCGTTCGAGGCGATCGGTAAACTTCAAAGGGAAAGAATGCGTTAGTCACGTGCCGCAGCGTTTAGCTGGAATGGACAAACGCGTGGACAATTCCTGCAAGCGAAGAGCTGAGTACCTTCGTCGCTCCCTCGTCATCGTCTACACAGAGCGTGGTCAGTGGCAGGCATCTTTTATATGGGAGAAGTCGGCGTGCCTCGCGGAGGTTAGTGTAACGGAGCAGATTTTACGGAAATTTCCAAATTCCCAGAAATCCTGGGGGAACTGAGCATGCGCAAACAGTGTGTACCAGGCTCTTTTTTCTCCGCCCACGCACAAGAGCCTGGGAACGAGGCTAGGCTCAGCCATATTTTGAAGTTGAGTGCTTATCCTTGCACCAACTAACTATATTATGGGAAGGAAAGTGTTTGGTGTTTTAGTGTGTTGTACGAGTAATGGTTAGTGTGTTTTGCAGGACAGCACTTAAAATTACTTGAATTCTTACGCCTGAAGCAGGTAAGTTTTTATGATTATTACTAAAAGTATACATAAAGCACCATATTGACTTAAAAGATGCATAGCAGTGCAAGAGGAATTTCAGGACCAAACTCTTTACAGTTGCTGAGTAATTTGTCACTAAAAGGTCATGTGGTATGGCTAACTGTGCATTGGGCTGGCTGCTTTTCTGTAAAGCTTACTATGACAGCAGCTTCCCATGTTTATCATAACTATACAACTAACAGCTTGCTCACACCAATTTGTGTCTTGCATTTTGTTTGTAGGTTTCTGAGGGGGGAGTGAAGAGCACACCAGTATTTGTCTTGAAGAGTGCTGGCTGGAAAGGCAAGATTGTGGGGAGCTTTAGTGCCAATAAAGAACTGAGGTTGGATGGAGAGATTGATACCATGAGTGTGACGCCTCGCTATAATGCAGATGATATGACTTTCACTGTGACAATAGATCCTGTGGTACCAGATACCATTCCCAAAACACTTGCTCTCTTTTTTAAACAAGTGAAGAAACAGGGTGAGGGATTGTGGTGGGTGTGGTCTGTTACTGCATTGGTGTTGGCTGTTTTGATGGGTTTTGCGTGGATTACTGGGAGTATTGCTGTTGCCACGGAGTGGTTTGGTACAATCTTTAGCACTGTTGTTGGAGGTGTGGCTTCTACTGCTGTAGTGCCATGGCTTAGCCAAAAAATGAGGAAGACTGAAGACAGCAGCTGCAAGATCAAAGAGACAACTGAAGATAAAGTTGATAAGTAGAAAGACAAGGAAATGCACCCAAAGTGTAAATAGGATAGCTAGTATCATAGTCTGTCTTGACTTGCTGTGTTTGATTGTGCATGCTGCTGTTTTTGAGTTAATTGAATGCTATTTCCAGTTCAAATAAGCGCACAAAGATCTAACATACTTAGTAGCCATTGTCACTGATTGACCAATGACCTCCTAGACCCTCCATGAGTCTCAATAATGTGGGAAGAAAAACCTGTTACCATGGTAATGACTACCAAGTGCTCACAGAACCTAAAGACATTTTGACCTTAGCTAAAAAGATTGCTAGCTTCAAAGTTAATTGTGCTGCTTTACATTACCACACGTCTATCAGTGTAGCGCGCTCATTTATATAAGCATATGGAATGTGTGACAGCATGAAAGCAGGGGAGGAGTTGCTGTGAGGGTTGAAGGTGGTGTGCCTGGTAAACAAAGGCTTGTTGGTGAATGAAAGTTTTGTATTTATACTCTTGGTACATGCACCATGGAACAAACAGATATGTACAATTTGCAGTGTTGCAACACAAATTAAACTCACAGCTGCACCTTACAGGCCATTAAGTTGGCTTTCTTCACCTACAATCTGCAGGTATAATATGAACTAGTATTTTACACAGCAGGAAGCAGCCACACATGCCTCAATTGGCACTTGATGCTATGAATACCATTAAATTTTTTGAACCACTCACATGTTATGACTGCATGATGTAATTTCCTGCATTGCCACAGTTCTGGGCAGTGATAAATTTTAGGCACTACACACATGGACCTGCTAGTGTTTTTGTAGTGATTGTCTGCCAAACAAGTCAGCAGGTCACAGTGTTTACAAGTGCCATTCCAACATGGTACATTACTGTGCAGTATAGTTGGTTGAGTCTGGTAATGGCAATTTATGGCATGTAGACAGCATGCTTTAATTGCTAGCTCTCAACACGTGAGTCAACAAGGTTATGGTGGCCTCACTCCTAGGCCTTCTGGTAATCCCTGCCTCAAGTTCCAGTCATTGGTTGCTTGTATTCTGCTTGGCGATGGCCTGCATAACATAGCTGGTATATATATATATATATATGTAACAGGAGTTTCGACCGCAAAATCTGATCTCAAAACAACAAGCAAATGTAAGCTATCTCACACAGCTGCACCTTATGTGGTCCAACACATAAAGGTGTGAAAGTGTGAATAACAACCACATGCAGACAGAGAGGTGAGACAAATGAATGAAATCAAGCCGCTGCAGTACAACAACCAATGACACATAGTTCAAGTCCAGCTACATAAGGCAAGAGTGCATAAGAACGGGTGGCTAGGGTACTCAAGCCGCCCATTCTTATGCACTCTTGATACAGGTCATAAAGTCAATTGGCTTGCCTTCCCTATCTACACCACATACAGTGTCCCTTTGAGTGGATGACTTAGTGTAGCAACATATGTGTATTGATTGTTGAGAGCTGTGCCAAAAGTATTCTTTCAAACACACTGCAGCTTCACCAAAAAATTAATCTCAGTTGCATAGGCCTATATACATAGACAGAAAACATGGGGGTTCAAGAAAGCCAAGTTTCTTGATCAGTCTGTTGTAAACAGGGTGTCAGGGTTTCCAATTATCGCACACTTCCATTTTCTGTCTGTGTTTAAGTGGTCTTTCAGGTAGCACGTGTTCAGTGTATACCACTGATGAAGACCGCTGAATAGTGTGTCAAAACATTAGCTAATATTTTGTCTAGCTATTTTATTAAAACTTGGCTCGTGTTTTACTAAAAATCAGTTGCAGTGGCCCACTTCCACGTTTTGCCATGGTTTAGAGTTACACCTAATGTTCCAGCTTTTTGCAACTGGAATTCATTCTGTAATTGCATGTTTGTGCCAAACCAGGAATATTCATAATATACTACTGGATGAAATAATCCATTTCTATACCACACAAGGGGTGGAACTCAGGCTATGTTCATGATGACTCTGGAAATATTCATGTATTCACACCTTAGCCCATTGAGAACACAAAGGATGGTAATCGGTGGGAGGCAACTGAGGTGACCCACCTTGGGTTAAATAACCTCCAATTTTTTCACTGAGATAATTAATGGGAAGCTAGTAGCTACCAGAAACTGTACTTAGTATTTGTATCAGGGTTGCAGCTTTTATGCTATGCAAAGTACAAAGGTCTTGAAATCATCCATCTCCTCCAGCTCTTGCATAACATCATGACATGCCCAATATTGATCAAAACTTTCTTTTGTGGACCAGTCTGACAGGTTATGAAATAACTTATAGTAGCTAATTGATCAATTCTTTCAAAATATAACTATTATATAACCTGTTACCTAGGCAACATCACTGTACAAGAGAGATATGGGCAACATTCTTAGATGTTGCGGTTATATCAATTTTTGGAGTTGACATTTTGGGGAGAATCCCTTCTAAGCTGGTCAACTGATATGTTGCACCTCCAATGCACATGAACACCTGCTGGCTTATCAGGTTTTGGTAGCTACAACCAATCATTCAAAGTACACATGTAAGGCAAATGGATTAGTTTTGATCACAGCTGCAATGGTAACAAGATTGATTAACCTGATTGGGAGATACAACTCAGCCTGGTGTGTATGCAATGTACACAAGTCTTTTGACGTCAAGTATAATTACATACTTGTGGCATGCATACTACATGCAGTCTCACCTGTACAACAAGGAAAACAAAACAGGAAGCCTTAAGTGGAGTGATCACATCACAATCTGTTGCAATGGCAAAACAAAGAATAGCATAGCAAAGGCTGAAATGACAAAATAAGGATGCACCCAAACCAAAGAGAGTACTGTGCAGCTGCTCTCACCCAAGATCCAAATCTCATACCCAGCCCGCGTGCGCCTTCTGGCAAGAAACGGTTTGGTGAATGAAGTCGAATTTCTTGGGGCTTATTCCATGAGATCGCGAGATTAGTAATTTTTACGTAGCACTTCCCTTACAACAGTAAAATTCTACTTGAGTACTTGTACCTATTTTGATCGGGTTTGGTGTAAAATGTTTTGAATGTTGCTAGGTGACACTGTCACAAAAGTGTGCGCTAGCCCAAGAAATTTGGTTTGATTCACCAGACCGTTTCTCCTCGTGAGAGGGTGGGGCCTGGGGATGAGACTAAGGGGTCACTCTAAAAGTAGGAATGAGGAAATGAGACTGAATGGGAAACGAGGAAATGAAGAAATGGAAAAAGGTACATCCCGTTTTACTCAGCAAACTGCTGACATTTTGCTGCTGCAGTCATTGAACGTGATGAGAAAGTCAATGTCAATCCAGCATTTATTGAGAGATCATCTATACTTTACAGTTTGCACTAAAGGGGTCTACGTATGTGAGGGCATTGCATCATGGTTGGCAAGCTAGTACTTCACTTTTGGCAGCTTGTTAGCTTTCTGTTAAATCCGTGAATTGTTCATACTTTTCTACTAGGAGTCATTTCATTGAGGCAATGAGGCTTCGTCAGTTTCTTGCTTCATTAGAGAGCCCTCACATACGTGCAGCACACGCATGCGCAATGCAGTCACGCTAGTGTGGGGCTCAGGCTCGCGAAAATTATACGTGAATCATTCAAGTGTGCCATTAGCCTCGTCCCCAAGCTCTCTCCTCCCCCCCGTTTTTGAGGAGAGAGTCTGGGAACGAGGCTAGTAGCCATAGCCTCGTGCCCAGACCACATGCAGGAACAAGACTGAAGTGCATGCGCTTGATTATCGTCGCGCGTTCGATACATCTACGGCCTGCTGCAGAAGATCAGGTGTCGAAGGAGTATCGTTCAGCAACCATGCAAGCACTTGCTACGGGTTTAGAGTACGTTCAGAGAACGTTCAGTCGTCAGGGTGAATCCTCCGGACAGTACATTCCGATTCACAACTGCACTCCATTTACTCTTCAGCTGAATGGCAAGCCAAATGTAAAATCTGGCAAGGAGTTGACAACTCCATCCGCAGTAAGACCAGCTGCTTACCGCGAAACGCAATACATCCGAAATTCTGGCCGTGCAGGATCCGCCTATGGATCGGAGATTTGGTACACGTACCGTTTTGACAATACTTCTGAAGAGGCTACATGGTACCTTAAGATTTTCAGCGAAGGTACATTTCTCAGCGAAAATGCGCGCTTCGCAGTTCAACTCTTCCGGGAAGACAAGATGATGGCTCAAGAGAGCCTTTGGGATAAACAAAACCAATTTCCCAGCCGTCGGCCGGATCCAGAATGCCTTTTTCGCATTTCAATTTTGCCCCCCACAAAGCGTAAAGATCTTGGCGCTGGGTTTAACGAGATACCAGTTAAGATTGAAATGAACCCTGAGCATGAAACAGCAGAGAAAGAGACTCCTTCAACTCCAAAGGTCCGCAATGAAAGTGTAACGGAGGACGTAACACAACAGCGGGTATCAGAAACCACACCCCAGGACCAGCTGCAGCAGGATAATCTGCAACAGGATAATCTGCAACTGGAGAAGATACCTACAAATGAGCCTACGCTTAGTCCTGAAACTGAAATGCAGGTACCAGCACAAATGCAAGGTAAAGCAACACATGCAGATGCAATACATTTTAGTGTAAAATGTCGGTCCAAATTGTTCTTCTTGTAAAATAACTTTAACTCGATAATTGTGCCCAACACATGCAGATGTGAAAACAATATTGAGAACACCACTTCCTATAGTATCGATGTTGAGTGTGAAAACAGACCTCTGCTATGTGGAGAATGGACTGAGCAACTTCCTAAAAAGATTACTCCAAGACAACATGCTGAAGGGAAGGTGAGTAGTAAAACTACAAATTGACTCAGAAGTTTTGCAGTTGAGCCGCACAATTACCAGCTTGCTCACACCAATTTGTGTCTTGCATTTCGTTTGTAGGCTTCTGAGGGGGGAGTGAAGAGCACACCTGTATTTGCCTTGACGAGTGCTGGCTGGAAAGGCAAGATTGTGGGGAGCTTTAGTGCCAATAAAGAACTGAGGCTGGATGGAGAGATTGATACCATGAGTGTGACGCATCGCTGTAATGCAGATGATATGACTTTCACTGTGATGCTAACGGCTGTGTTACCAGAGACCATTCCCGAAACAATCGCTCTCTTTTTTAAACAAGTAAAGAAACAGGGTGAGGGATTGTGGTGGGTGTGGTCTGTTACTGCATTGGTGTTGGCTGTTTTGATGGGTTTTGCGTGGGTTACTGGGAGTATTGCTGTTGCCACGGAGTGGTTTGGTACAATCTTTACCACCGTTGTTGGAGGTGTGGCTTCTACTGCTGTAGTGCCATGGCTCAGCCAAAAAATGAGGAAGACTGAAGACAGCAGCTGCAAGATCAAAGAGACAACTGAAGATAAAGTTGATAAGTAGAAAGACAATTATTTTAAGGAAATGCACCCAAAGTGTAAATAGGATAGCTAGTATCATAGTCTGTCTTGACTTGCTGTGTTTGATTGTGCATGCTGCTGTTTTTGAGTTAAGTGAATGCTATTCCAGTTCAAATAAGCGAACAAAGATCTAACATACTTAGTAGCCATTGTCACTGATTGACCAATGAGCACCTGGACCCTCCATGAGTCTCAATAATGAGGGAAGAAAAACCTGTTACCATGGTAATGACTACCAAGTCCTCACAGAATACTGGTGACATTTTGACCTTATTAGCTGAAAAGTTTTTATCATAAGGCTTATTCATAGCTTCAAATTTAATTGGGAAATAGTGTGCTGCTTTACATTACCACACATCTATAGCGCAAATACATGATTGCAGCATTTATATATGGAGTGTGTGACAGCATGAAATGGGGCAGGAGTTGCTGCATGTGAGGGTTGAAGGTGGTGTGCCTGGTAAACAGAGGCTTGTTGGCGATTGAAAGTTTTGTTTTTATACTCTTGGTACATGCACCATGGAACTAACAGATATGTGCTCAGATTAGACGTTCGTTGCCTTCTCTGGCCTTGTAAATCGTCCATTCATTACAGTAATCATTCATAATGCTGCATTTTGGCTGATTGGTAGCTATGGCTACCCAGTAGATCTTCCCCTTCCCCTTACCAAGAGTTCATAACTGTAAGAGAGTGTGCAACTCCCATATGGTTTCTATACCCGCCATCTGGACAATATGACATAGGCAATCAACAGTGCATATTAAGCTGCAAAACACTGCAGTAAAATGGCCGACCGTGTTCACTCAGCTAATGTTTTCACTAGCACCTAGAATAGTAATTTCCAAAGAAGCATGCACCCAGACTCTGCTGGTGTAGTACTCAAACGTTAATTACCCTGCGTGGGTAAAGTGATTGGTCATGTCTGTCTGCCGTCGCTGTCCATCTGTCTGTCTGTCTGTCTGTCTATTAGTGTGCACATTCTTGCTGTATATCTCTCTGGTGTTGGTGTTTTATGAATAATTCAACATTAAACTCAAAACTAGGCAAGAAAGTTAAGTTAAAGGAAAATTGATTTGTTCATCTGTTATATGCATCATATAATTGTTATGTAATGTGATCATCATTGTTGAGGATTCCTGGTTTTTTATCCTTGTGCAGGTGTCATTAACTACAAGCCCAGGCATGCAAGCAGCCATGCAGTGTGCATGCCATATACTGCACTTTGCAGGTAGGTTGTCAGAAGGAAACTGATGGCATGTATGGATTGAAGAAACCACAAAACATGACAGTCAGTCTTTTCAGCCTATGAAGCCACTGACTGACCATGCAGGTGCATCCCAATTTATGTGTTGTATCCTTGTTTCGTCCATGGCCAGGTCCAGTTTATTAATTATCAGTTTGTGTCAATGAGCCACATGTTTGTCAGGCTATGTGGCAGCTGCTGCACTTTGCAGGTGGGTTGTCAATGGTCAGTGGAGTAAACTGCTACATAGGCACATTATTAGATAAAGAGTCACATTACATAACCATAACCACAGCAACTTTGACTTCCATATGTTTTAGTTATAGCCTCGTTCCCAGGCTCTCCCCTCGCCCCAGCGCAAGCTAGGGGAGAGCCTGGGAACGAGGCTATATTATGGGCACAAAGGATGTAACCGATTTATAAGCACGAGGCATGAGGGTGCGCAGCGTCTGAGTACGGAATGCTTATAAATTGGTTATATCCCAACTGCACATGTTATAACTAATTTATTCCTCATTGCTAGGTGGTTGCTAGATGCAAAGCATTCAGTTGCTAAGCAATAGGGACATCATTCCTGAGTAAGTCTGCCTGAGAGAATGCCAAATTCTCGGAACAAAGACACTCATCATCAGTTTTCTTCATGGGCTGGAAGAGTGGACGGACAGCAGTATAGTTAGGAGGAGGTCATGGAGCTAGAGTGACCCACTAACAAACTGAAGCTTAATGTTTTGCATGCATGAGATACACAGCAGCACAGTGCTCCCTTTGGTTTGGTGCATCCTTATTATTGTCATTTCATGTCATTTGTTGTTTGTTGTTTGTTGTGATATGTGTAATTATTGTCATTTCATGTCATTTGTTGTTGTTTGTTGTGATATGTGTAATTTCAGAGGTCTGGCAATTGTAAAGAGTGGTGAGTCTGAGCAAGCAGCAATGCAATGTGCTTGTATTGGGGTACTTATGAAGTCCAGACCATGATCAGTTGTAACTACCAAAACATGATAAGCCAGCAGGTGGCCCATTGGAGTTAGAGGTGTGAGGTGTCTATCTGGTCCACAGACGCTCACTACGGTACACCAATATAGCAGACACTCATCAACATTTTCTGCAAGATTGTCCACCATCGTTGCTGGAGTTAACAAAGCTTGCAGTACTGCCCTCTGATTAGCCTTTTCTGCCAGCAATATAGCAAGGAAGTCTCAGAAAATGTAGCAAAGTTGTGCACAACAGCCCAATTACGCAGTAACATGCTTTAGAGTATAGTGTTGTTATTTTCATGAATTTGATTGGTCCACAACAGGTCTCTAAATGCAATAGAGACCTGCTTTGTAGGTCTCTATTGCAATAGAGACCCGTCTCTGAGGCTATCAAAATTGTTTACTACAATAACAATTTTTATGTTGTTTAGTACACAAGAATTGTTTATAATGTAAGCAAGGAATACACTCTAGGGAGGCTACACTCTAAATAACGTAGATACCTCGACCAACGGGATCTATGGTATTTAGAAACCCTCGGGCCCTTAGTAGCGCCCTCGCTGCGCTCAGATCGCTACAGCCCAGGGCCCTCGGGTTTCTAAATACCATAGATCCCTTGGTCTCGGTATCTAACTTATATTTGGAAATGTACCAGAAGTCCTGCAGTTAATGTGGTGTTGCTGCAGTTTGGTTGATCGCATTTGAACAAGAGTGCCATGCAAGAGTGCCATGTTGGCTTTGGTTTCCCCTATACTGTACATGTCTCAAACCATGTACCCTGCATGCATAGTTGAAGTGGTCATCAGGCTTGATTTCATGATTTGATTGGCTCTCCTTTCTTCTCCACACACACACACACACACACACACACAAATAAGTGCAGGATGCATAGAGAAGTCGTACTCAAGTAATAGTAGCTCATCCCCAGGCCTCTAGCTCCTCCCGGGGCCGGAGGGGCCTGCATGGGGATCGATGAGGCTAAAGTAATACCTAGTAGCTGCTAATCCATTCACCTGCAGTTCTTTTTCCACACTGAAAGTGATGCAAACTATATAATTTTCACGCATAGTAACTTGTTAATAACTGTAGGAGGAGGTATAAAATAATACAAATAAAATACCACAGCAGGAAATTGAAAAGCAGCTAGCCTACCTTGTCATGCAACTGGCAGACCTACACAACAACATATGCAGCATAAGATTACATGAGAGATGATGATGATGTATGATTGCAATTAGGTAGATCATGTGTTTGACACAGAATAAATAATATGGTGATAGCATACCATCAGCAAGAGATCAAGAGGAGATAACATACATTATATCATGCGAGAAAAAACTTCAGTTTGTTGACTGAAAACACTCCAAGTCAATGTCTTCAAATATGTTCTGAGCGCGGAATGGATCTGCCTCAATTTGCTCAAAGAGCTGCTCAAAGTCTTCTGGACTATCCAAGTCCAAGAGTAAGTTTCGGTAGGCAAGCTGCGAGCCAGCCAGATCAACTTCTGAGGTGAAGAGCCCGGGGGGAAACTCGTAATTCATGTCCTTCCGAAGTGGTGGGGTTACATTCATCCTTTGGTACTCCTCCAGGAATCGCTGGGCAGTGGCTGCATTTTCCTCCAGTGTTGTGGTAGAGGGGATTGTGAACACACTGCCTTGCACAAGTGGGGTAGCGTAGGTGATAGGAGCCGCTGTTGAAATAGCTGTGGCCTGTATTTGTAGCTGTGTGTGTGTGTTGTGTGTGTGTGTGTGTTGTGTGTGTATGTACGTGTGTGTGCATGCGTGTGCGTGTGCGTGTGTGTGTGTGTGCATACATGCATGTGCATGTGTAAGCATGTTTGTTTTAGAGTGATTATTGCCAAAGTCCATTGCAAACTTCCAAAACAAGATAAGGTGGTGCACTATGTTCCTCCAAACCTAAACGTGACAACCATATATAGTATTGTTTACCTTTCTCAGTAGTGTGGTTGACTCAGCAATTAGTACCTTACCATAATCCATCAGAACTCTCATTAGGTATAATTGGGGCGAGCGCAGCGAGCCCCACACTTGTGGTGAAAACGGAAAATTGTCTATATATATGTATATATATATATGTATGTTTGGTACGTGCGTATTCCGTATATACACATCCTGCCCCATTTGTGCGCGATGCAATATTTCCACATTGCATGTTGATGCATGTTGACCACTGTTGTTCAAGAGAGAAGACTAGCAGGGCAGAAAGGCTGAACAGTGAGAACCAACGTAACAGGGACTTGAAAACAGTGAGGAAAGGGAGGCTCGACTAGCAAGACGGAAACTGATTATTAACGTGCTGCGTGACACTTCCGCCAACCGGGAGTGCTCAGTGTATTAAAGACAGAGCGATTAGCTTGTGAGGACCCGAACCAGAGAGGTCTGCGTGACTGGACCAAATAACCTTCGTGAGCAACAGCTACAGAAGAGCTTCTTAAACCCCTTACCACAACTCCAGTAACTGTACTGTGAGAAGGGCTGACAATATAGTCTACACACTCTTCAAGCCACTTCCAAATGCTTTGAGACCTTGTTGTCTGCAGCAGTAGCTATCATTCCACAGTAATGACACAGAGTGTGTACAATGAACCCAAGATTAGCAAATACCCAAGTTATATTGCTCCACGAACACTGGCATACATTTGATATCCTATGTCGCCTCTTCCCCAGGCGTTCTTCACCTATCCTACGTAGCCTCTTCCGCAGGCGTTCTCCACCTATTCTACGTAGCCTCTTCCCCAGGCATTCTCCACCTATCCTACACAACCTCTTCCCCAGGCGTTCTCACCTATCCTATGCAGCCTCTTCCCCAGGTGTTCTCCATCTGTAGTTTTACAGGCTACAGTTGGAGGTGGGGAAGGCCTGGGAATGAGACTATTGTCACACAAGTGGGAAAGGTAGTGTATGTGGAACGCTAATGCACCATACAACTCCCTCACGCTCGCCCCACAATGCACCGCATTCCCCTAGTTATTATCTGCAATGAATATCATGAGCGGCTCTATCATTTGGCTGTTCCTTCAATGAACGGTGCTAGTTATTTGCCGTACGAACGTAGTACGTGCCGTAAGTGCGGTTTCAGGTTTCTATGCGTGGTTACCTACTCTAATTTTCATGTATGGGCAGGGACCAGATTATGTGTACCAGCTGAATTCACATGGCATTCTGACTATATATAGTAGGGCTGCGGTTTCACATTGTGAAAGTGCTGAAGCCTTGTAACTGTTGGATTACAAATTGGTCAGTGCTGAAATATTTCTCTCTCCTGAATAAATGCCACTTGACAGTTTCCTTCTATCGTTTTTTCCCTTTTACCCTCGGGCTAGCTCCAAAACATAAGTGGCATTTGTTTGAATGGGAGACAAAGTAAAGTAGAAACTCAATTATCTGATTACGTTTAACCGGAAGCTCGATTATCCAGATTTCAGTTCAGGATAACACATGATCTTACAGTTAGCGATTAGCGTCCTGCACATGATAATCGAGTGTGAGTGAGATAGTCCAATGCATGTGATGCGCTTTCCCAAGGGCAAGACAGGCCTGCCACTGGGCCTCCAAAGGTGAAGGGACGAGTTGTGCTCAATCTTGACACTAAGATGTACACAAAGTTACAGCAAGGTGAATTGATGATCGGTTATCCGGATATTTTGCTATCCGGATTGGGGTAGGTCCAGGTGGATCTGGATAATCGAGTTTCTACTGTCTTTGGTCACACAACACCGACCAATTTGTAATCTTGCATTAACAGTTACTAGGTATACGCATGCGCATCATGTGCCTCACGCCGAGCATGTAGAAAGTTGTCAATCGGCTAAATGGCGAAGCGCGGTCGAGATGATTCAGTTTCATTACCTCTGCTCTGGAGTCTCCTTACTGTGACGCTGTGCTGTCCTCCACCTATCCCGTTCACAGGTCAGCAAGCAAAGTGAATCGCTCAGGTGCTGATGCGCAAGTCGTCTCCTATCACTGTTTAATATCCTGTTGTCTTTCATCCCTTTGTTGAGTAGTTAACTGTCTTCTATATCTCTGGACTTGTTCTCTAGCCTGACGCTGTCTTCTATACTCCGAGTCCTCCATTGCGATGGCACTATAAAGACATACAAGCACAAACTCGGACTAAGACCCACTAGCGCTCGCCGCGCCCGCACGATTAAGAGCCTCATGCTAAGGCGTTCAGCAACAAGGCTTCAGCACTTTCACAAGCCCAAGGATTTGGTTTGTGTCACCAGACTCCTTTATAAGACGGCAGGGGGTGGGGACGAGATTACATATTATGATGTCATTACTGGTATTATTATTATGCCAGCACAATAGGCTAGTTTCGCCTGCACACACTATGGTACCTGCATCGGTTGTTCCATGGGTGTAGGCTGGGTCTGCATCATGGTGGCCATGCCAGGTTGGTTCAGGTCCCCAGCTAGTTCGGGTAGGAGGGTAGTCAGAGTGTCCTCCTCCTTCTCTTGGGCTGGGAGAAGAGCAGGTTTAGCCTAGAGAGAGAGAGAGAGAGAGAGAGTGAGAATGAAACTGCATACTATAGCACATACTTGAAGAGCTATTGCTTTACCTGCTGCATGGTTGTTGGGGGTTGCTCTTGCTCTGTGGGAGACCTGAAAATTGAGGGGAGGGGGAGGGGGAGGGGGGAGGGGGGGAGGGGGGAGGGGGAGAAAAGGGGAGAAAAGGAGGAGGACAAAGGGAGGTGAAGGGAGAGAGGAAAGAGGGAGAAAGGAGGAAGATAGTGTAAAAGCTGTGTGCCTAATCCACTTACTAGGTGTGAGGGAGGATTTCAAAGTTATCTAATGTTACTGCCCTGCAACAGTTATACTGAGGTATACAAGATTTTACTGCTGAGTTTACTGGCCCTGCAACCAGTTATACTGAGGTATACAAGATTTTACTGCTGAGTTTACTGGCCCTGCAACCAGTTTACTAACCTCATGGTGACATTAGTGCAGACCACATACTCCACCTGCTGGGAGAAAGGGTTGACAAAGGAGAATGCCTTCATCGCTAGCCACACCCACTTCTGGTTCTTGCCCAGGAAGCGATACTGCACTGTCGGCATGGGGGTACGACGTTTCATGGCTGAGTGTGTGTGTGTGTGTGGTGTGTGTGTGTGTGTGTATGTGTGTGTGTGTGTGTATGTGTGTGTGTATGTGTGTGTGTGTGTGTATGTGTGTGTGTATGTGTGTGTGTGTGTGTATTGTCACTTCACTATCCATCTTCAGATCCAGAGATAATCTTCTAGGGATCTTTTAGCTTTTAGCTTTAAATTACAAACACACACTCTCCACACCCCCTCCCCTCACCACACACATACATACCATCATTGTGTAGTTGAACCATCTTCTGGATGTCTTCAGGATGGTAGTATTCGTACGACACTTGCCCCATTAGGTCCTGGGGAAGATAGCCCAACACGCCAGCAACTCTGAGGAATGAGAGAGTGGAGAGGGAGACAGGGGAGGGGAAGAGAAAGGAGTTAGGGAAAGAAGAGCAGAGAGAAGAGGAGAGAGGGAGAATGAAGGAAATGGAGGAAGGGGCAGAGGAGGGGAGGCAAACAGTGGAGGGGAGAGACAGAGATAAAAGTGCTTAACTCGACTCATCACACAGAGATATTCAAACTACACCCAGAGATGTGAAATGAAGGATTCACGTAAATTACTTAATTCCACATCTAGAAGAAGCAGTGGACATCCATTCCGAGTGCACAACGGTCGGATCCAATGATGCAGCTAACAAAACGTTTTGTTTACCAACAAGTATGGGAAAGTGGCACTACATCACCCTTACACTCTTCACACTTCCATATACCCACATCACCCTTACACTCTTCACACTTCCATATACCCACATATAAAATCTGTATTGAGCACACTAGGTGCTTCTGGCTAACCAAGCATGGCAGTGTGTGAAGACAAGCCTTTCTATTCACTACTCATGTCCAGCTCCTCCCTGGAGGTTGAAGCTTGTTTAAAGAAGCCTTTAGCACAAATGTTGTTTTGATAAAGCCAAATGATAAAGCAGATCTGCTGCTTGAACATCTTGGGGTGCAGCTGAGACTTAAAAGCTTAGTTATTGTGATCTCCAAAACTGTGGTACCTTGGATCCACATATGTGAACCTTCCGTCCACACCCACACGAGCCACAAACTCGTTTTCATTAGTCTCCATGGTAGCACGTGGGACACTCTCTCCAAAGTGCTGCAGGCGTGCCACAGCCACCAGACATGCCCCCAAGGAAGACTCCTCTACCCTCAGAGATTGCCGCTCTACATTGGTCAGGTTTCTGGAGAGGGTGGAGGGGGGTGGAGGAAGAAGTGAAGTAGAGAGGGGTATATGAGTAAGGAGGGGAGGGGGGTGGAGGGGGTAAGAGAGGAGAGGTGGAGGACCAGGTGGAGGAGAGAGGGAAAGAGAGATGGATGGAAAAATAGGTAATGGAGGGAGGGAGGAGGAAAGAGTAGAAGTGAGAGGAGAAGGTTGGGGCCATCATTGCACACCAATATAACTCCCTGTGATAGATCATGACCAAATATGGGCATGCATGGTATAATAGGACAATATATTACTACTAGCAATAAAATGGGTACAATGGGCACAATGGTACAATGAGAGGTGTAGCTAACAACAACAAAGCGTAAAGAAGAGCTTTAATACTCAGAGGCTACTTACCCACACTCCCTCATGCACACACCCTCACACCCTCACACATGTACCTGATGAAGCCAGTGCAGTGCAGGACAGCGTACTGGTAGGGGGTGCTCTGTTGAGTGGACTGGATGAGCTTAATCACCTCCTCAGAACGGTTGTAGTCCCTTCTAGCCAACTCCAGCTGCTACACAGGGGAGGAGGAAGAGAGGGAGGAGGAAGAGAGGGAGGAGGAAGAGAGGGAGGAGGAAGAGAGGGAGGAGGAAGAGAGGGAGGAGGAAGAGAGGGAGGAGGAAGAGAGGGAGGAGGAAGAGAGGGAGGAGGAAGAGAGGGAGGAGGAAGAGAGGGAGGAGGAAGAGAGGGAGGAGGAAGAGAGGGAGGAGGAAGAGGAGGAAGAGAGGGAGGAGGAAGAGAGGGAGGAGGAAGAGAGGAAGGAGGAAGAGAGGGAGGAGGAGAGAGGGAGGAGGAAGAGAGGGAGGTGGAAGAGAGGGAGGAGGAAGAGAGGGAGGAGGAAGAGAGGGAGGAGGAAGAGAGGGAGGAGGAAGAGAGGGAGGAGGAAGAGAGGGAGGAGGAAGAGAGGGAGGAGGAAGAGAGGGAGGAGGAAGAGAGGGAGGAGGAAGAGAGGGAGGAGGAAGAGAGGGAGGAGGAAGAGAGGGAGGAGGAAGAGAGGGAGGAGGAAGAGAGGGAGGAGGAAGAGAGGGAGGAGGAAGAGAGGGAGGAGGAGAGAGGGAGGAGGAAGAGAGGGAGGAGGAAGAGGAGGGAGAGAGGGAGGAGGAGGAGAGGGAGGAGGAAGAGAGGGAGGAGGAAGAGAGGGAGGAGGAGAGAGGGAGGAGGAAGAGAGGGAGGAGGAAGAGGAGGGAGAGAGGGAGGAGGAGGAGGAAGAGAGGGAGGAGGAAGACAGAGTGGAAAAGGTTAAATGGTTACTTTGAGAGTTCTAATTTTCTAGGGTTACTGTGAGCTCTTCTTCGTGCCAAATTCTGGGAAATTGAGTAGCAGAAACATAAACTACGAATAAAAACGATTGTGGCCCTTGAGAAGGATATCGAAAACGGAGAATTATCGTTCATGAAGCACCTGCACCGGTCAGCATACCTTTCAACCAATCTGCTTTCATTTTCACTGACAGTTGAAAGGTGCTGACTTCAGCAGGTGAGTCACTCCATATATATGGTGCCCACGTGTGTGCTACATGTGAGGTCTCCTACCTGTGTGTCTGGTGTGCTGGCTGGTGTCTGGGGTATACTGTGCTACATGTGAGGTCTCCTACCTGTGTGTCTGGTGTGCTGGCTGGTGTCTGGGGTATACTGTGCTACATGTGAGCTCTCCTACCTGTGCGTCTGGTGTGCTGGCTGGTGTCTGGGGTATACTGTGCTACATGTGAGGTCTCCTACCTGTGTGTCTGGTGTGCTGGCTGGTGTCTGGGGTATACTGTGCTACATGTGAGCTCTCCTACCTGTGCGTCTGGTGTGCTGGCTGGTGTCTGGGGTATACTGTGCTATATGTGAGGTCTCCTACCTGTGCGTCTGGTGTGCTGGCTGGTGTCTGGGGTATACTGTGCTACATGTGAGGTCTCCTACCTGTGTGTCTGGTGTGCTGGCGATCTCGCGGGTTGGCTGGGAAGTCCCTGTCCTCTTGACACGACAGAGAAACGACCGCCTCAAACCATTCATGGATTGGCTGTGCATTAGCAAAGGAGCTATGTGTGAGGGAGAGAGTGTGGTGTGTGCAGAGGAGCGAGTGTGGTGTGTGAGGGAGAGAGTGTGGTGTGTGTGAGGGAGAGAGTGTGGTGTGTGCAGAGGAGAGAGTGTGGTGTGTGCAGAGGAGAGAGTGTGGTGTGTGCAGAGGAGAGAGTGTGGTGTGTGCAGAGGAGAGAGTGTGGTGTGTGCAGAGGAGAGAGGGGATAACTACACACCGTCTACAAACAGCCAGTGACAAGAACGACTATCAAGTACTGGATATTGTCCTACCAACTATTATGAGAACTCACAGCTGCTGACACTCTGCTTGATGCTGGCTTTCAGAGCTGCAGTGATAATTGATGAGGTAACATGACATCATTGCACACCTTGGTATAGGGATGAAATACCATCTCTTCCCCCCCCCCCCCCCCCCCCCCCCCCCCCCCCCCCCCCCCCCACCCCCCCCCTCCCCCTCCCCCTTCACATGTGTCGCACACACCCTCACACTTGACACAAACACACCTTTGCACACACACACACACACACACACACACACACACACACACACACCCTCACCCACCTTCCTCCACATCAAAGCACACCAGCTGTTCCTTCACTTTCTGGATGTCCTTTGGGTGTAAGAGGTCGTAGAAACACGACCCCATCCAGTCATCCTCTGACTCATTCAGGACTTCTGCGATCGTGTCCGACACAAACAGAACACGTCCCATGGAACATTCAATAATCAACATGAAGCCATTGGCAGCCTGTGATGGAGGGAGGGAGGGAGAGAGAGAGAGGGAGAGGGAGAGGAGGGAGGAAGGGAGGGAGAGGAGGGAGGAAGGGAGGGAGAGAGGAAAGAAGAGAAGGGAAGGAAGGAGGGAAGGAAAGGAAGGAGGGAGAGAGGAGTGAAAGGAGAGAAGGGAGGGAGGTATGGTTTGTGTTAACGTAGCTTTTCCAAATGCAGGACATCAGTCTACTTGCACGCAGCTATAATTGGTAGCAAGAACAAAGATTTTTTGCTCAGCGAACTTCGACCCTGCTTGATCCCACAAAGGAAGTGGGACGCTATATTTCAGCTATCTGTGGTTGCCACAGCCCTTCTAGTGAAACCTTCCCTTCCTGTTGGGCTAC
Source organism: Agelas oroides (assembly GCA_949130485.1). NCBI lineage: Eukaryota > Metazoa > Porifera > Demospongiae > Agelasida > Agelasidae > Agelas > Agelas oroides. Next base: position 7,607,406 of record OX422188.1, read on the forward strand.
TGCCAAGATTAGCCCTGTTAGTGACCCTGACCTTTGCCATCCTGTACAGCTCACAGTACTAACCTAGCTTGCAGTACTAAAGCCTTCCACCTAGCTAGCTTGCAGCACTAAAGCCTTCCACCTAGCTTGCAGTACTAAAGCCTTCCACCTAGCTTGCAGCACTAAAGCCTTCCACCTAGCTTGCAGCACTAAAGCCTTCCACCTAGCTCGCAGCACTAAAGCCTTCCACCTAGCTCGCAGCACTAAAGCCTTCCACCTAGCTCGCAGCACTAAAGCCTTCCACCTAGCTCGCAGCACTAAAGCCTTCCACCTAGCTCGCAGCACTAAAGCCTTCCACCTAGCTTGCAGCACTAAAGCCTTCCACCTAGCTCGCAGCACTAAAGCCTTCCACCTAGCTCGCAGTGCTAAAGCCTTCCACCTAGCTAGCTCGCAGCACTAAAGCCTTCCACCTAGCTCGCAGCACTAAAGCCTTCCACCTAGCTCGCAGTACTAAAGCCTTCCACCTAGCTTGCAGCACTAAAGCCTTCCACCTAGCTCGCAGCACTAAAGCCTTCCACCTAGCTCGCAGTACTAAAGCCTTCCACCTAGCTCGCAGCACTAAAGCCTTCCACCTAGCTCGCAGCACTAAAGCCTTCCACCTAGCTCGCAGTACTAAAGCCTTCCACCTAGCTTGCAGCACTAAAACCTTCCACCTAACTTGCAGCACTAAAGCCTTCCACCTAGCTCGCAGCACTAAAGCCTTCCACCTAGCTCGCAGCACTAAAGCCTTCCACCTAGCTCGCAGCGCTAAAGCCTTCCACCTAGCTTGCAGCACTAAAACCTTCCACCTAGCTCGCAGTACTAAAGCTGAGGGAATATTGTGCAGGTGGAGGGCAGTGCTGTTTCTATGGTAACACACCTCAACTACCAGTTGTTTGAGTTCATCGTCTGTTAGGAAACCTGGCTTGTACTCTGAAGAAGAGTGAGGGTCACCTGTGGGGGGTGGGGAGGAGGGGGGAGGGGACAATGGGAAAGGAGAAAAAAGCAAATATTTATAAGCATGGCAGTCACACACACACACAGACACACACACACACACACACACACACACACACACACACACACACACACACACACACACACACACACACACACACACACAGAGACACACACACACACACAGACACACACACACACACACACACAGACACACACACACACACACACACACACACAGACACAGACACACACACACACACACACACACACACACACACACACACACACACACACACACACACACACACACACACACACACACACACACACCTCTGAGGTTCTTCATGTGGTCAACAGCCATCTTAAGTATGGACAGCTTGTCCAGTCTTCGTGGGACAGCGTTGCATGCTGGAATCATCTGGGCAAGCTCAGACATGTAGCGGTTCATGCGTTCTCGACGCCTCTTCTCCACCTCACAGTGCTGGAAGCGCCTGGGAGTGATAGGGGAGGAGAGATGACAGGTGAGGGAGGAGACAGAAAAAGGTGAAGAAAGAGAAGGAAGGAAAGGGGGAAGGAGGGGAGGAAGAAGGAGAAATGGAAGTAAAGGAAACAAGGGGGAGGGGGAGAAGGGAGGGGGGGGGAGGGGAGGGGAGAAGGGAGGGGGGAAACAATGCAGTTAAATGTTAAGGGTCAAAGTTTGCTAATTGCTGACATGTGGTGTGGCCTGCTACATGTAGCTAGGGCTTGTTTCCCTTCTGGCTCTAGAAGCTTCCAGAGTGCTAAGAGCAACCCTTAGTAACATGTCAAGCTGCAGCGACTCACACCATGGGTCATTTCTCATCTTTCCATGTGGTTGTTACTAAAAACACAATAACATAGTGGTCAGTATTTTGGGGCAGTTACAAAAACACGTACCCTTCCCTCCCTGATGGGGTCAATGGCTCCTACTAGCAATCTGCCTGAAAACTCACTTTGCCTCTGTCGTTTGCTTGCTACCTCCCTTCTTCATATCATCATCGTCTGACATGTTCTCATCGTAGCAGGAGCTGGGAAGTGCTTGGCCATCCCTATGTGTGGGGGTGGACAGAACCAGTAGAAAGTGAGCTTTAGCTATCATACAGTCACTCTTGGTCATTGCAAACTACAATGCTTTGAAAGTAAAACATTTCATACAAGGAATGAAAATGGCGGGTACCAGTGCCAATCAGTTTCATGTACGCCCCACAAAGAGCGGCCATTGGAACATTGGTTGTTGTCTTAGTGTTCCTGGTCACTCATGGTACAAGCCAGACCTGACAACAAGCTGTTTTTGGTCAATCGTTCGGAAACCCTAGTAACAAAAATTTATGCTGGAGCCAACTGAGAAGCCATCACTTTTGGAAGATATACCTTAGTTGTCCCCCCCTCCAATCCCATGCCTACCAACCATTCACATAACAATTTGAGTACGTCTAAACATCTGTCAGTTTGTTAAGGTGTACATATGTGCATATGGCTTTTGTTGATGGTTAGATCTTGGGAATTGGGTGAAATGAGATCAACGAAAGACTACATGACATCCAAACGTTGCAGCTGTGTATACATTCTCCTCCCCCTCTTCCTTTCTAGCAAAACACTACATCACCCTCCTTCATAGCACTACCATGAGTCACCCGTAACCAGGTAACACGGGAAGAGGGAAAGTGGCCTGATGCATAGCGTTTTTTTTTATTATTAATATTTACGATAGGCATGACAAAGTCTAATGCATGAACTGTCTTGTGTATTGTCTGGATGCCATGACAACCTACAGAACCAGCAGACTGAGTAAACTGCTCACTCAGGCGAGCCCGACAGTGATGAACCATCCATCTGCCCAGTATCTACTGTTGGTGCATGCATGAACTACCCCATGATTTTATGGGGCATTGATTATTGTACACCATTTTCAACAAACCATTAATCTTTTCCGTTACACTAACTTCGACCATCTGAAAATGCCTGTTAGCAACCACGCTCTGTTGGAATGATGTGTAATACGTGTACCACGATACCAAACTGGGTAGCACCTTGTTGAACTTTTACCAACCGTAAGCAGACGTCTTTCTTCTAGTTTTAAAGTTGGCGTGCTGACCTAGCTGCCTGTGATGCTCTCAGTCAGTCTCATGTAGTCCTCTTTGTCACATTCCCATTGCCATGGAGACAATGAACCTAGCATCAGGGGGTCCATAAATTCCCATTGCCATGGAGACAATGAACCTAGCGTCAGGGGGTCCATAAATTCCCGTTGCCATGGAGACAATGCACCTAACGTCAGGGGGTCCATAAATTCCCATTGCCATGGAGACAATGAACCTAGCATCAGGGGGTCCATAAATTCCCATTGCCATGGAGATAATGAACCTAGCGTCAGGGGGTCCATAAATTCCCATTGCCATGGAGACAATGCACCTAACGTCAGGGGGTCCATAAATTCCCATTGCCATGGAGACAATGAACCTAGCATCAGGGGGTCCATAAATTCCCATTGCCATGGAGACAATGAACCTAGCATCAGGGGGTCCATAAATTCCCATTGCCATGGAGACAATGAACCTAGCGTCAGGGGGGTCCATAAATTCCCATTGCCATGGAGACAATGAACCTAGCGTCAGGGGGGTCCATAAATTCCCATTGCCATGGAGACAATGAACCTAGCGTCAGGGGGTCCATAAATTCCCATTGCCATGGAGACAATGAACCTAGCGTCAGGGGGTCCATAAATTCCCATTGCCATGGAGACAATGAACCTAGCGTCAGGGGGTCCATAAATTCCCATTGCCATGGAGACAATGAACCTAGCGTCAGGGGGTCCATTTCAAGCTGTGTTTATTGTGAGGTGGTCCCAAGTGGTATTAGGGTTCAGCTCATGGCTCAACAGCTACCAACTTTGACAAGAAAAGTTAGACTAGCCTCAAATCCAGGTCCTTTCTTGCACACAGTAAGAGAAAATGAGCCAGTCTCGTTCCCAGGCTTTCCCATCGTCCAGTTTTTGATTGCTTAAAGTATGCAAATATGGAGGGGATGGCATGGGACCTCATCAAGTCAGGGAGACACGTAGGGGATGGTATTCAATGAAGAATCTCGAGGCCCCTCCTTGTAAAATGGCTATCCAAGGACTGAAGGCTGGAAGTTCGCAAGACAGTGTCAATACAGCCTGTACTTTGTAAACTATAATGGTCGGGCACTGCCCCCCGTGTGTCTACCCTTTGTCTACCAGATGTCATCGCATGTGACACCGACAAAGTCTCCCAGGTCTCCTCCGCATTTGTGTACTGGAAGCGATTAAAATACTGGTAACGATAAAAACAAACAAACGGAAACCAGAAACCTCAATTACTCATCTAATGTTGGAATTATGTTTCAACTCTATTCTGATTTCTCCCTAATAGCTCTACAAAATGCTGATTACGTTCACTGTTATGCTCAAAAATTCCCCCTGCTTAGCAGTAAGAGTTAAACTGGGAATGAGGCTGGATAAAAAGGTAAGATCGGACCACTGGCAGCTCAAGCCACGACCCTTGGTTCATTTCCCAGTGACTGCCAGCTTTTTTCCACTTCTCTCTCTTTCGTCTCATAACGTCCAAACATGTCTTTGTACATACTCAATCGCTTTGTCAATTCTCGCACAGTTCAAGTTAGAGACAAAGCTTGGTTGAAAGTACTCAGCTATGAAATCTGTGACTCTTATACACACACACACACATACACCACTTACTGAAGTTTCTGCTTCTTGCTAACAGCCATCACACTCTCGGCGTACCCCACCATCCCGGGAATACCCTCGCCCAGGCCAAGCTGTTGGGACATGTCAGCTTCACAGACAAGGTCTCGGCGGATCACAAAGCCAAAAACGGTCACTGATATATATATATATATATATATAGTCCGACAACAAGTATAGAGCGATCAACCAGTCCCGAGGCAAAGCCTTACCTTGTTACGTATTAACATGAGTTTCACTTCCGGACATTCCGGAAACCTCAATTACTGATCTAATGTTGGAATGATGTGATTATGCTCAGTTTTATGCTCAAAATTTTCCCCTGCTTAGTAGCAGAAAAGTTAAACTGGGCTGACAATCAAGACCCCACAAGTAAATCACACACATACGTATGCACATGAGTGGCCAAGAAAATCCATATCAACGTTTGTTACACCGCAACATAACATGGTCGGGAAGTGAGTGATGTTGTTGGTCATTGAACGATGCATTTTGCCATACTCTATGTATATTACTCCCACTTTCTGTTGCCATTATTCCATTATGCTTGCTGCCTAGAGAGCCTCATTATTTTCTAGAAATTATGCCAGGATTATGGTATCAAGCACAGGATACTGAATGCTATCAGCGGTAGGTAAGTTTTGGTTTGTGAGACTACAGATATAGATGGTCAAGTAGGAATCCAGGGGATGCAGTTAGTGCTTTAGGTTTAACTTTATCTAGACGACCGGCAAAATCTGCTAAGTCTCAGCTGACAATGATTGGCAATGATTAACACAAAGAAAGAATGAGGTAGGACCTGCAGGACATTTCTCTTTCCACAAAAACATGAAGACATGGTTCGCTTCACTCTCCCAGTTGTTCTGCACCCAGGCCAGAGTCCTGGGATGAGAGTTCACTCTTTGACTTCTTCTCCGAGATGGGAATCTCATCAATGGCACCATCGTTCTTGTGTTTTCTCTTCTTCTTTGGTTTGTGTTTTGTTTTTGATGAAATCATTTCACCAGAGTTGGGATCACTCTTATCCTCTGTTAAAACACCTTGACTGTTCCTTGTAGGAGTCCATTTACACACATCCACGCTAATTGTGCGCATAGCAACGGTCCTGCCTTTCAAACAAGGAGTTAATGTTCTGTTCTTGTCGGTATCCGTTGAATCGCAGTCTCTGGTATCAACTTCCTTTTGCTCCTTCCTTCTCTTCTTTGAGGATTTTTGCTTCTTTTTAGGAGTACTGCCACAATCCATAACAGAGGAAATGTCCACAGTACTCCCCATATCAAAATGTTCTCCTCTTAGCGATAAAATTCCACCAACAATGTCCAGCTTTGTCACCCTAAACAAGATTTTTGAGCCAATCTTTACTCTTCCTAACCATCCATTTGTGACCCTCTGCTGCCTTTGTGTCTCTATGATAACAGCTGCATTAAAGCAGTCATACACTAAACAGCCGATATAGTCATCCCCCACCTTGTTCACAGTACCCCATAATAGACTTCCAACAGTCGGTTTGAAAATACATGCCGTGAACTTTACGTCAAAGTGAATGTGAGGCTGCTCATCAAATATCGTTCCACATCTCTGGAGCACACAAGGTTTAGAGTAGGAGAGCAAAACTCCTCCATATTGCTCAGAATAGTGGAGAACTCTCCCATTCAAGTGCTGAAGGATCCCCTCGGCTAGCCGACCAAGGTAGCAGGGAAGTAGAGATAAGTGTTCTTGGAGTTCAAGTTGTCGGAAACATGATGTTTCATTGAGTTGCAGGTCAGGAATTTCAGCAAGCTGGGGAAGGCTGGCCACCAAATCACTCATTTCCAAAACCGTTACAGAGCATAGTTGTATTATAGTACAGGTCCACGAAGTTTTATACGGTCCTCACCGCAGATTCAGAGCATGTAAAGCAGATTTGTCTGGTGAAATACGATCTGCTGTGACAGACTTGGCGTATGCAGTTCAGATCGTGCTCGACCCACTCTTGGGCTCACACAGTAGCAGCCTCCCAGATGATAGTGCTGATCTGTGGCGCAGCGCAGCTTATTTGTCAGCCTCCACGTGGTGGTCACGTGACAAGTACACCTCGGCCAGCCGGCCCCGCCCTTTTCTCCTCGTGGTACTCAGGGAAAATGGTGAGTACTGTTAGTATCTGCTTCCATCTGCTTTGTACGTTGCATTTGATCCTTACCGTGTGGTGTGTAAAACTGTCCTCTCCTCTCTTTTTGTAGGTATCTAAGTTGAAGAAAACGAGGAAGCTGCGTGGCCACGTTAGCCACGGACATGGTCGCGTTGGTAAGTTGTGCTATGGGTCTCCAGTGTACATTTTAAAGTTGGATCGTGAATGATAAACCATGACTTTTGAGTTTCGACCAAACAGTCATGATGCAGTCATCCAGATTGAAATTCAAGGTTTATTGCTTGATGTAGCTGTCATGGTAAAAATGGATCCCCCAAAATTGGTTCCCCCCGGAACTAATTTTCCGATAAATAAGGACCCCCCAGAACTTATTTTACTGGACTCCCTCTGAAAAATTTGGACCACCTCCCACAGATGAAATAATGTAGACCCTGGAACATATTTCACTTGCAAATTTTGACCAGTGGCGTATGTAGGGGCGTTTCTGAGGTTTTTGGAAACAACTCGGGCCCGTCAGTTCAGCAGCACGCAATCTACTGTAGTCTCATTCCCGGCCGCACGCAACGCTCAGTTTCTGCGAAGTTCACGACTAATGCACATTTTGAACGCTGCGTGGGGCCACTGAGGCATACTCATAGAAACAGTCATTGATTCTTCTAGATATGCAACTGTGAACTCCACTAATGTCCTTAGTAGTCACTGATTTGCCTTTGTGTGGCTGGCCTATAGCAGGAACAAATTTTTCAGGGTGGGTCCAAATATTTCAGAAAAATTCGTTCCGGGGGAACCAATTTTAGGGGGGTCCAAATTAAACGTGACATAGCCTCGTTCCAAGTTTAGATCATTTTTACAATATCCAAATAACAGAGGGGGGAGGCCTGTTCCATTTTGTCATGCAAACATCACTGTCTACTTATGTAGACAGAGGGGGATTCTGACCCAGAGAACACATTTTGCACAAGCAGCAAGTTTTCCACCTCATGAAAGTTTGTAGATCCATTGCTTGGACAGACACTACAAGAAAGGCCTTATGTTTGTTCTTTCATTTGGGGATGTCCCCCCCATCTACCTAAGTAAACATTGACGCCACTCATGACTGGAAATGTGGCTATGCTTGACCAATGTGTATGATTTAGAGCTTGACACTGATACAGTCATCCCTAAACCAAACTTCCATATGTGGAGGTACAGTGGAACCCCGCTTAACGGACACCCACGATAAAACAGACAATTCCGAAAGTACCGACTGTCCTTCCATTCACTTCAATACTTAACCCTTTACACCCGATGTGCATGCACAGAATAAACATGTGATTACGAGAGAAGCATGAGAAAAAATGGCAATTTTGTGTACTACGTTGATACATTGCGTTATATCTTGTAAACTAGCGGAGTTCAACAATCGGTAGTTAGGCTTAGTTTGGTTGAAAACAAACCTGCTTTACTCAGGAAGTAGTCATACGAGTTGGCAGTGAAGTCTGAATAAGATACAGCGGTGGAAGTGCGGGTACTCGCTATATGTTGGAGAATGACTGGAAATCCGTGGCAAATCTTCCAGCGAAGGTACGTTTTCACTGTTGTTTAGATGATAGAACAAATTCAGTAGGAGCAGTAGCGCGTGGGAAAACAGCTGGTCTGTGGCAGTACTAGGTACTATACGATCGAACGGTAAACTTCGAACGCGATTTCCGGGAAAGTCCCTATAGGACAGCCCAGCTAATTATGCTTTATTCGACTTTCTGTGGCACATACTAACTATATACTACGTAGCTGCGGGGTGCTAACCACTCGATAGTGGCCATGACGACTATAGTCGTCATTCGGGTATAAAGGGTTAAGCAACCCCTGAACAGTGGACACCCCGCTACTCCGTATAACGGACAGTTTTTGCAATCCCAATTGTACGCGAACAATACTTAACGATCCCAATTTAGTGGACACTTGTCGACCTTTCAGCAAGATTGTCCACCATCGCTATAACTTGACATAAGATTAGCGCTGTTACTCATAGTACTAGCATCTGCTTAGCATTCCCCGCCAGCGTACAGCAAGGGAAAGCTCTGAAAACGTAGCCACGTTGTGCTCAACAGTGTGATTACACAGTACCACGCCTACCGGAAATATACAGGAAGCCCCTGAGTTAGGGACACCTCGCTATAAGGGACAAAATGTTGGTTCCCAATGGTGTCCGCTATAGAGGGGTTCCACTGTATTTGTAATTCAGGTTTATGTAGTAGGCATAGGGCACGGCAAAGTATACTTGCTGAGGTAACAGGTTATGTAGTTGTGGTGAGCTTGTGCGAAACCGATACTAGTGAGGCCGCATACATACTTACCATAAAATCTGAAACGGGGGGTGGTTTGTCCAGTGGTGTCACAGCTATACCAAATACCAATGTGCAAAACAATAGCAATCATCAGATAAAACTATTATGTAACTATATATAACTATTAGATAGCTATTATATAACCTGTTACCTAGGTAATACCACTGAGGTATGAGCAACAGTCTTATGTTGCCTAGGTACCGGGTTATATTCAGAGAGGCGTTCCAAGTATTTCTAATTACATTCAAATGTAAGAAAAATGATCCTAGCCAGAGCAGGTGTCTACTTGTATCAGCACTGTGTGTTGGATATTGTACCCAGGCATGGTTTACCATGCTCTTGTTCAAGATCACAGAGATTAACCTTACTGGGAGGTATGCCATAGGGTGTGTGGGTTCCATTCTTCCTCTCCAGGCAAGCATCGGAAGCACCCAGGGGGGCGTGGCAATGCTGGTGGACAACACCATCACAGGATTAACTTTGATAAATAGTGAGTTTTTCAGTTCCTACAACCTGGTGAGTTTTGACTAATTGATCCCCCTCCCTCCCCTTTCTTCCTTCTCCTTTTCTCTTTTATTCCTCTGCCCCCTCTTGTCCCTCCTCCATTCATTTCTTCCACTCTTTCCTCCACCCTACCCCTCTCCGTTCTTCCTTCTCCTTTTCTTCCCATTTCCCCTCTCCTTCCTCTCTTTTATTCCTCCTTCTCCTCTTACCCTTCCTCCATTCATCTCTTCTTCCACTCTTTCCTCCACTTCCTCTTTCCCACTTTTTCTTCCGTCCCAAGCCATCCTGGTTACTTTGGCAAGGTAGGGATGCGGCACTTCCACCTCACACACAACAGGTACCACTGTCCCACTGTCAACCTTGACAAGCTGTGGTCACTTGTCTCGGAGCAGACAAGACACAACTTCAAGGACAGGAGTGATGGGAAGGCACCAATTATTGATGTCGTGAGAGCGGTAAGTTCATACGCTAAGTTACATACTAGGAAGACGCTGCATCATCCTGTGGGGTGAGCCTGAGTGAGTAGCTGATTACATAAAAGGCCCATGTGTAGGTCACCCTACATACTGAGAATGCAGCCCAGCTGGAGCAGCTCCTACGGCTGCGGAAATTATTTACACGTCACCGTTTATTAACGCGGAAATTAGATTTATCAGTCTGAGGTCAAAGTGCCAAGCGTTGCTTAGCGGCCTGATTAGCATAGATAGCGTGTAACTAGGCTGGACTAGTTTATCTAAATTGCTGATCACTGCTAGGTAAGCGATTTGTATCCATTATCTGTAGGTATATATCGTAGTTTACCAACAATTTGAAACGGCGCCGATTTTCTCATTTGTTACGTACAGCTCTGACAGACCAAGCCCATTTCCAAGTTATTTGAAGTTAGCACTCCTGCCTTATGTGAAACCTGGAAGCCGCTTGTTCCCTGTGTTCAAGAAAAAGCTTCGTGTTTGATGGCCCTTCTCATAATTCACGAATGATCACGAACTAGCACCGCCCCTTCCTGCCTTTCCCGAGGGTGATGTAAGTGGAAAGGTGTGGTCTATACTTATGACTACTCAACAAGCAGGGATTTACCCGAAAAGCTCGCTTGGCTTCGCTACTTACCACGTAAGTTCTCCCGCGCCAGGGCATCACGCTACACGTGTACAGCCCGTGTGCCAATATATTGGCGCTTCGTGTCCTAAGTGTTGAGCTTCACACTCAAACTGTGAGCTATAGTAGGGGAATCCTGCTGTGTATGAGCAGTCTAGCTGGTGGTTCAAGCACAACGCTTACCTGAAGAAAATTCCGCCACCATGCATTCTGCCATCTGTGATCTCTCATGTGGCCTGTAGACTCATAGCATAGACAATCTGGAAATAAGTTGCCATGCATGCAGCAAACGCATTCAACTTGAGTTATCTTTGCTAATGGTCTATTTCACATCAAGATGCTACAGTCTGGCAGCATCCCTAGCCTCGTTCCCAGGCCCTTGCCCAGCTTGCAGTAAGGTTAAGTGGGAGAGGGCCTGGTACGTTTTCTCACGTGACGTCACGGGTAGAAAGACAGTAGAAAGACTTTAATTGAACGTGGGCGAGCACGACTAGAACGTTGTTAGGCATGTAACAGGCCCACACACTTTCCACCGCCAGAATACTTCTTGCGTGTGAAAGGTCTCGCCACGCGAGAGTACAGTTATGTAGGACTACTTTTAACTAAAAAGGCTGTGCAGACTTACCTGTACTGTGTGCCTTTTGCAAGCACCATGGATAGGTTTGGCATGACAGCAGCCAGCGAGTGCTAGCGCGCGATATTCAGCTCAGCGTTTAGAGTACATAGTGCACAATGTCCAACCAGTGCACAAAAGGACCAGACTACTGCATAGCATTTCCAAGTGACTGACACAGCTAGTAGCTAAATAGGCGGTTGATCATGGAAATCACATTCAAATAGCCTCGTTCCCAAGCCTCCCTCCCCTGTTTCGTGCTTTTCGGTTTGCGTTCAGTATAATACACAGAAGCGGAAGAGTGGCGAAAAACGGGTATCACTGTCTTGGCTTGGTAAAACTCTCTGTCCTCCCAACTGTCTCGTGAAGAGCGACAAAAAATTGCCTTCGTGCGCTGCCATCTTTCAACTCGGAATAGTCGCGTTCCAGTGCATGCTGTGGGTGAAGTTGTTTGTGGTTTACATGACGCCCACGTTCGCATAATTTGCCCTACCCGTGACGTCATTCACGTGAGAAAATGTACCAGGCCCTCTCCCGCTTAACCATACTGCAAACGACTGGAAGTTGGGCAAGGGCCTGGGAATGAGGCTACAGCATCCCTTCACTCCCGCTCAACTGATCTGAAGTACATATGCAAATAAAAATGTGACCCGCTAAGTGAAAACCCGGCACATCCCACATTTTATGAAAATTGAGATAAGACGGGAAATCGGTATATTGATGTGTAATTATGTGGCAGTAAAAAAAATGGAAGTGATCGGTTGCTTGGTTCCTGAGTTGTGGAGTGAAAAGCATCCTGAACGCGGAATGCAACTTTTTGAGAAAATCCAATGTTTATGTTGCTACGGTGAATTTTAATGTCTCCGTATACTATTGTGTTACGTAAAATTGACAAGTTTTCTTGTAAAAAGGCAGCTTGAAAGTCAGCAAAGACAGTTAGGAAAGAGAGCAGTGATGAAAGCGGGGGCTTACATTGTGTCTATAGACAGAAAGGCAACCGTAGACAGGCTAGATGCAGGTGAAAGTGTGTGTTGAAAAACGTGTACCAAGCTGTCTGTGGCAATGAGTTCTCGTATTTCACTGACCTGCCTGTGAGTTCAAGCTTATATCATCCTTGTAGTATAGTAGCAGAGCCAGGCTTCATAATTCAGTATGATACAGTGAAAGATCCCCTGCAACACGTTGTGCAATAATCTGAGTTTAGCTGGAAAACAACCTGTATGGATAAAATTGCCTCAAATTCGAATTCAGTATTTGTGGGATATGCCAGATTTTCACTTAGCAGGTCACATAATCACAAACAGATCCACCAAATCACATTCTTCATTGTATTGTCATCTTATACCTGTCCACCCCACCCTCTTTATCCACACCTACCCCTTCCAACCCCCTCCCCTCTCCTCTCCCTCTCCTCTCCCTCTCCTCTCCCTCTTCTCTCCAACCAGGGTTACTATAAGGTGCTTGGTAAGGGCCACCTCCCCAGGCAACCAGTGATTGTGAAGGCCAAGTTCTTCAGCAGAAAGGCCGAGAGGAAGATCAAGGAAGTGGGTGGGGCCTGTGTACTGATGGCATGAGAACTCTTGCACAATTATGCAGGTTATTATGTACTTCAAGTCATGGTATAAAAAAGTGAGAAAATTCAATGATGATGCTGGAACATCAAGTTATGCATGAAATGCAGTTTCAAGAAACTACTAGACAATACATGACACTGATAGTTGTGGCTAGATGCCATGGTCTAGATGAGAACATGAAGCAGCTAGTCTTCAGACCATCCTATAGGGTTTGAGTGGAAGTAAACCTATCATTGACAGGCTGTACAAAGTACAGTAATAGATGCCGAGAATGAGGAATCTATAAGATTTAGAAATGCAAGGGCCCAATAGTAATTTGTAGATTGTCAGTCAAGCTGTCTAACTTGTAGCCATAAAGATTAGTACTACAAGTCGGTTGTTCGAAGCAGATCACATTGCTGTGGCAAACTACTATTGAGGCCAGGAATATGCAGTGGCAGACGTCACAGACGACATCTACTTGTAATCTCATACCCAGTCATACACCACAGCTATTGTCGCTTGCAATACGAATAACGCGTTATTCATACTGCAAGCGACGTGTGGTGGAGGACTGGGAACGAGGCTAATCTACTTGCACTACCACATGTACTCCTCTTTATATAAATATATGATAATCACAATTCATGCAACTTGAAGGCTCCTTCTGAGAATGATCTTGCTTCTGCAGCACATCCGTATAGCCATAATTATCAGAGAGTCGGTAGACTCTCTATGTAGGGATGGCGCCGACGCGCAATATATGCAATACTTAAGCAAAAACCGTATAACTTCACCACAAACGCGCTAAAAGCTTATTTAAGCGCCCAGGCTTCCTCTTTGAGTGCCTTTGTGATCAGCAAGACTCATATAGTTGCCCAAAACCCACGCGGAAGACAGCTAAACGCAAAAGTGTGCGGTAGCAAAAGTGCCATATTTCGTCTTCTTTCTTTGTTCAGACCACTTGTCAAACGACGTTAACTCGAAAACGGTTCAAGCACTCACCTTGATTTTAGCACGAAACGGATGCTCATCACAGCGTGCAGCTTCCCAACCACTCAGCAACCTCATAGCTTCAAATTCACCCTGGTCAACAAAAGCCATTCACAACACTCTGAGGCTGCTGTCCGTTGCTGAGGACGCCATTTTCTAATTTTGTACGCATGCGCACACGAAGTCTCGTTCCCAGACCAAAGACCACGGTCATTGGTCTGGAAGCGAGACTAGTACACAAGCGAAATGGCCAGCGGGCAGCAGTAGTTCCGCAAGCGGCCGAATTTACGTACATTTTATTTACACAGGAAATAAGTACAAGGGACACATCCGGTCAGCACGGATTGAGCGACCTAAATAAGCGCTATTTTCAACTCGAATTTTCTTGAGAACCGTGTGGGCTACAGCAAAGCGGTTTGTGCTGGAAGGTAGCTGAAAGCATTGTCTTTCCAACGAATCATGTTATGAACATACAGAGTGAAATTCTGAGTTTTAACAACGGGGAATATCAGACTCCTCCAAATCGCGAGGCAGCGATGTGGTCACAGAAGCTACTGCAGACACCCAGCTCACAGCAAGTATGGACTGTTTGTGCCCACATATGTTTAGTACATGGATGGAAGGCTTCACAACTCTGATTTGGTCTGTGTCTCTAGTTTAGTTAGGTAGCTAGAGACGGTGAACTTTTGATAAATTTCAATGTTTACTGTATACAACTTGAATGGTACTGACTGCCATCGTATGGGGATAAAATACTTATAAGTCTAGTAATTCATCAATTTATGGATCATCCACCTCCAGACATACAGAGTGAAGTGCTGGATTTCAATAACGGGAAATATCAGACTCCTCCAAATCACGAGGCAGCGATGTGGTCACGGAAGCTACTGCAGATGCCCCCTGATAAAAGCAGGTACAGACTGTTTGTGTCCACATGTGTCTAGTGCATGGGTGGAAGGTTCACAAGGCTGGTTTGGTTTGTGTCTCTTGTTTAGTTAGGAACTAGAGACGGTGAATTTTTTTGTTTACTGTATACAACATGAACGCTACTGACTATTACTGTTTAGGCTTGTATGGTGATAGAAATACTTACAGGAATATGTGCTAATAATGTATATGTGATAAATCAAAGTAGCATGTCGTCATCTCCAAACACCTCTCTCATTATGTCGTCAATTTCTGGATCGTCCACCTCCAGACACTGGGCCTCATCTTCATCCTTATTGCTCTCATTCTCCCCACATTCTGAGCTCATCTCCTCAGATGTATATTCACAATCCGAGTTCATATCTTCAGGTGTGTGCGTGTGTAGGACTGTAGGTTCACAATTCAGTGAAGTTATCTCTTCAGATGTGTGTGTATGGTGTGGTAAAGATGTATCAGCAGATGGTCCTCTGCTTTTGTTACAGCATTTTTCCTTTAAGCATTTGCATGCCGGACCGCATTGCCGACCACTACGAGTGCAACCACACCGCCCTTTTTGAGGAATGCACAGCATGTCTCCTTTGTTGCATTTACAGCCTTTAGTATAGAAATCAAGCCTCTGTTGCACTCTCTTCATGTTGTTGATTGAGTCCCAAACAATTTCTAGTCCCCTTTCACTGCTTTTCCACCCGTATTCTTTAAGTGGTAGCAAATCTGGTGTCTTTCGCAATGACTGATGCCACATGTTGATGACCCAGACTGATCGTTTCCAGTGTAGATACAAAGCATCCGTTGATGGTAATTCATCAGCAGGTGAACCTGCATACACCCAGCAGGTTGACCGAATTGTATCTAGCCAAATTCTGTGTTGTTCTTCTGGGTCAGTTGATGGGTCACTTAAGCTGTTGTATAGTGACTGTGGTGTCTGGTATGTGAACGCATCTAAGTGTGCTTTGAAGTACATGGTACCCACTAGCCTTGCAAAAGACAAGAATCCCAAATGTTGCATGCTAGGTGTAATGTCACCAAGTGAACCAGTGTATTCAGGTCCACATATGAAGGCTGCATGTTGGAAAAAGGTTTTTAGAGAGGAAACCTTACCAAATCCATGTGTGAATGATGTGTAATCACAGCCAGTCACAACATACATTGTCTGTAAACACTGTAGTTTAATTGCCCTTGGTATTGCTGCAAGATCAGGATCGTTTAACAAGGCAGCTTGAAGCGAAGTTACGTGTATGTATTTGGGACTAGTGCCTAGTTTATTGAGTTGAACATAGATGTCATACTCAGAGAGTCTGGGATCATCAAGTAATCCAATGCCAACATGAAAGGTGTCAGTATCAGGTGAATAGATTATCTTTTTAGTACCAGCAGAAGTTTTACAATGCAGCCAAACCCTCATATCCCCCTCCTCGATACTACTTTCAAGTGTCTCCACAATTTCAACCTTCCTATTTGCATGTACCATTACAGCCTTATCTTGTAAGGTTCCACGAAATGCTCCGGCTGTAATGAAGCGGGAGTTTTCCATCAAGATTGATGGAGCAATCTGTAGCATGGCATTAGCTAGAGATTCTGTCAAGTTACGTTTACATGTTCTGCACTTGAGGACAGTTTTCCATTCTTGTGAACGAGGCAATTCTGGTGCAAATAAGTAGTGTTGATGATCAACTAGTGATTCAGTCCCTTTATCACGATGCTGTCTTTCAAAAACTTTAGGTGAGACTTCAAGCCTACCTACGTCATCAAAGACTATGTGAACCTCAATTGCTCCCACTTTGTAGTGTTTCAGTGTATATCTCTGTAGTAGATGCAATGCATAATCCTGTATGTTGTAGTGGTGGGACAGTGGGCTGGTGTGAATCAGAAACATGCCCTCTAGAATTACAGCATGAGGATGCCAGTTTGGTGGTACTTCGGAAGTAAGTAGTGGTACAGCACAATATCTTCTTCCTAAAAATTCAACAGTCTTACTTTTTGTTCCTTTTAATGGTAGTCCTTCCTCATCTGCTAGAGCACGAGGCGTGCTAGTCAACTGCTCACTCAATGAACCAACAACTTTGCCTTGACTTCCAATCCACTGAATTCTCCTTCTCAAACACTTCTCTAGTAACTTTCTCTCCCTCTGAACTTGCCTTTCCTTAGCTTTTCTCTTCTTTGCAGTTGAAAATGTGTTCAGTCTTCTCTTCCGTCGTGGAGCATTGGTAACATTTGCATGAAGGAGGTGATAGCTCACATAATTTTCATAGTCCTCATCCCCTATGTCATGATAGGTAAGAAGATCTCGTTGTTGCTCAGGTGTAGCCTTAACCCCATTTATAAAGTTAAACAGGCCGCGGTCTGAGCCTACAACTTCAAAGGTGTTACTCTGCTGTAGTGTTGACATAATTTTAGTAATGTTGGTTTCTATCTTTTTAGTTGTGTAAGAAACCTTTGCAGTGACTTCATCAGGAAGATGATGAGAGTGTTGATGCTCCTTGTAGGCAGTTCCAGCCACACTACTTAGACTGTTCTGTATCTTGGCACGATGGTGCATTACAGTAGCTAGGCGTTGCATGTTGTCTTTGGTTGGACGCACCACTAACTGCTTTATACTTTTGTTAACTCCCATTTCGTGGGCCTCATCCAACCCAACACAGTGTGATTTTCTGTCCCCAAGTGCTACTGCAAATGCTCCAGCCTCAAAATGGATGTTTATTTCACTAGGGAGACATAGCAAATCCATTATGTGATTTGGTACAAGTTTGCTGTATGTTGGTCTGTCAAATGCACAGAATAATGGGGCCATCTGCTTCAAACTAGCAACTCGTAAATTCCAATTTCGAGTACGTAAAGCTGTGAACAGTGACAAATATGCAAGAAAATCAGTGAAAATGAAGCCTTTCCAAAACTTCCAAGTAGAATCATTCTGTGCAAGTCTGTCAACAAACAAGTTAAATTCATCCTGGAGTGACTTCAGACTTCCTGTTTCCATAATATCAACAACTTGTAATAATGCTGGTTTAATGAGATCACTTGTGCTATTACTGACATTCAGCAGTGGCTGTGATATTATGTCAACAATTGTATCTGATGTAAGTGAATAGCTACAATTGAAACACGGTTCCATACGGTGGCTCATGAACTTTGTAAACATTGTTCGGAGTACTGATTCACCCATTTGTATTATGAAGTTATGCACAAGCCTGAAGTTGTTGCAAGAAAGTAAGGAAGTTAGGGTTTTTGCTCGAAATCCTGATGTTTCTGCTAGCTGTCGCAATCCAGCATCTGCATAAGTGTTAATTATCACTGGGTGGAAATTTTTAAGAATGTGCCAATCTCCTGGAAAAGGTAACAGCCATGCAAACTTTTCAGACTGTTCTCTCTTTAGACTGACTAAATGGTTGAATGTTTTAGCATCTCCCACTACAATCAGGTACTCAGACATACCTCTCAGCACATTGTACTTAGCTTCCAGTAATTCTAGCACTGTGAGAATTGTCTCTTTTGAATCAGCATGTTCGTTTAAGATGTCGAGATAGGTCAAATTTGATTTCTCAGTTGGCTGGTAGTTCTTAGATGTGGTACACAAGAATTGATGGAAGTGAAACAGTAGAGGTGACTCTTTGTCCAACAAGGAATGTTTGCAAACTATGTACTGGAAGAATTTGTGTTCCAACTGAGTTATAGCCTGTTTTTCTGCAACATTTTGCTGAAAGTCAGTAAAAGCGAGACTCACGTGGGGAGATGATTGAGCTGAAATGGCACCTGATAGGGACTGACCCTCTGTGATTGAGAGTAAGGGATGTGACGTGGACTGAGAAAAAGCCGCTGACGTGGACTGGTGTTCTGTGATTGAGAGTGAGTGATCCGGATGTGACGTGGACTGAGAAACAGCTGCTGACGTGGACTGGTGTTCTGTGATTGAGAGTGAGTGATCTGGACGTGACATGGACTGAGAAAAAGCCGCTAATATGGACTGACCACCTGTGATTGAGACTGAGGGATCTGGACGTGACATGGACTGAGAAAAAGCCGCTGACGTGGACTGGTGTTCTGTGATTGAGAGTGAGTGATCCGGATGTGATGTGGACTGAGAAACAGCCGCTGACGTGGACTGGTGTTCTGTGATTGAGAGTGAGTGATCTGGACGTGACATGGACTGAGAAAAAGCCGCTAATATGGACTGACCACCTGTGATTGAGACTGAGGGATCTGGACGTGACATGGACTGAGAAAAAGCCGCTGACGTGGACTGGTGTTCTGTGATTGAGAGTGAGTGATCCAGATGTGACATGGACTGAGAAAAAGCCGCTAATATGGACTGACCACCTGTGATTGAGAGCGAGGGATGTGACGTGGACTCAGACACAGCTGCCAAGAGCAAAGGAAGTGATGTTGAGTGACGTTCTATCGCCGAGTGTATTACAGGGGTCATCCCTTCGTTTGACATTGAGTTAAACATTGAGACACACAGAGGGTGTTCCATCCCTGCAGTTTGTAGCATCCTCATGCGCTTAGCTTTTTCCATCAGCACAGATGGAGACCTGCTGGGTGTGAGAGCATGTATTCGTTTTTCTGTGTCAGTTGGCTGTTGGTTATGTGCATTCACACAGGTTTTGGGGAGTGGTTCAGCACACTGAATAGATGTCCCATGGTAGCTTCGGTGGGAGTCTGAGGCATACACTTGTGCATGTGACTGCAGAATATCAATGTTGTCTACAGAAACAATGCGGAATGCATTGGGGCTAAGATTGTGGTCCAGCATTGCCTTACGGTCAGCAGAAAGGTCTTGCAAGAATCTGCTATGTGTATCAGCTGATGCTACTGCCCCAAATCTGTTTAAAACTGTAACCAATTCTGTTGTACCTCCATGACAAAGAATAAGGTCGGTTAATGGGAGATGTATAGGGACACAGCATTGAGGGTTTGTTGTGAACAGTAATACACACAAGCAGTACAGTGTACGCACTGTGTGTACATCATGGGTACTGTAGCTGAGATACTTACGTTGTCGCAGCCTTTTAGACTGCGTCAACTGAGTTAAGAATTTCCACAATTCTGGATTGGTTGATGCAACAATGTTGTCTAAGGATATTTCCGATAATGTTTCATGATGTCCTTTGTACTTCTGAATAAATCCTTTGGCTTGTTCATGCATTAAGTTATTCAGCATGCCTGTGATGTTGCTAAAACAATCATGATGTTTGTTTTTAGCCAGTGAATGTGATAAGGCACACATTATGTCCCCATTGTTACGGTAGAGAATAGTGCCTTCTTTCTTTACCTTGCAAACAAATAATAAGTGAGGGGACACTTTCAGTACAATTTCAGCTAGCAGCCAGCGTATGCTTGGTGGGTTAATCACAGCACATGTTTTACAACAGTTGTTTATTGTTTGCAGAAATTCATTATACACACTGGTCATGAGAAGAGCATGGTTACATTTTATTTCTGCAGCCACATTTAGAGCTGTCTTGTTTAAAGCCCATCGTGTTATTTCTGCTTCATTTTGTGTGGGAAGCAGTGACACCTGTTTACTGAGGTCTTCAATAGTTATTAGCAAATGTTCATCACTGCTTGAAGTTTTGGTGTCAGAAATGAGAAACCTGTGAAAGTCATAGCAAGATTTGCATATGACATCACAGTCATTAACAGGGAAATCAATGTTCTCAAGGAGTCTGTTGACTAGTGTTGAATTGGGGGGGTGACGAAAAAACTTTTTCCCTCCCCCAGGCAGTACCCCACAACTAGCACAAGGAGCAGCCAGGTTAATGTGCCGGTAGAATTCATTGTAGTGGATTGAGCACAGAGGTATGCCATCATCAAAGTTTATATTAATTACATCACAATTTAGTAATTTCTGCAACTCTTCAATTGTTCCAATTGTTGTTACCTTTACTGACTTAGTGTCTGTCACACAGTCCTGTATGGCACAGACTTTTAGTACAGTTGTACACTGCCTTTTTTTTATCCATCTTGGGGTGTATTCACTAGACTGAAAACTTCGTTTAACGTCTTCACCACAGGCACGACATATACAGTCTGTTCCAGCTACATCTGGAGCCAGTTGGTGAAGAAGACTAACTTCGTTTGGCCTCCAGTTCACTGAATGTACATAGGAGTTGGCATTTTCATTGCACAATGTGCACTGTGTACATTTTTGGCCTGGGTGGACCTGGCTGGCTCTAAGTGCTCTAGTCTTTCCCTTTTTGCGGACTGGAGTGTGATCCACCATCCTGAAGATTAATCAGTACAAACACTTTGGCTTCATAAATATTTTAAGAGTACAGATTATACACTTCAAGAAGCTCTAAATATAGCTATGGTGTTAGTGAGTACCTGCAAGATCTGCTTATGGTTTGTAAATTCTGAATTACACTTAATGGTAACTGTGTATTTAATGCGAATCTTTGTATACATCCTTAATGAAATTTAAGTTATATTCAATGGGCTCTGCTAGCTAAACTACTGCATAGACACACTTCTTTAGTTCATGCAAAGAAGTTGTACCAATCCCCTTTCAAATGATCACACTTCTGATGGAATTCTGTTTGTGAGCTGGATTTGTGCAGTAGAGTTGTGTACCACATCAAATAGTGACCATTTGTGACATAAGGAAGCTTTACTATCTCTCATTTACCTGGTTTCCTTTTGGTATTTGAGTGGGTGGACACATCAATAGGGCACTAGTTGCTTGTCAAAACTGTGAAAACCGCGTGTTCATAGACCGTATAGTTCCTGAGAAAAATCAGGTTGAAGTTACCGCACATTTGGGTAAGTTGACCGTTCATTGACAGGAAGTGCTACTTCCGCTTTACGCGCCAGAAATTAAAATGCTACGCTAGCGGAACTACTGGCAGTACGCGTGGCTGGCACGGTCTTTCCCGGGTTCCCCCCGCGGCATTGGGCAAGGCTTATGAACACCACGTAGGTAAGGCGCTACCTACTTGTAGCTATACACTAAAATAGCCTAGCCTCGTACCCAGTCCTCCACCACAGCTATCGTCGCTTGCAGTACGAATAACGCGTTATTCGTACTGCAAGCGACGATAGCTGTGGTGGAGGACTGGGTACGAGGCTAAAAAATAGCCTACTCACAGCTTTAGTGAACTGTAAAGCTAGGATGGTCAGTTGTCAGTATGATAGTTTTCTGTGCTGCAGCTGGTCAGTCGTCATGACAACTGAATCATGAAATTTGTTTCACAAAGTTTGGTAGGGAGAGTGGTTGGCCCTTCATCAGGTTCTAGCTGCTATACCGGTATTACACATAATTATTACATACCTGGAACCACTACTAAACTGTCAACGCCGTTTCAAAAGTTCTGGTGTTGCGGTTACACTTGGTCTAACTGTAACTGAGAATAACATCAAAAAAGTACAGAAACAAGACTTAAAAAACATTAAAAATGTAAAAAGATGTAGGGTGGCATGCCAAAAAGTAGGCAAACAAGATAGGGATAATGCATGAAAGCAAAGGTCAACATATTGGCAAAGCCCCATCCCTACATCTTTTTCACACTACAGCTGATGCAATGCTGCTAGATCATATTAACCTCGTTATGAGCCGGCATGTGGGAGAAGAAAAGGGCCTGGGGACGAGGCTAGAACCATGCCATATACTTTAAAGACACTATCACAAGTCTGCAGTTAGCCTCGTTCCCAGGTCGAACAGGCCTAGGGACGAGGCTAGTCTGCAGTCTTCTCCAACTAACTGCTTAAGTTGTTGAAGAGGTTCCGTATAACATAATGCTACCAAGGTCATACTAGCCTCCTTCCCAGACCACGTGGGAGGAGGAAGTGGCCTGAGAACAAGGCTACGGTCATGAACTGCCAGTGAAGGTTGTGAACTTGTGGTACGTTTTAGGAAGACCCCCATGCACTGTCTAACTGTAGTGTGAAAAAGATGTAGGGATGGCGCTTTGCCAATATGTTGACCTTTGCTTTCATGCATTATCCCTATCTTGTTTGCCTACTTTTTGGCATGCCATCCCTACATCTTTTTACATTTTTAATGTTTTTTAAGTCTTTATACTGTACAGGTGAAAGTTATACAAAGTTGTATGTAACACCAACAATGTATCGGTCAATAGTCAATCTCTTCTCGTGTTTGAGGCAATATTGGGGGAACCTCTGAAGCCTGCTGCAATAGAGGGATGACTTAAGGTTTTGGAATGAATGTGGATTGACAGCTGTTTCATCACATACAGGGGCACCATACGTACTTGTAGTAAAGGGAGCTAACAATATGTGGACCTATGAACACAGGTAGTGGTGAACATTTTACGAGGGTGTGAACTGCCGCAGTGGTAGCTCATAAGTGATACTCAGATATCTCATATCTAAACCACAAAATGTAATTATATAGCTAGTTGGTGGTAGTGGTGTAATGCAGTGGCATGGCTTCACCATAGCCTCGTTCCCAGGCCTACCCCGTTTGTTCTTTGGTTTGCGTTCAGTATAATACATGGAGGCGGAAGAGCGTGAAAAACGGGGAAGGCCTGGGAATACTTATCACGTGAATGACGTCAGGTGGACGCGAGGTGGACGTAGGGGGGGAGGGGTCTGCATTCAAATTCATGAAATAATGTACTAGACTTCATCATCGAGCGCTCCGACACTAGGCAAGACCCCAGACGTTCACAAGATCGCAAGTACTCCGCTTGACCGCTAAGAAACCCACTCTCAGGTTTATTGCGCACGCACTTGTAGTCGGGCAACGCCGCCCTACGTCCACCTCGCGTCCACCTGACGTCATTCACGTGATAAGTGTTCTCAGGCCTTCCCCGTTTTTCACGCTCTTCCACCTCCGTATTATACTGAACGCAAACCGAAGAACAAAAAATGGGGTAGGGCTGGGAACGAGGCTAGCTTCACCATACCCTGAGGAAAAATAGGGTCTAAGATCTATAGTGGACTAAGTGTTGGGTTTTATTTTTGGTGGAAAACTACTGCATGCTACCTGGAAGGTATGGTGAAGTGCTCTTGACAGACAACAATGATCAAAACAGGCTTTGGAAATGGCCTAAGAGCTTCTAAAAGTCATCATTTTCCGGGGGCATTGTCCCCTATGTACTTCTGTACTTAGAATTGCACACTGCATGCAAAACATGTCCACTTCAAGTGTACCCCATTTCTGCTGGATCTTGTTGAAGATCCTTGGATTCATGATTGCACACAAACCAATACTGAATACCAAATATGCACTTATAAGTTGTTTGCAAATGAAAGAACCTATTATACTATACTGTACTCACATGTTGTTAAGCTCAGAACCAGGACCTTACAAGTGGCAACAACATTCATAAGCTCCTGTTGGAGCACATGACCTGATTTGTTTCTATAGTACAACTGATTGTCTGATTATGATCTGTGAGGCCTTAGTCTCAACTTGTGGTGTGAGCCGTCAACAGGATATCACAGAATGACACAGAAAGCTGGCAAAACTTGAACTTTTGTGAGCTAGTCTCGTTCCCAGACCCTCAGCAAGATCCCCAGTTAACTAAACAATGCCTTCTGATGCTGTTAAGCAGTTAGCTATTTCTGCTTTTTTCCATCACTTTTGAAAATAGATCGTGTACTCCACTCACAAACTATTGAAGTCAGACAATCAGTTGTCAAGTGTTCCAACCCCATTGGGAGCTGCTAGCTTGCCAATGTTGTTTTAGACATTCACAATAGTTGCATAGCCATCCTAACACCACAAACCTGAACAAGGGGATGTTCATTGGGCGTTATCCACACCAGTGCTCACTACCTCACCACTGCCAGCACTGACTGCCATCTGTACATCACAATCACAACAGCAGTTAAAATTGCACTTTCTACTAGTACATATGATCACTTACTGGGTTTCTGCCACAGAAGATACTGTACTTGTCCAGAGTGGTACGAAGGCTCTGGTATGTGCTGCCACCAGTGTCACAGTTCTTCCATGTGAGGAGGAGGCGAAAGCATCTCATAATGGGGTTGTCCCTCTCATCAGGGAACTGATCACAACAGTTGTAAAAGAGGCGACCATCAGAAATATTGAACATTCGCAGCACCGTTTCTATCGGGACTTGTTGCATCAACTTTGGGTAGATGCTAGCAGCTAGATCATTTAGGAAGACATCATCAACTTCTCGATTTGTGAAATCTTTGTCAAACAGTTTGTCAATCAGTTTTTTGTGCATGCCACAGTATGGTTCAAAGTGGAGGGCAATTTCTAAATCAAGTGACCTTTCCCCAGTCCGATCCAGTGCACAAGGTTTACCTTCTTGAACAGCCTTGATGACATCAGTCATGCTGTAAGTGATGAGTTCCTTTGTGCTACCAAGTTGATGCTGAGACAAGTGAGAAGGATCAATCAAACATTCACTGGTGCTAACAGCTGGGCATTGCTCTTTGAGGCAATTCAGTATCATAGCAATAAGGGATGAACGAAGTTTAACACAAGCCATTGCTCGTTTCTCTGGGCAGTACATGGACAGTAACACTGTCTGATTCTGTTCAACTACTTCCACCCTAGCCTGAACATCATCCCGATCACGCCATTGGATTCCATTCTTCCAAATGGCACACCTTCTTCTCAGCACAGGTGAGGCTGCCTCCTGCTGGGAGCTGTCAGGGGCCAGGGCAAAGGAGAAGGCCAGGCGAAGGAGCAACACATGTAGGAACCGTGGGGTGAGGTACTGCCCTTCCTTGGAGCACTGCAGACACCAGCCACACTGGTACCCAGGACCACTGCTCTGCCACACGTCTGTGGGGTGCTCCACTCGAACTAGAGCTGGGAAGAAGTAGTAGCTCTCTGAACATTCATCACTAGTGGTCACAGCTGCAACACCATCCCTGGAAGGATCACTGCTGGCTATCAGTGAGAGTGTGAAGGAGTCCTTTATCTTCTGGCAGAACTCAAATAGAGTAAGAACACACAAGATCATGTCAGTGTTGTACTTCTCTGCAAACACACAAGCAATCTTGGACTTTGGCACAACTCCAGTACTGGTAGCTATGTCATGGTGCTGTTTGAACTTCTCTGGAGCAAAGACTGTGCCATTAATCTCAGAAAGCACCACTTGTTTGTTGATGACTACCCACCCTGCTTCAAAGTCTTCCTTGTTGGGTAGGTAGAGGAGGTGTCCTCCATCACTGAGGGTGCTCAACAATGGAGATAGTAGGTTTGGTTCAGTCAGGAGAAGAGAATCATCCTCTGCTGCAATGAGGGTACACAGCTCTCCAACACTGCAGGCAACTTCACTACTCAGCTTGATACTAATGAAAGCATGTAACAAGTGAGGGTATATGATCTCTTTCTGTTCTGCAGCTTCTCTCAGAGCAGTACAGCTAGATCCGATCATGTCACAGATCTTATCTAACCCACCAGAAGCCAGTTTGCGACAGTCTAGAGATGTGAATCCAATAAATTGCAGGGGTGAGCTAGAGGCGATGCAAGCTTTCTTGATTTTAGACCATTTCTCATCAATGTTTTCCCCAGCCTCCTTTACTTTGTCTTTCCAGCTGGCTACAACCATCAAGTGAGCAGTGGCCTCCACTCTGCTGCAGCAGTTCTCAATGAATGAGATCCAGTATCGCAGTGTCCAAATCACCTCAGCCTCACTCTCACTGAGTTTGACTACTGCTATGAAGATGGCAACCGAAGAAGACATCAGATTCTTTACCAGTGCATCATGGCTGGAGTAGTACTCAAACTGACCTGCCAGGTCATAGATAGTGACAGTGCCTAATCTACTGTTCTGAATGGTGACTGTATTGATACCAGCAGTGTTTAGCTCCTCTCCAGACACATTTCTAAACTGACCAGCTAATGCTCCAAACCGACTGTTGACCTTGTTCTCAATGACCTTCACCAGGGTACTCTTGCCAGCAGCCGGATTGCCAAAGATGAAAACCCTAATGGCTGCATGTAGTTTAACCTTAGTCAGGCCAGCAAAAAGAGCAAACAATTTTGATATTGTATAGTCAAAAGTCAGTTGTAATGGTGTTTGATTGCTAGCATTCTTACACCATGGATCAACTCTCCCAGTAGACAACAGAAACTGTATTACACCAGTCCTGTCCCGCCTGCAAGCCACGTGCAGTGGAGTATCACCATCTTTGTTCTGCAATGTTGTACTGCATTCCTGTTCACTAACAAGGTACCTCACAATGTCTACATGCATGCGACAAGCCTCATGCAGTGGAGTATCACCCTTCTTGTTCGGACAGTTACATGCTGCTTTACAATCCTGCCCACTGGTAAGTGCTTTAACCATGGCTAAATGCCCTTCTCTACAAGCTATATGCAGTGGAATATCACCATCCTTGTTCTGTCTTACTGTACTGTACCCCTGTTCACTAACAAGGTACCTCACAATGTCCACATGACCCTCACAACAAGCCACATGCAGTGCAGTATCACCATCATTGTTCTGACATGCTGTACTGCAACCCTGTTCATTGACAAGGTACTTTACAATGTCAACATGACCCTTATAACAAGCCACATGCAGTGGAGTATCACCCCACTTGTTCTGATATGCTGTACTGCACCCACATTCACCAACAAGGTACCTCACAATGTCCACATGACCCTCACGACAAGCCACATGTAGTGGAGTATCACCCCACTTGTTCTGATATGCTGTACTGCACCCACATTCACCAACAAGGTACCTCACAATGTCCACATGACCCTCACGACAAGCCACATGTAGTGGAGTATTGCCCCTCTTGTTCTGTGAGTTACTTGCTGCCTTATAATCCCGTCCACTGGTAAGTGCTTTAACCATGGCTTGATGCCCTTCTCTACAAGCCATATGCAGTAGAATATCACCATCCTTGTTCCGACTTACTGTACTGTACCCCTGTTCACTAACAAGGTACCTCACGATATCTGCATGCCTATTACAAGCCTCATGCAGTGAAGTATCATCCCTGTTGCTCTGACATGCTGTACAGCACTCCCCTTCACTAACAAGGTACCATACAATGTCCACATGACCCATACGAAAAGCCACATGCAGTGGAGTATCACCATCATTGTTCTGACAGCTACATGCTCCCTTATAATCCTGTCCACTGGTAAGTACTTTAACCATGGTTAGATGCCCTTCTCTACAAGCCATATGCAGTAGAATATCACCATCCCTATTCTGACTTACTGTACTGCATTCCTGTTCACTAACAAGGTACCATACAATGTCCACATGACCCATACGAAAAGCCACATGCAGTGGAGTATCACCCTTCTTGTTCTGACAGTTACATGCTGCTTTACAATCCTGTCCACTGGTAAGTGCTTTAACCATGGCTAAATGCCCTTTTCTACAAGCCTTATGCAAGAGAGTATCACCATCCTTGTTCTGCAATGTTGTATTGCACCCCTGTTCACTAACAAGGTACCTCACAATGTCCACATGACAAGCCACATGCAGTGGTGTATCACCATCCTTGTTCTGATGGGTACATGCCTCCTTATAATTCCATCCACTGGTGAGTGCTTTAACCATGGCTAGGTGCCTGTAGGTACAAGCCACATGCAGTGGAGTATCACCCTTCTTGTTCTGACAGTTACATGCTGCTTTACAATCCTGTCCACTGGTAAGTGCTTTAACCATGGCTAAATGCCCTTTTCTACAAGCCTTATGCAAGAGAGTATCACCATCCTTGTTCTGCAATGTTGTATTGCACCCCCGTTCACTAACAAGGTACCTCACAATGTCCACATGACCCACATGACAAGCCACATGCAGTGGTGTATCACCATCCTTGTTCTGATGGGTACATGCCTCCTTATAATTCCATCCACTGGTGAGTGCTTTAACCATGGCTAGGTGCCTGTAGGTACAAGCCACATGCAGTGGAGTATCACCAAACGGGTTCTGACATGCTGTACTGCAACCCTGTTCATTGACAAGGTACTTTACAATGTCAACATGACCCTTATAACAAGCCACATGCAGTGGAGTATCACCCCACTTATTCTGATATGCTGTACTGCACCCACATTCACCAACAAGGTACCTCACAATGTCCACATGACCCTCACGACAAGCCACATGCAGTGCAGTATCGCCATTCTCATTCTGACCTGCTGTACTGCACTCCTGTTCGCTAGCAAGGTACCTCACAATGTCCATGTGACCCTTTCGACAAGCCTCATGCAATGAAGTATCACCATTCTTGTTCTGACAGATACATGCTGCCTTATAATCCTGTCCACTGGTAAGTGCTTTAACCACAGCTAGATGCCCTTCTCTACAAGCCTCATGCAGTGGAGTACCACCAACCTCATTCTGACCTGCTGTACTGCACTCACATTCACTAACAAGGTACCTCACAATGTCCACATAACCCTCAGAACAAGCCACATGCAGTGGAGTATCACCATCCTTGTTCTGACAGTTAAATGCTGCCTTACAATCCTGTCCACCAGCAAGAGCTTTCAAAATATCTAGATACCCTTCTCTACAAGCTATATGTAGTGGAGTGTCACTTTCCTTGTTTTGACATGTTATATTACACCGCTGTTCGCTTACAAGGTAACTCACAATGTCAAAATGACCCTCATGACAAACCACATGCAGTGGAGTATCGCCATCCTTGTTCTGACATGCTATACTGCACCCCTGTTCACCAACAAGGTACTTCACAATGTCCACATGACCCTTATGACAAGCCTCATGCAGTGGAGTATTACCTTGTCCATCTCCACACTCTGAATCACAGTGGTACAGCTCCACCAACCTTCTGGTAACATCCAGCCAGCCATGGCGGCAAGAGTAGTGGAGGAGAGACTTATCATTTTTATTTTTTGATTTGCAAGCAATGCTACAGTTTTGCCCATTAAGGAGGATCTCAACCATGGCTAGACGTCCATCTCTACAAGCCTTATGCAGAGGAGTATCACCACCCACATTCTGACACGCTGTAGTACACCCGTATTCACTAACAAGGTCCCTCACAATGTCTATGTAACCTTCACGACAAGCTACATGCAGTGGAGTATCACCCAACACATTCTGACATACTGTACTACACCCCTGTTCACTAACAAGGTACCTCATAATGTACACACGATCCTCACGACAAGCCACATGCAGTGGAGTATCACCATCCTTGTTCTGACATGCTGTACTGCACCCCTGTTCATTAACAAGGTAACTCACAATGTCCAAATGACCCTCACAACAGGCCTTGTGCAGTGGAGTATCACCATCCTTATCTCCACTCTCTGGATCACAGTGGTACTGCTCTACCAACGTCTTGGTTATGCCCAGCCAGCCGTGGCAGCAAGAGTAGTGGAGGAGAGTCTTATCATTGTTATTTCGAAATTTGCTGGCAGCATGGGAGTTCTTTGAAGCCAGAAGAATTTCAACCATAGCCAGACGTCTTTGGAAACAAGCTACATGCAGTGGAGTATTACCATCCTTGTTCTGACATGTTATACTGCATCCCTGTTCACTGACAAGATACCTCACAATGTCCACATAACCCTCACAACAAGCTACATGCAGTGGAGTATTACCATCCTTGTTCTGACATGTTGTACTACACCCCTGTTTACCAACAAGGTACCTCACAATGTCCACATGACCCTTACCACAAGCTTCATGAAGTGGAGTATTACCTAACAAGTCCCTACTCCCTAGATCACAGTGGTACTGCTCCACCAACCTCCTGGACACATCCAGCCAGCCGTATCGGCAAGAGTAGTGGAGGAGAGTCTTTTTATCCCAAACCGAGCTGTCTCTAATGTCTGCTGGGTTTTTGACTTGAAGTAGTAGTCTCCGGACTTCGACTACATCCACTTTATAACAAGCGGACAGCAATCTGTACTCAGCAATTATTTCATCAGCCATTGTTTACACCCGTAGCTTCGTTCCCAGTCCTCCACCACAGCAACTTAACTCCCGACGATACCATGTAGATAGCTCTGGTGGAGGATTGGGAACGAGGCTAGCACATCCGGCATTCCAGCTGATAATGAGTTGGGGCCTAGTCTCGTCCTAGCCTCGTTCCCAGGCCCTGCGCGTTCGTCGCTTGCAGTACGAAATTCGCGCAGAGGGCCTGCATTACGTTAATTACGTGATGTGTGCCGCAGCTTACGTCACGTCCATTCTACTGGAATCAATGATGTCATAGATGAGCTAGCGGCCAGTTTAGCGTTGAAAGAGGCCCACAGAGATCACAGTAATGGTTCGTGTGCGAACTTACCTAAGTGCTAAAAGTCTCGGCAGCGAAAGAGCACAAGCTGCCATGTTTAGCTGGATAGTAGACGTCTATATTCAGATACCTTGCCATATCGTGTTACTAGGTCGACCCTGGATTTCGGCTCCTCGTCTTCTTCAGCTCGGATTTACTATTGTAGTCTACCGTACGCGCGTGACCTGTTTCAGGTTCTTCCAACTCCATTTGTGGTTATCTCTACAACCAGTGCTGCAACACGGCGCGGCCATATCTGGTGTGACGTAAAATTACGGCTGCGGCACACATCACGTGATGAACGAGCCCAGGCCCTCTGCGCGAATTTCTTACTGCAAGCGACGAACGCGCAGGGCCTGGGAACGAGGCTAGTCTCGTCCCCAGACACCAAATTTTTCGCGCGCGCCCTGCGGCCTTTTCGACGAGTCCGCAGGGCGCGCGCGAAAAATTTTGTCTAGGGATCGGACGAGACTAGTGGGGGCACGGGCCTAGGCTAGCCTCGTTCCCAGGCCGTTCCCGCCTCCAGTTTTTGATCGCTTGCAGTATAAAAACGGAGGGGAAGGCCTGGGAGAAAGAGTCACGTGCGTGACATTTAACATTGACACTTGAAACATTTATTACAGTTCCACTGTTCGCTTTCTGCTGGAAATTGCTGTAGACCCACACACTTGAGGTGGTACCAGTCCCCACACGTGTCACACTCGACCATATCATCATATGTTTCTGGCATCTGACAATGCAGAACAGTTCAATCTCCATATGGGGGAAATAGGTCTGGTAACGAGGGCCAGCCTTAGTCTGTGGAAAAGGCATCATTGTTTTCCTTTGAAAACATTTCAACAGGTGCTGTCTCATCTTGGACTGGTCAAAGTTCAGTCCTGCTGCATCATCACCAAGGGCTAAGTGGACTGCAAAAGCAATCGCGAAAAGTCCACAGTCTGAAACACCATTCTGCTGCTGTGCATATGGTACATCTATAAACAAGGTTGGGTCCATTTCCTCACCATCTTCGTCCTCAGTTTTCACCAGCAGCCTATAGCTCAAAGCTAACTGGTGAGTAAGTGATGAACTTAGTCGGCCACCTAAAAACTTGCTGTCGTAAACAGCAACACTTTGGCCAATACTACTTGAAGTCACCCAATGGCCCGGGTCACGAATATGGTGTATCTGGATTCCCTCATGTTGCAGTGCCTCAAAGCCATCTGTCTCGGATAGTAAAGTTGACTGTAGGCCATCAAGATGAGGAAACTGCTTCTTGAGCAACTGCTGGGCCAAGTGAATATGCTCATCAGTCAGTTGCCCCCCCTTCACCTTCCAGTAGTAACGGGTTGTGACTTCGTCAATAGTCCTGTCACGTCCAAAATGACAGCCCCCAACCCGATCATCATGGCAGGCTTCCAGTATTCTCAGTTTGACTGTTTTGTCTCTGATAACCTGCAAGGTAGCATAGAAGTTCACAGCAGATGAATATCAGTGATTCACATATTGTGCACACACTGTACACTATACATAGGCATTATGTTACCTGTCTAAGTCTCAGCTGTCCAGTTTTCAGAGTCTCCTTGTAGTGAAGGACACCATCCACGAGTTGGAACTTTTTGCCCTTTTCCTAATAACAGCTTTCCCTGCTTTTGTCGCTCCTTCGGGGTAGGTACCGTTGGCTACGTAGTCCTGCACTTCGTTAGCTCTTCACGCTCCCCCTCACCGTCCGACCGAACTTCAATCTCCGCTGCATAGTCCGCCATGATTCTGATTCTCGGTAAATGTGACATGTAGAGCACCACACGCTCTTCAAATAGTCACGCAAGTTCACCATGACTGACACCTTTTGATAAGCTCAGCACAGCAATCCGATTCGTTGAGCTGTACCGTCGCTAGTCTCGTCCCCAGACCTAATTTTTCGCGCGCGCCCTGCGGACTCCTCGAAAAATAGGGTCTGGACACTTTCACTATCAGGGCAAGTTTACATACGGCGGTCAGTAAATTGGGTAATTGTAGGTGTTAATTACATTATCCGCTACCTGAAGCGTTTGCTTTGGCGCCCAAAAATTTGCAAGCTGGCTATTTGTGATGATGCATAACGCAATTTACTTTACCTGAGCAATCTGATTGGTGCGACAACATGCCGATACGCTCGTATGATTACGCCCCAGTTTTACCAGTGAACCCTATTTTCGACAAGGCCGCAGGGCGCGCGCGAAAAATTTGGTGTCTGGGGACGAGACTATACCGTCGCGGGATGCCAAATTCCCCAAGGGGTGCACCGCTAGCCTCGTTCCCAGGCCCTGCGCGTTCGTCGCTTGCAGTACGAAATTCGCGCAGAGGGCCTGGGCTCGTTCATCACGTGATGCGTGCCGCAGCTTACGTCACGACCATTCTACTAGAATCACAAAAGTCTCGGCAGCGCAAGAGCACAAGCTGCCATGCTTAGCTGGATAGTAGACGTCTATATTCAGATACCTTAGCCACATCGTGTTACTAGGTCGAACCTGGATTTCGGCTCCTCGTCTTCTGCAGCTCGAGTTGACTATTGTAGTCTATCGTACGCGCGCGACCTGTTCCAGGCTCTTCCAACTCCATTTGTGGTTATCTCTGCAACACAGCGATTTTGCTATATCTAGTGTGACGTAAAAACGCGTCCTGCGGCACGCATCACGTGATGAACGAGCCCAGGCCCTCTGCGCGAATTTCGTACTGCAAGCGACGAACGCGCGCAGGGCCTGGGAACGAAGGCTAGTGCACCGCAGGATGCCAGAATCCCTCAGCGTATTTTACTTGGGGGTTCCAAAATCCCTAGGGGATTTGGCTCGGGGGTGCCAAAAACCGGGGAAGCCAAATTCCCTACGACACCGGGCCGGGCTAGTTTGGTTCCCAGACCCTTCCTGTATGGGCGGGGCGAGAAAGGCGAGGTAAGGAAGGGTCTGGTGAATAACTCGACCCCAACGTGGATCCATGGAATGTTTAATAATTGTTAGTTGCGAAGCCACGAATACTTACAAGTTTATCGTACCACACTTGAACGTGAAGCCATGTGTCCACACTACACATTCACACAAAATTTATTCACGACTCACACCTACTTGACATTCGCGTTTTCCCTCATCAACACTGATGGTGTCGGAGTGAATAATGTCCCCCCGTGAATAATGTCCCCCCGGACATTATTCACCGGTGAATATTGTCTCCCCCCCCCCCCCGTGAATAATGTCCCCCCCCCCCCCAACACTGGAGCGAGCGCATGCGCCGAAAGGTGGCAATATTTTTTCTAGTCGTAAGAATCATGGAGCTGAACTACGACGACGTCTACGAGTTCCTTACGTTCCATCGCTATCCAACCGGTTTTTCTAAAAACCAAAAACGAGTGCTAAGGAGAAAGAGCCAAGATCACTTTCGCGTGAAGCGGGGGCTACTGTTTTACTCGACGAAGAGACGAGTTGATGGCGAGAGGCGAGAATGGAGACAAATTCCCCGTAATGTTGCAGAACAGCAGAGAATCATTCGGACCTGCCATTCATCGGTGGAAGGTAAGCACGCTAAACTTTCAGACCTTACGCTGCTGGCTAGTAAGACCTACTGAGTTTTTGTAGTGTCGTTATAGTGATACACGATGTGTTAAAAATGAGTGCTGTATTTGTTTTCTTTTAGGAGCTGGAACCAGGAGCATTGGTACTGCTACGTAACAGCACTAGAGATGGTAGGAAAGGGGACAAGCTGGCACAGCGCTGGCTGGGACCTTACAGGATTGAAGAGCACATTGGAAAAGGTGTGTATCGACTGGTGAATCCTGCAACAGGTCGAGTCCTGAAGAAGGCATTCAATGGCTGCAGGTATGTTTGTACACATGTAGCACATTATATACTCTTGTCTACATGATATATACTGACCTTGCCCTTACAGACTGAAGCAGTTCTTCAAGAAGCCAGCACGACAACCTCTACTACTGGATGATAGTGATATCTTTCAGCTACACTCTAGCCACAGCCTCAGCCCCACTCAGGAGGATGAGCAGCCCAATCCTGATGAGTCCATTCCCCCCCTTCCTCCACCGTTGCCAAGCCTAGATCAGCTTAGCAAGCCAGGCACACCCCCCTCCAAGAAGCTGAAGATCAGAAACTCATTCTTTGATGACTCCATTCTTGAGCAGCCCAATCCTGATGAGTCCATTCCCCCCCTTCCTCCACCGTTGCCGAGCCTAGATCAGCTTAGCAAGCCAGGCACACCCCCCTCCAACTCATTCTTTGACGATGCCGAGTCATCCCTCCCTTTCTACCGCTGGATCAGCTTCACAACTCAGTCCAAGCAACTCCCAGAGGATTTGCATCAAGTACTCCTAAATTAGAAGGTGGATGCTGTCCACAGTTCTTCCCATTAATGGTAGATGTACCATCACCAATCTCAGAGAATGCCTCTTCTTGCCCAAAGCCAGCTGAGCATCCACCCTGCCTTGAGATTCCACAGCCACAACCACCTGAGAACCCACCCTGCCCACAGCCGCCGCCCTCAAGGAAGTGCTGCAAGAATCGATTAGCAAAGGAGATGATGTTCAAGCGGAGACAAAATAAAGTGAAACCTAGTTCCAAACCAAAGGAGACAATTGATGTTGAAAAACACAAACCAAAGTCGCTCAAATTGGACAAACCATGGATACCTGAATTAGGGCTCAAGCAGTTGGACAGAGAAATTCTTCTCAGCCACACAGCATGGCTAAATGATGTCATTATCAATGCTGCACAGAAGCTCTTGAAGAAGGCCAATCCAGCAGTTCCCGGTCTACAGGATGTTGCTTGTGGTCTGACGATGAACTTTGACGTGGAGCCAGGAGAATTTGTTCAGATTCTGCACACAGGGCAAGGGCACTGGAACACAGTGTCAACCATTGGGTTGAAGCATGCAGAGGTGCAAACATTCGACAGTTTGTACATGTGCGTACCCACAATAGCCAAAGCCCAGATTGCAACTCTCCTCACCACTGAGGAGCCAACCATCACAGTGAGCTTTATGGACGTGCAGATGCAGTCTGGGGGGTATGACTGTGGCCTCTTCTCAATTGCTTTTGCCACTGCGTTGGTGTTTGGAGAACAGCCAGGGTACTTCCTTTTTGAGCAGACGAAGATGAGGGCTCATCTCCTCCAATGTCTTGAACGGCAACAAATGTCTATGTTTCCAGTAATGAAAAAGAGGCACACTGGTTCAAGAGTAAAGTCTGTTGAAGAAATCCCCGTATACTGCGTGTGCCGCATGCCAGATCTACCAAACTCAAAGTGGATTGAATGTTCCTCGTGCAAAGAGTGGTATCACTCTGATACTTGTATCAAAGTAGCAGCCAAGTATTTAGCTACAAACACCATGTGGCATTGTGCCAAATGTTCATCATGAATAGTTTTGTACACTTGATATTACAGTAGCTGCACTACACTAATAACTGTTATGAAAAAGGACCACTCCAATGACTGATTACAGGGTGTCTGTATTTTAAGACTCAGGTAGGGATAAAAAATAATGGTGTATATAAGTGGGACTAGATGAGGGGGGACATTATTCACCGGTGAATATTGTCCCCCCCCCCCCCCCCCCCCCCCCCCCCCCCGACATTATTCACCGGTAAATAATGTCCAGGGAGGGGGACAGTATTCACCAAGGGGGGACAGTATTCACCAGTGAATATTGTCCGGGGGGACAATATTCACCGGTGAATAATGTCCGGGGGGACATTGTACACTATGACAACTATCGGAATGCAGCCGTGGATCCGCGTTGGGGTCGAGTTATTCACCAGACCCTTCCTTCCCTCGCCTTTCTCGCCCCGCCCATACAGGAAGGGTCTGGGAACCAAACTAGGGCCGGGCGTTATCATGGCTAGTGGGACTGGTGCAAGGAAGAGACTGGGGGATCAACAACCAGCTCTTCTGGGAGTGTAAGCAGCAGCATCAAGCAACTCGGTGATAGTAGCAGCGTTGAAGCTACTGAAGGAATCCCATCGACCCCTCCAGAACTTGTCTCGTGTACCGATTTTGACAACTTGTCTTCAGCTGTACGTGTAGCCTCGAACCCAGGCTTTCCGTCCCGGATTTTGTCTTGCAGCTTGGAGATTCAGAGCTGCGAGACAAAAATCGAGATGGAAAGCCTGGGTTCGAGGCTACTGTAGGTGGTCTCATGCTTACTGTCACACCCAAGTCTAGGCCTGGACCAAAGAAGGGGTTACTGGCAAAAGGCTGGAAGGCAACACACCATCTCGTTCATCGTCTAGTCTGAATACGAGCCATACAGCGGGCGCGAAGACTTGGGGGTAAAATACGCAGCAGCTGCCAATCCCATGTCGCTAGGGTTGGGCGGATTATGCTGGCATAATTTTGGGAATAATAGGTACCAGAAAGCATTGAGCATTATGCGGGAATAATAGGTACATTTTGAGCATAATGTGTCCGTGGTAGACTGGTAGTCTCGTCCTCAGACCGTATCCCAGTCCCAGACAGTGAAGTATCTCGTCCCATGCCCTGTTGGTAAGTGGCGAAGTGAGGGAGCAATGATGCAGAGTCTGGTGATCTACATTGAACTTTCCATGATGTTAGCGTGGCCACACCCACTCTTGCGGAAGGGTGTGTGGCCACGCGAGACTACAACGGTCGATGAACTGCCATCCCGTTAGGCTGTTTCAATTTACTTTTTCTGTACAGTGTTAAATAATTATTCGAACATACAAGTTTGCTCCTTCCAGAAATAATGGGCATAGTTTGAGCATAATAGGCAAATTTGGGGCATAATTTTAAGCATAATTGGTACAATTTTGAGCATATTGGAATAGCATAATGGGCAAAAAATGGAGCATAATCCGCCCAACCCTACATGTCGCTCGTGTACTACAAAGTATACGTATTCGCGATCAATTGTAAACCACGTGCAATTCGAACCTTGTCCGACCCCCCCTGGGACTGGACTGCATGAAAATCATTGCATAGGCTAGAGCAGAGGTTCTGCTACTCTGAGTCCAAATGAGCTGACTGAATATGAAAATGTTAGTAATTATGGTCAGTACCTGCAACACGTTAGGTCTAGCTCAGTTCAGCCTTAAATTATATCATCCCACAGAAATCAATAAGTCCTCAGAGATCAGTCAGGATCGTGGCATTCAAAGTTAGAGGTTTACCTCTACTCTCATGCAGTAGAAAACACCTAGAGATATACTCATGTACATGTACTAATCCAGCTTTTAAAAATGCTCTCGCCCATTCAGTATATTACCAGAACCTCTCGGGTAAACTTGGGGGTTAAAACTGAGCCACACCCACAGCCACTCTTGCTGCATGCATGGGCCTAAGATGCCTTGGCCAAGGTCTGGGGAACAGTTTCAGACACTGAGATTGGCAGATTGGCAATGAGTGTGCAGCAGTCCAAAACTTGGTCCAAATCTCGGTCCATTGTCCAGTCCATAGTCCAGCTTTTACAATGACCCCTGTAGCACTATAACTCTACTCTGTACAAGTCAGCCACATGACCCTCATACGGAGTTAACCTTTGCGACAAGAACACCTAAGGCAGACATCATTAATTAGACAATAGCTAGAGGGAACACTGCACTGTTTCATGACCTTAGCTTTACAAACCTGGGAAAAGCATGCAATACCAGTACATAGGCCTTTACCAGCTTTTAAAAAATCCATGTTTCACAGCATGCACCTCTACTTCACACTTTCCTGCTTGAACAAAGTCAACAACTCAATACACTGACAAATGGTGCCAGAGCAGCCTGAAAGCAGCCTGAAGGTGACGAGTTCATCAAACAACTCCACATACTCACATGACTGTGTAGTTTGGCAGTTTGAACCCCATGCAGAGACTAAGTCCAAAATAGCCTCGTTCCCAGGCTCCCCCTTTTATTTTTCGTCGGGGCGAGGGGAGAGCCTGGGAATGAGGCTAGTCCAAAAAGGGTGTGTCAGATAAAAATTTGCACCCCTGTACCTACACATTTCCACATTAGTAATTTTTAGGGAGGGCCCAGTTTTAATTGCAGTTATGTGGAGTGCCATGAGTCCAGGTGGGTCATTGGTTTCTGACAGAGGTCACTTGCCCTGGCCTCTGTCTTACACCACCAATTTCATACACCTGCATAGGAGGGTGGGAGGGAGGAAATGGAGAGAGGAGTGGGAAGTGAGGGAGGGTGAAAGGAGAGAGGGAGAAGATTACAGTGAAGTACAATTGTACTGTAGAGTATGTATCAAGCATCCACTGGGCCCCCTGAAAGTTCTTGCACAGGGTTAGGAAGAAGCATAAAAGGATGCAGGTGGGGAGATGAGAAACTAACATGCAAAAAAACAGTGATCTAACTGGCTGCTTTAATCACGTGACTATAAGACAACTGATCATGTGACGGGGGTCCACCTATAAGTACAAGTACAAGTGCTGTTTAACCAGATGCCCAGAAAGGGGTCTATAGAAGCTGCTTCTCTCAAAGTGAAAAGCCTGCTGAACAGCTGCCTCTTCATCATGCGTTTTCCCTCCAGAAGTAGAAAACTTAATTGACATTAAGAAATTTGGAACTGCTATTGAATTAAGAATACCATACACAGTATCAAGTTGCTAGAAATGCATGCACAGGTTTAAAATCAATGCCCATAGGAAGTAACAGCATGTGACCCAGGGCCTACCAACCCACAAAGTGTGTGCAGCATCAGTCCCAAGTTAACCCCTATGTAAGGGCATACTGACACACACTTACTCTTCTTTCTGTCCTAAGTTGTGCATTGTGGAATGCTGTAGTAGCTGGGTCATCCTGTGAGAAAAGAGGGAGTACGTGGTATACACAAAAAGTGCTCGTTCTCATGCAAAGCACCACATCCGTCATTAGAGTTGCCAGTACTTGCAGGTTCACACACTACATGTTTGAGTACATGTAAGACCAGTTCTGATGAGGCCTCACAAAGAACTCAGATGGCACGTGGACAATACTGGCAACTTTGACGATAAACAACATATCTATGGCCACTTTCCCCAGAGACACACAAGAGGAGGGTACACTAACCTTCAGCAGTGCCGCCCGCAGTCTGTCAAACTTGTCACGTTCAGATTCTGGAGACACCTGAAGGAGGAAAGATCTACTAAGGAGTCTGCTCTTCCTTTGTTGGAGGTACATGGGCCCTCTGATTTGTCAAACTTGTGAACACCATCTGCTATTGTAAGTGAGGCCTGGCCACAGTATTTTATCTATAAGTCTGGAGTTTTCATGCCTATTGGGTTAAATTGACCATGTATAGTAATGGTGAGCTTGTCCATGTTCATCTCCATCATGATAATCACCTGGTATGTTCAAGGGTGCATTTGGCAGCTCGATGCGCCCTTGGTACATTTCGGTCCATGTGTTTTCCATTCATACTCTGAGATGCCTGTATCACTCCCTTACTACTCCCCCTCTCTCTCCATTCTCCCACATTCCCTCACCTGTTCCCCATCTCTCCCTCCTTCCTCCTCTTCTCCCTCCCCAAGGAAGGCCACCTTGTACCACACCTCAAACTCAGCCAGCAGTCTGGCCCGACACTGGTCTACATACTGTTTGCAATACTGCACCTCGGCCTGTAATGCAAGGAGGGAGGCATGCTTCTCCCGGTACTGAGACTTCAGCTGTATGTGTGTGTTTGTGTGTGAGTGTGTGTGTGTGTGTGTGTGGGGGGGGGGGGGGGGGGGGGGGGGGTGATTTCTGAACTCTAGTCTGATGTGTTGGTCCAGAAGGAAGGTTCTTTTCCTCACCTGCTTGAGTTCAGAGAGGGCTTGGTACTCCTCCTCCCCCATCACCTCCTCCCCTCCCTCACTCCTCACCACCACACCTCCACCCTCCTCACTGCCACACCCCTTCTCATCCAGGTAGTGACACACCTGCCAGGAAAGGGCCGGTTTATGCAGCGACATGCAAGGTGGGGAAACTAGCCCCAAGAGTGCAGTAGATGACACCACCACACTACAGTTACAGTGTATCTGACCTTGGTCTACCATGTACTGGACTGGTACTTCTGCTGACCTGGTCAATCCTCTTCTTGATGGTGTTGATGGCAGTGGAGAGTTCCAGGGCTTCCTTGCACTTCTTGTGAAGTGACTCTGAGGGAGAGAGAGATGATTACACACATCATTCTTTCATTTTGCCATTAATATTAATGCTCACCCTTGTTGAGCAGCAGTATCTTGTTGATCTCACTGCCTCTCTCTTGCTTGAACTGTTCAAATGCCTCTGAGCGAGGAAGAGGGGTAGAGGGTCGTGTCCCAGGGACACTCTCCATGGGGGATTTCTGTTCCTGCCTGTTCTCATTAGCCTCTGATTGAGCCACCATTGGCTTGCTGTCCTTCTTTCTGACCTCACTGGCTTGTTTGGTCACTGCCCTCACCTTCCTGGTGGCTGCCATGGAGGAAGCAGGGTGCTTCACAGAGGAGGAGGCCTGCAGGAGAGAGAGAGAGAGAGAGAGGAATCTTATAGTACACACAACACTGTGCAGAGTGTCCTAGCAAAAAAAAAGGGCATACCACTCCAATCCCAAATCCAGTTCCATCTGTGTCTCCCACCAGGTGACCCCCCTCCTGGCCTTGGGGAGGGGCTGGTTGCTGTGTAAGAGTGTGAGGGATGGAGGAAAGAAGGCAAAGAGTGGTCACTACTGAGCCATGGAATAGTTCATATGTCTGCACAGTCTATACTCAACTACTGAATGACTGTGTTATTTACAACTCACCTTCCCTTCCTTCCCTTTGGCCTTCTGCTGTTTTGTGGTGGAGGAGGAGGAGGGGGGAGGAGGATCTTTGATCTCTGTTCCCACCTCTGGGGGAGACTGCTTGTGGAGTCTCTTGAACTGGGCAAAGACTTCCTTGATCTGACGCACGTTCACGATCTGAGGAGAGTCCATCAACAGTAATGCTACACATCATCTGATGGCTTAAACTATACTTTTCATGTACGTTACACACCCACCTCAATCTCAGGGATAGTGTCGTCCAAGTACTGCTGCACTTGTTTCTGTATCTCTGCAACCTGCCCTTCCCCCAGAGGGTCATAGCTCACTGTACCACGGCTGGCCTAGGAGGAGAAACAGTCAAACAACTTTCACAATTTATGGCCTGTGTGGCAGTGGTTGTGATGTTTCTTACCAGAGTGTCATGCATGGCTAGTTCCAGTCTCAGAGCTCTTATCTCCTGCTCATACTGCTTTATAAGAAGCTGGGAAGAGATGGGAGGGAGGTTGAGAAGGAAGGAGGGAGAGCGAAGAAGCTAGAGGGTGCTAAACTGCTCCTTGTGAGGTGTCTTACCTGGGGGTCGTGGAGTACGTTCTGCACAGGTTCATTGGAGACACACATCATCCGAGTGGCAAACCTCAGTGTGGAGATCTGCATGAAAGACATCAGTATGCCACAGTGCAACACACAGTTAACATCCACAGATCTTCCTTCCCCCCCTCAGCTCACTGTCTCCTCAATCTGTGCAGCCTCTGCCCAGATGTTGGCAATCATGAGGGTGTGGCAGTTCCCCCCGAGGGAGTCCCTGAGGACGTGGGTGAGCCTGGACTGCCGGTAGGGGATGTGATCACGCCTTCTGTCCCCCAGGGCTATAATCACCTAGAGAATGAAGCAAACAGGCAGCAAATCAGTAAGGATAAGGTCAACATGTGTGTGAGTAGAATGAGAGTGTATTCTACATTGTACCTGTTCAAGAAAGGAGAGAGACTTGTTGATGTACATGGCTTCCTTCTGTGTAACACCAGAAGACTGTGGAGAGGGGAAGATGATTGATGGATGGGGAGAAGGAAAGGGGGGAAGAGAAAAAGGGAGGAGAAAGACAGTTAATTAAAAGTAGTTTACTTTCGGGGCACCATTGGTAGAATGTGTAGTATGACATATGACTATGCTGTTAGCCTCGTCCCCAGGCTCTCATGTGTACAAGAGCCTGGGAATGAGGCTACTCATGATGTATGCTCACATTAGTTTTGCTGAGTCTCTCTGACCCAGCGAGGTCCACAAGGTTTAGTTTGGAGAGGGTGTACTCTGCATTGGAGTGTGTCCGGGAGCGAGACTGGGAAGAAAGGGAGGGAGAGGGGAGTGAGTGTAACAGCCGGGAGAAAGGGAGGGAGAGGAGAGTGAGTGTAACAGATGGGAGAGAGACGGAGGCAAGTACACTTACCTCTACGTGGATGGTGAAGATGCAGTGAGAGCGTGAGGAGTGTGTGTTGAGAGCATGTTCTGCTATCTTCCGGTTCATATCACCCTGCAGCACAGTTGAGGGCACAGCACGTCAAGGTAAGTAGCACATGCACACTGCTGCCACTACAGCTTTGTGCTGATAGTGGAGTACAGAAGTTTTTCCTGTCCCACTGTAGTAGTGACTGTACCCACACACATACCTCAAAGAGCATGTTGAGGGCTTCCTCCTCATTGCCAGCTAGCCTCATTGTGAGGCCCTTCACTGTCACACCACCTCGATCATCCT
Organism: Agelas oroides; assembly: GCA_949130485.1. Taxonomy (NCBI): domain Eukaryota; kingdom Metazoa; phylum Porifera; class Demospongiae; order Agelasida; family Agelasidae; genus Agelas; species Agelas oroides. The sequence continues at coordinate 7,650,880 of OX422188.1, forward strand.
ATGCAAGGGTGAGGGGGAGCGGAGAGGTGAGGGAGGAGGGGAGGTGAGGGAGGGGAGAGAGGAAGGGGGATGAAAGAAGAAGGGAAGAAGGGGGAGAGCATTAAACAGTGATGTGTATTTAAATAGGTATTACCACTGTACGTGTATGTTTACCTCAGTGATGGTGAGTGTGTGAGGGGGTGAGGATGGTGCTTTGGTGGAGGGTGACTCGGGGAGGGTGGAGAGGAGGTCATGCATCACCTCATTATAGATCTCAAGGTATGAGATACTGGTGAGGGAGTGCAGGCGTGAGAGGAGAGAGGGGAAAGGAAGGAGTAAATGGTATGGTATGGTTGCATAAAGAGCATGAGATACATGTACTAACCGCACAGATATTGAAGCTTCTGATCTCTCACGGACTTCCTGGAAGACCTGCATGGAAATAGATACACAGCTATATACTGACACATCTATACCAAGAATACAATACCAAGTCATTTTCTCAAATGCACTCTGACAGCATGCACACACCTGTGAAATGGCCCTGGGAATGATTCCTCTCAGTAGGTAGTTGTCAGTTGCTCCAGTCATTGTGTAGGTCTTCCCTGCCCCTGTCTCCCCGTAAGCCATGAGGGTCCCATTGTACCCGTCCATGAGACGGGAGGTGATCTCCTGCACACACGAGTCATACACCTCCTCTTGACTGGCATTGTGGAGTACCTGCATGTGTAAGTGCATGTGCATGAGTGTGATGGACTTGATTAACTTTTACATGTACCTCCAAGCCCTTTCAGCCAAAGGCTGGTCTCCCATGGGGAAGGTGAGTAAATATTAAACACTTTACCACTTGACCTTCAATCCAGTCTTTGTTGCTTGCACTGTACAACTAGCTCAGCACTTTTCGTATTGCAAGCAACAAATGCTGTAAGTGGAGGCCTGTAAATGAGGCTAGCTTAGACCCAGTTATTTACAAGAGTGCTAAATGGACGATGTCTACTTAAACATGGAATGCTGGCTGCTTGTACCCTGTCAAGGGGGAATCTCCAGTCCTGTTGCTGGTTGTTTATGAAGCCTTTGAGCTGGTCTTCATTCTTGGGAAGGTGGATGCTCACCGTCTAAGGGGGGAGGGAGGAAAGTAGTCTCGCAAGCCAGACTCACTTCTGTTGAAGTGGGTCTGGCTTGCGAGACTAGGAGGAAAGGTACAGACCTCATGTCTAGTGCGGTGCACCAGTCAGTCTGGTCACAGATAGCAGAGCAGTGTTTTACTCCATAGATAATAGAGTTGGCTCTATTATCTATGCCTACTCTACCTCTGCTACCTATGACCTGGCTACCCTCCAACCTTGCCGTCCTCCTCCAGCTGTATAATGCCATGAGCAAAGTTAGCCGTGGGACGGGTTCTCGCTACCACACGCACACGTCGGTTGACAGCACTTCCTGACATCGCGACGCCAACAGAGTCGTTGCACCTGTTGTTAATCGGTCTTTGTTACTATGGTGATTTATGGGCGGGGTACATCACGTGACATTATTGGGGTGGGGCTAGGTGCAGGAAGTGTACCCTGCAACTCAAAGTCTCAATCATGAGTGTTCATGTCTTTGGTCAGCTTATTTCTCGCCTGAAGAACACTGGCAGCCCATCAGAGAGGAAAGGTGAGGTGACCGGTAGGTGAAGGCATTGTTGGGTGTGTGCATGAGCACTAAAGTGGGTGCTGAAGGACATCATGCACATCTAGTGCCCATTCTTCCCTCCCTCTCTCCTCCCCCCTTTGCTTTCCACCATGCTTCCACCCTCCCAGAGATTCTGTCAGCAGTAGCAACTCATCATGTCTTCACATGCCAGCAGTTGGGTGAGTAAGGTAAAATCGAGGGTAAGTGGGGGGTTAGGCCAGACCTACTTAAGGTGGCAGAGAACCTTGTACTTTCAAGGTCGACAAACCTGGAATCCAAGCTGAGACTTCTTTGTCTTGTTAATCTTTTAGCGCACAGTCAGTTTTGGGAGTCTTCAACCGTTCACTGTCCGTAAAATTGGGGATTTTCCCCATTTCCTGTCGGCATTGGCATCCAATAATCAGTTTATAATTAAGATGTGGCCTGGCGGAACCCCTCATGTGGTGGTTGGAACTTTGAAGATAAGCTTAGATCGCAGAGTGCTGTAGTGTCAGTAGCTGTGAGTAGTGTGTAATGCCTGCTTGTGAAAGCAAGCTTGTGTCTACTGTATTTGTTGAGTAGACCCAGGTCTCGCAGCCATATGCCTAGCCTAGTTGGTGACCGTGGCCAGGTGCTTCGAGTGCTGGGCTGGGCTTTAACTAGAATACGCAATATATCGTTGGTACTACGCTGCAGTAAACAAGAAAGCTGAAGAGTGGTTGTGTGTGGAACAGAGCCGTGAGTTGTTTAGCGACATAAGGGGGAGAGGTGGGGCTAGTAATGCTTGCTTCCACTCGTGAATGAGCCCCTCCCGTAGACAAGCTGTGAATTTTTAAAAATGTGCATTCATTTTGGTGCAGTCAAAGTTGTCCATTCCAAGAGTAGTGACAAACATGAGTCTAGCCTGACTTTGAGAGTAGCTCTGAACAAAAGCTGACATAGATTGGTTTGGGATACATTGGTGGTTAGGACGCTACCTACAGTGAGCATGTAGATGCGTCCATCAGTGGCAATTTTGGGTTCATGAATATATTAATAAGCTACTAAAACCCTTTTTTAAAATTAGGCAAAGCAAGATTGCCCTAAACCAAACCCTAACCCTGAAACTAGGAGTAACACTGGTCCTGACTGTAACCCAGTTTTATGTTTTCGTTAACCTCCGCCGCATGACTTCTGCCGCCACCTTAATGTTTTGTTGCTTGAGCCCGGCGGGTCAAAATTTTTCCGTTTTCGAAAAAAAATTTTGATCATGTGATTGAATTAATGCACACGTGCATGTGGCTTCATCACAGATGGCTCGTTTGTGGCTCAGCGTGAAAGTCATTTCAGGCTGCACTGTGCTATTCGGGTCCAGTTTGTCATTTCCACCTGAAAATAATTGGTCATGTGACTTTTTTTTTTTCCTTTACCGGCCACCCGGTCTACTTTGTGATTAAGCTAGCTTGAGAAACATTAAGTAGGTCTGGCCTTTATATTCCATTGCTATTGGTGGGATATGTTCAACAATTGAACTATGTCTACTATAGTGTGGAATTAGCCAGTGTGAAAAGAATAATTATAAGACCACTATTTGAGTTTCTCATCAGGAACTTTCTCTAAAGTTTGTGCGGGCAGGCGGGCGGCCATTACCATTATACCATTATTCGCCAACCGCAAAGAAGTTTGGCTCCTGGACTTGCGAGGCCACGCTCCATGTGAAGGAATTAACGTCTGGGGGTAAGCACTCCAATATTTTAGTGAGGGAGACATCTTTTAGCTGCTTTGCAGTATGCTGAGTAGCAAATCAACATGTAAATCAGCAGCATCGACACGTACAGAGCGTGAGATTGATAAAATATACAATAATGGCCAGTGAAGTGGGTCCCAAAAAAGCATGCTGGTGGAGGATGAGAAACAAATAGTGGCCTAAAGGTCAGTTAGGCGTGCTATATCATGCACAGCAGTTTTCAGACTTTATTATGCTTCACACTGTAGTAACTTAAGTGTGGGTGTGGCTAAGTTATGACACATACGGAGACCCCCCCCCCTCCACACACACACACACACAGGCATCATTCTCATGAACCTCAAGTATTCAGCTGAGAGAGAAGAGGTTGCACAGTTGCTGACATCACAAGTGGTAGATCCAGAGAATGCCTGCTCTCACCTCCTCCCCTTCATTGCATGCGAGAATCTCACTGTCCGACAGAAAATACTCCAAACTGTGGTGTCTGGGAGCTGATGTGCATAACTGTGTTACATTTGTCATGCACACTAGCCTGGTTCCTGGCACCGGGAACCAGGCTAACTGTGACACATACACCATATCACAATGGGATGTAAATCATGTTGGTCAGACCTACTGCATGCTTGTTATAGCTCTTCTTCACTGTCAACTTGCAATACAAACTACTGTCAGTTTACCTGAACAAACTGCATCAGTGAGCGACCTCTATAGTCTATAGCTAGTGTAAGCAAGGCCTACAGCTTATAAACATAGGCCTCCCATGGCATGAAAGGATGTTATGTTCCTCAACAGTTACAGCCCATGCATGAGTTTCCACTTATAGTGCATGGAAACGAAAGTCTGAAGGAAATCTTGCGTTCATGAAGTGTAGTGCATAGTGCAACTTTCAGCAACATACATAAGGACACTGTAGTGGACACAATCATACATATACACGAGTCATTGTACTATCTGGTTACTATGCACAAAATAGTACGTTCTAATACAATACTGGCATATAGTCCACTGCTACATTTGGTCATCACTAATGTCCAGAAACACATCGAAGGATTCCATGAAGCTATTTCCCTCTGCTGTGAAGGAGTATTTGTGAAATGTGCCATCCATACATACCGCTAGTGGGGAAGAGGAGAACAGGAGATAAAAGCACATGTACATTTATTCTCAAGTGGACAACGCTCACCAACTACAGACTTCTTGTCTCCGACAAAGGCACACATGCATGGACTCTCATTGGAGAGGGAGAACTGTGCCACACCCCACATAGAGTCCACATAAGTGCCTGCAGTATAGGCACCAAGTAGACCAACCTGAGCCAGGCTGGAGAGGGAGGAAGACAGCTGATTACTGTATAGGAATGCACTGAGCTGCTAGCTTAGCTTTAGCGTGAAATGTTGCTGTTGTGAAGTCTAGCAAAGGATTTCACAGCTTGTGTACCAAACCAGCGAGCAAGCAAAACCAAATAAGTTTGTGGCAGGTTCAGAGGTGGGTGACCATACACAAATAATTCTTCCCATGCAGTTATGTAAATTACACTATAAAACTCCGAAAAACATACACTCACTCAGGTTTATCTTAGCCTCATTCCCAGGCCTTCCCAATGTCCTGTTTTTGATCAAAAATGGAAGGGGAAAGCTGGGTCCACTTTATCATGTGAATGACGTCAGTGTCTAAGGCCTAGGAATGAAGCTAATCTTTGTCAGCTTCAGAGGTGAAAATACAACTGCAAGTTAGATACTAAAAACCTTAAACAGACTACGACATCATCATTGACCACATCCCACAAACATGATGTGGGCCAACCTGCAGAAAATGATCTATCTCGCGTATTCCACTCTTTGTTGGTACCTTGATTTCTTGTTGAGGCTTTGGTCCTTAACGGCAAAGATGTGAACTGTTCCCTTGTCGCTGGAACAACAGAGGAAGGCAGAGTCCAGGCTGAAGGTGAGGCTGGAAGAGGAAAGGGAGGGGATCGAATTAACATACAGGATTCCAGATCTGTATGTTGCATATGGTGCGTGCATGTGGTAACTCTCACCAGTAGATGTTGGCAGTGTCTGCCCCTCTCCTGAACTCTCCAATGAGGTCCCTCGTCTGTGTGCTGTGGACACGCACAAGGGTACCCTGGAGGGACAAGAGTAATATCATAGCATCCTCAATACCTCTCTCCCCACCCCCTTTCTTATCTCTCTTCTCTCCTTATCCCTCCCCCTCTTCTGTATACCACCTCACCTTTGTGGAGCATGTAGCAATCCTGGTGCCCTGCTGATTGATGGCTATGCAGCACACCTCATGCTGGTGGACATGACAGATCACTTCTGTGGCAGCCATCTGGGGAGCCTCTGTAGCCAGCAGGTCCTGGGAGGGAAGGAAGGGATGGGATGAGAGGAGGGAGGGATGAGAGGTACAACAGACCGCCAGCAGTAGACAGCTAATGGTGGTAAACACTCACCATGATCTGAACGGTTCCCTTCTGTTTCCCTGGAAACGCCATCAACTGGCAGTCCACACTCGGACACACCTCACACAAACCTGGGAGAACAGCAGCATATGTCTGTCTGTCTGTCACATGACAGTCACATGGTGGTTGTATCACATGTATACCTAGTCTCGTCCCCAGGCTCTCTCCTCCCCCCGTTTTCGAGGAGAGAGAGCCTGGGGACGAGGCTAGGTTGTACCCACCTCTTGGGTTGGCGTTAGTCTGTATTGTGCTCAGAAGCTTTGGATTGTTGGGAAAGCTGAAAATGTGAATTTCTGTCATTAGCACCACTATCAGTCTGGAGAGTGTGTTGTTTGCACATATTGTGTGTATGGATGGAAGAGATTAGAAAGGGGTGAGACGGCTCTAAGTTGATCGCAATGCAGAAGCAAATAGATTACTTATGTCTCTCCAAAAAGCCTATGCCTCGTTCCCAGGCCTTCACCACCGCCTCCAGTATTTGATTGCTGGACGGTGGCGAAGCCCTGGGAACAAGGCTATTATATACGCTGGTAAAAAGATATAGTCTCATTCCCAGATCACAAGCAGTGAGGAATGAGGTCAGAGATGATACACATGGGGTCAACTTACTTGTCTCTTCTCATCCTGACTGAGAGTACCCGTGTTGAGAACCCAATCTCAAAGACAAACTTACGCTTCTGGTCATCCCATATCATCACTGTGTGGGTGTGTGTGTGATGTGATGTAGATAGATGGAGGCTCATGTTATGCGAATGTTGTGGGTATAGATTGCCCATATGATAGCAACATTACATATCAGACTACCAACTGAGAACCTCCAATCAAAACACTTTCCTCTCCTATATGGTCTGGATATGTGGCCTAAATACAAAGCTAGCATTGTCTGCATGACTGATTTCTCCTCAGATGTGGCCTGCGTACGAAGCTAAGGCGAGGCCAGTCTTAGACTAAGGAGAATCCAATGCACTACACTGTGCTACCCTCACCCCCAGGCTGAGTTTTTCTTAATGTATGTCAGGGAAGAGATGGGACATGACGCTAATACCATCCAGGAAGCATTTCAAGACTTGTTAGTCACATTAATTGTTGATGTACGGTTTACCATTTCTGTCTGGGAATTTTGGTGCCTGTCCTCCTCCTACCACAGCTACCAGGTTGGTTCGGCCGAGCATCTCTGCGTGCACCACACCCCCCACTACCTCAAAATCTGTGGGGTGGGGGGGTTAAAGGGGAGTATTAATAGTTCTAGCAAATAAAAAATTATGCGTGAGCATAGAAGTGCAGTTACCAATTCGTCCTTTCTCTGCCAGGGGGTCCACATTGTATATCTGCACGCCATTCTCCAGAGCACACGCAAAACAACCTATTTACAGGCAGAGATGACATACTGTCTCTAGCTAGTAGATTCATGTGGCATGGCTTGCATCATAGATAATAGAAGCATAGTATGCTATGCTTCTATTATCTATGCTTGCATAAAGACGATATCTGTGCTTGTCACACACCTTGATCTTGGTTAAACCGTAACTTCAGCACCCCTCTGGAAGGAGGCATCCTCGCAGAGAGACTCACGGACTTGAGATTGAATACGGGTAATGACAAATGTGCTTTGTTTGCAGCACTGAACTGTGAAAGCGTTATGACGTAATCTGTTTACGCCAAAGTTCTATTTAAAGCCCAGATTATGATACCGAACTCTTTGACTGGTATGGTGCTATATAGCCCTCACTTGCAGAAAGCAAAGGGTCAGAAAATGCCAAACTAACCAAACTTGCCTTGCAACCTGCACCACTGGCATTGGGAGGAATCTCTCCCAATGCCAGTGGCTTGAATTCCTCCTCTTGGAAATAAAGAAAGACTAAGAGAAACTATTACATAGCCTTCAGCTTCATGCCATATTACCCAAAGAGGAACCATACATGTAGTTGCCCCTCATGTTGCACTGTTGACAAGCATAAAACACATCTGACATACAATCAAATTCTGGTGGTGATGGTGATGATTCTAATAATAGGCCTTGTATATGGTGACATTGATTGCGAGGTTTCCATTCTCGCCAAAATGCTGCGCCATTGCAGTCTCAAATATCAGACAGTCATTACTTGAGATAACACTAGCAATACCCTCGTGAATACTTCGGGGTTTTGCCTCCCAGGTAAGTTTGCGGCCATGGCCGACTAGCTCCAACTTGTATCTGCAAGAGAGAGAAGAGATAACTTGTTAATCAGGACACTGGACCAAATGCCAACTTCATACTTTCTAAAATGGATGCCTCAGTAATAAGGACACATTTCTTGGTCACAAGCGCCCGTGTTAGAGAAGCCACTAAGTGAAATAATTTGGCAAGAGAGTGGTATCTTCAAAATGAACTAGGACTGATGCCTGAACACCTTAGAAAGTGGTGGGGAGATTAGTGCTGTCTTCTTCAATCTTCGGAAAGCTTATGGTGCATATACGAAAGAGCGCATAAGAATGGGCGGCTCAGGTAAGAGCATGTAACTCCAATAGAAGCATGTAACTCCAATAGAAGCCCGTAGTCCGGTCAAAATAATTGAACCATACAAAAAATAGAACACCTGGTCACGTGCTTAGCAACAATGGCTTATGTCTAAGCGTAGCTGCACAGTACGTGTTAGTACTGGTGGTATAAACTCTGACCGGTTTCAAATTTTACGGAGTTACACGCTTCTACTCAAGCTGCCCGTTCTTATGTGCTCTTGATATACGTTTTGTACCTGTAGCTACCACTGCATCTAGCTTCACACCAGCATTGCTACACTGCAGCTCACCTGAACGCCTCTGCCTGTTTCTCTGTCCCGATGATCTGCACAACTGCAAAAAACTGTTGGTGTCCTTCATGTCTCTCCTGCTTCTCCAACACAAGCATAAAGTAGTGGTCAAAGCAGCATTGCATCATAACCCAGTCTACCGCCCCAGGGAGATTAATATCAGTTGCCAGAAATACAATATCTTCGCCCTGCAGCGTTGTGATGGTCTTGTGAGCCGTTAACAAGTGGTCTAAGACAGAGTCAAGCATCCCCTGCCACTTGCAAGAAGTGCCTGGACAAGGGCATGAGTATGGTCGATACTCACATACCTCCTCATGACATCTTTTCTCATTATGAAGCATACGTAAGATGCAGCCAGAACTGGCATATTTGCAAGGGAATTTAACAGTCTCAGCAACTTTCTCCATTGCCAGGTTCCGGACACTGCCCAGAGGCCCCCTACAGCTGGGACAACAGGTGAGTTTTGGTCTGCAGCTTGTGCAAATGAGGTGCCCACTGTCACACTGGTAGATGGGGGGAAGAACGTAGTCGAAACAAACAGGGCATTCAAAGAGGACTGCTAGATCAGCTTGAGATGAGGCGTTGACGGCTGTTACCATGGCGTTTGTTGTTGTGGAGTTTGTGGCGGGCTGAGGGAAAGTCATTGCAGAGCCTCTGGTCTGACGTTCCGTTCTCAGTCGAGTGTGGCTGATCACCGTAACATTAGTACAGTCTAAGAACAAAATAAGACACAAGTGAGGTTTTAATCTTCTTGTGAAAGCCATAAACGAGCTTACAAGTATAGTGAACTAGATTGAACTATTAACCAACAAGGTGTGGGAGGGTTGAGTAATGAAAAAGCACATTAACAACCAATAAAATTGGCTTGGTTTTTCAGTAATTTTTCAACAGTGTTATCAACCTGGGGTGTATCCCGATCATAATACCACCAGTACTTACCAATTATAACACACAATTCCTTATGTGTTCGATCCTGCTCACACCTCCACGTGAATCAGCTATTGAGGATTTTACTGGAGCTTAATCCTTACACAGTTAAGATCTACGACGAGCGCTTACTTTTCTAGTAACTGCTGTTTCTTACACGTGAGAACGCTGAAAAAGACTTGGTCTTGGCTGGATTCCCACACCCTACACGCCATTTGTTTAGTCATGTGATATGCACGTGACAGTCGTTGTGATCGTGTGACATCACGTGCGAAAATTGACCCAGCCGACAAGATGGCGAGCACAGATGACTGGCTTTACAACGATGATCTGGACGTAAACATCCCCGAGGTGAGCGGGGGCGCCGTCCAGTCTGTTCATTAGCAAGGAGAAGTATTTTTGGCCGTTTAGTTCATAAAGAGGACGGGTAGTTCTTTGCCTAAATGTGGCGGAGTAAAAGTGTCTAAAATGTGTTCTTTGGTCACTCACACTCTACTGTCTATGCACACATGTACTCCCCTTCACTCAACTGCATGTCACCCTTACACCCTCCCCACTAGCGTGATAGGTTGGGCTCCACAGACTCTCGTGTGTTGGATGGAGAAGACTTGTTAGACGATGTCCTCACAGCCCCCGCTACCGCCCCTTCTCGGTCTATGGGGCACACCCCTACCAATGAAGATGAGGTGAGGGTCCACCTACATCAAGTCACCAATGAGAGTGCTAGTGACTGTATGGCCGTCAGGTGACTTTTCCGTCTCCCCCAGCTGCTGGGTATGAAGGTAAAGATGGAAGATACAGCTTTAGAAGGTCGGTGTTGCGGCGTATGGCAAGTTTTTCAGTATATATGTTTGTTTTCTTTTTTCATTCTTAGTAAAAATCTTTTTAGTTTTTATTTTCTCTTTGCCTTTAATTTTGTTGTTTAGACTGGTAAGTGTTAGTACATCTCGTTGTAGGTGTTAGGGTTTTTATTGTTATTCTGTTTTTACACTTCTCTCCTATTTTATCTACCTCTTCAGTTCTAGTACCATCTTAGCTAGAATGACAATTTTGTTTTTTCGTTCATTGGGGTATCATGTGATGTAATGTTATGCACATACTGTGGGTACATAATTATGTACATACATATAGTAGAACGTGTATGTATGTATGTATGGTATAGTAGTATGTTATATTGGTATGTATTATGTACAAGACTGGGTAGCTGGTTGTATAGTGTACATCTCTTCTGTGTACTATCTGTATAGCACTGTGTACTAGTCTGTGTACGTAGTTTGGGTGACTGACAGTGTAATACATTCGTGTTGTACATAGTATATATTGGTTTAGTATAAGTGTAATGCCTGTATAATATGAATTAATTGGTGTTACTAATAATCAATTGACTCGAAACCATCACAATATCGGCCAAGAAGTCCCAAGATAGCCAGGAGGGAGGGAGGGTGGGGGGAACAGTCGTTACGGTATAGTATTTAGGTATTAGGTACTGTTTGATTGATTCGATTGCAATTATAATTGTGCAATTCTTTTTATGCCTGTAGACACTGTAACTGAGCATTACATTACTTTGTACGGTGCTTTGCTTCTGAATGTGCATATACCTATCGCTAAATTTTGTGACGATATTATTGAGCGTTCTGTAAATGAGCATGGTTTGTACAATGCTTTGTTTTGGGACTTGCTTATACTTATCACTGAATCTATATCATTCTGTAATGAGCGTTATTGTACAGTGGATGTGCATATATTTAATGCTGAAATTTGTGATAATCTATATCGTTCTGTAATGAGCGTTTTGTATCTGCATGTACACATGGTGTGTTGTAACTTCTGACCTGATTGTACCAAAGTTACGCCAACTTATCACTTGTACCAACTTTGTGTCTGCTTGTTGTACCCTTTCCTCCCCCCTTCTTTCCCTCGTTTCTTTGCGCTCTTCCTCCTCCCTTTCTTATCTCCTCTTCCTTTTCCCCATCTTCTCCTCCTTCCTCTCCCTCCCTTCTCCCTCCTCCTCCTCCCTTCTTCTCGCCTCTCCCTCCCCTAGAGTCTGGTTCTGCACGTTTTAATGCAGAGCAGATGGCACGTACCGTGCAGGCACGCATCGTAGCCAACAAGACCTCACAGGGTGTCGGAGGATCACTGGGACCGAACATCTACGCGAGGGAACCCAACAAAGCCTTGTCATTCTACATAGGAAACCTCACTTGGGTGAGGGAGGATTTGTAGCTGGCTTTCTACTGAAGGGAATGTTGACACAACCCCCTTGTCTGATAGCGCAAATAAGAAACTCTTGGGTCGTTTGGTTGAAACCACAGTCCTTAAGTATAGAACTCAAATTGATGTCACAATAGTATAAGGTCGCACCTTTTTTGCAAAGGCTAAAACAGCACTGTTGTAATTTGAGCGGTACTGTTCCCTCCTGCCAGTTGTACAGAGTCATCTTACAAGCCTTCTGCATGCTTCACTGGCTTGGCTAGTTGACAACGCTAATAGCACCACTTCAAGCTAATGCATTCCAAGGCTACCTCTGTACACACTTCTGTGTGGCAACGTTCCCTTGGTGACTAATACGAAGAGTAATGATGAGACAAAGGAGGGTGACTTATTTACTGCATTTTTACTAGCGAACAGTTTGTGGGCTAGGCTTAGATGGCATTTTGTTCATAGATCACACCCAAATGCCTCCCTGTCAAATTGTCTCACCATTATAACAGTAAAACTAAAAACACAACAGTACTAGTTGAGGGCTTTGCGGCAGCTTGTGTTTCTCCGTGTAAGCTTCACCTGTTAATGATTGAAGGGACTTGGAACCAAAGTGGGATAGCCTGTCGCAGAATGATTTGCACATCAGCTGTGAAACGGTGAAGCAGTAATGCCAGCACATGGTATGCATGTAGCTTGTTTACGCACCACTTCAAAGCTATCTAGTTGGGTGGGGAGAGCTTGAGGTATTTGGACGAGAACCAGAAATTTAGTTGTGTTACCCCGCTAGAAACTACGCCCCCGGGAGCTCAACTGAGCACGTTTTCAGATATAGCTTACCGTTATAAGATGAAGACGGCAACAGCCAAGTGGTTCTGACCTTCAATTATTAATTATTGTTGGTAGCAAACTTCACTTTTGTAGTGTACTCTTAGTACTCTTAGATATACCCTCTTCTTCCCCTTCCCTCCCATCTCACACCCCCTCCTCCTCATCATCATCTTCCAGTGGACAACAGATCAGGACCTTATATTAGCGGTGAAGGAGGCAGGGTTAGGGGAGGTAATGAACATCAAGTTCTTCGAGAACAGAGCAAACGGACAGTCCAAGGGGTGAGGGAGATGAAGTGGATGGTTTCTCGTGTTACAAACTTAACCACTTCAGTTTAAGGATTAGACGCACATCCTCACACGTTCATCACCAACATGTGCACATCCCTCACACACTCCACATCCCTCACACACTCCGCATCCCTCACACACTCCGCATTCCTCACACACTCCGCATCCCCCTCACACTCCACATCCCTCACACACTCTGCATCCTTCACACTCCACATCCCTCACACTGCATCCCTCACACACTCCACATCCCTCACACACTCCACATCCCTCACACACCACATCCCTCACACTCCACATCCCTCACACTCCACATCCCTCACACTCCGCATCCCTCACACACTCCACATCCCTCACACACTCCGCATCCCTCACACTCCACATCCCTCACACACTCTGCATCCCTCACACACTCCACATTCCTCACACACTCCGCATCCCCCTCACACTCCACATCCCTCACACTCTGCATCCCTCACACACTCCACATCCCTCACTCCGCATCCCTCACACACTCCACATCCCTCACACTCCTCATCCCTCACACACTCCACATCCCTCACACACTCCACATCCCTCACACACTCCACATCCCTCACACCCCACAGGTATGCGCTGATTGAATTGACCAGTGAATTTCTTGCCACAAGTGCAGCAGAAAGATTCCAGGAACTGTAAGTCGCATTCCCTACGACATCTATAAGGTGCATAGGTGTTACAATGTACATCATAAACTAAATGCCATGTGACTGTTTTGTGACCGCTCGCCTTCACTCTCTCCCGCAAAGCACCATCCACAACCAGAAGCCACTGGTGATCTATGCTTTGAAGATAAATGCTCACCAGTTTGAGACCAAATGCAACCAGGGTATGTGAGGTGTATGAGTTATTGTTGCCATGGAAACATCAGGTAGTAAGCTGTTTTTCTCCTTCCCCCTAACAGCTAAGTCTGGTGCCTCTCCTGCATTCAATTCATCCAACAATGGTAGCAGTGCCAGCAAGCCACCACGCCTGCCCCCAACTTTGCCCCAGGCCCCACCTGCTATTCCACCCTTTCGCCCCCAGATGCCCTTACCTGGCTTGGGTAAATTCACCATACATATGTATGTCTGGGTGCGCTGTGGGTAATTTTACCTCCATCCTTTTCAGGTTTTCCACCTCCTCCAATACCTGGTTTACGCCCCCCTGGGCTTCCTGACCCCACCATGGGATTCCCTGGCCTCCCTCCTCCAGTCCCCCCAATGCCACCCTTCCCACTAAATCCGTTGGCTGCCAAGGGCCTGGTAAGATGAAGCCTCATTCCCAGGCCTCCTACACGTTAGTCGTATGTAGCTTGGGAATGCAGCTATGTGAAGGTATCTGTGATATGTGTCTGTGTGTTACCTGTTTCACCAGAGTTGAAAAGTTTTAGTTGTGATGTGAAGCAGTCTCATTAATGGTAGTATATAACTCCCTCCTTTCTTCCTCTTCTCTAGCCGGGTATGCCTCCCCCCTTTCCTAACCTCCCTCTGGGAGACCCCACCAAGGCAGGCATTGCTCCACACCTCAACCCTGCCTTCCTGCAGGAAATGTCACAGGGAGGAAACATGGTATAGAACACATGCCCACATAACACACTTCTCATACCTACATGTACATGACATGAATGATATCCCTCCCCTCATGTCCCCTCTCAACTCGTACACACTCTCCCCTCCTGCCCTTCCTACTTATGCACTCTCTCCCCTAATGGCTTCCCCATCCACACACACTCTCCCCTCCTGCCTTCCCCATTCACACACACTCTCCCCTCCTGCCCTCTCCATTCACACACACTCTCCCTTCCTGCCTTCCCCATTCACACACACTCTCCCCTCCTGCCCTCTCCATTCACACACACTCTCCCTTCCTGCCTTCCCCATTCACACACACTCTCCCCTCCTGCCCTCTCCATTCACACACACTCTCCCTTCCTGCCTTCCCCATTCACACACACTCTCCCCTCCTGCCTTCTCCATGCATGCACACTCGCCCCTCCTGCCTTCACCATTTACACACACTCTCCCCTCCTGCCTTCCCCATTCACACACACTCTCCCCTCCTGACTTCCCCATTCACACACACTCTCCCCTCCTGCCTTCCCCATTCACACACACTCTCCCCTCATGGCTTCCCCATTCACACACTCTCTCCCCTCCTGCCTTCCCCATGCATGCACACTCGCCCCCTCCTGCCCTCTCCACTCATACAAACTCTCCCTTCGTGTTCTCCCCACTTACAGGCCGAGTTATTTGCGCAAGCAGCTGCTCGTTTCAAGAGCCAGGCAGCTGTGCTAAGTGCCATGGGTGGTCCTGGCAAGCAGCCAACTGAGGAGGAGGCCGCTGATGCTAACAATAGGAACAGAGCTATATCAAGCAGTGCCATTAGCAGGGCTATGGCAGACGCTAACGCGGGTGTGTGTGCGTGCGTGCGTGTGTGTGTGTGTGTGCGTGTATGTGTGTGTGTGCGTGTGTGTGTGTGCATGCATTTGTGTGTGTGCGTGCATGTATGCGTGTGTGTGTGTGCGTGCATGTATGTGTGTGTGCGTGTGTGTGCGTGTGCATTTGTGTGTGTGGGTAAGTGTGTGCGTGCATGTATGTGTGTGTGCGCGTGCATTTGTGTGTGTGGGTAAGTGTGTGCGTGCATGTGTGTGTGCGTGTGTGCGTGTGTGTGTGTGGGTAAGTGTGTGTGTGTGTGTGTGTGTACATGCATGTGTATGCATGTGCATGACTTCAGTAATGAATATTAAGATACAGTGTATGTTTCGTTGATTGTTAATGTAGGTATGAACTTATTGGAGGAGGTACGTACACTTTCAGTTGTGACATCTCCTCTCCCACTTGTTCAGGTGACTACGACAGTGCCATGGACGTATTAAAGATGGCCATCACATTGATTAAACAGTCTGTGACTGCGGGCACCGAGGCTAGCCAGGTAACTGTGGTCAAGATTGTATGATGATATAATACAATGACGCTCTTGCTGTACGTGGTACAACATGATGTGGTGTTCACTAGGACTTCTTCAACATGCCTTCTGCTCCTCTGGTCTTCCTCAGATTTTGATCCATTCTCTCCAAGATTGTGTTCGTGGGATTGATGAACAAGCAGCAAACACAAAGTGAGCATTCCTCTAATGTGGATGCTCTTTACACCTGACAGAGCTTTGCCATTTTATTGTTGCAGTACTAGGACATTGGGTACCAGTAACCCCCCATTTCCCTGCAGTAGTGGGACATTGGGTACCAGTAACCCCCCGTTTCCCTGCAGTAGTGGGACATTGGGTACCAGTAACCCCCCGTTTCCCTGCAGCACTAGGACATTGGGTGCTAGTAACCCCGTTTCCCTGCAGTAGTGGGACATCGGGTGCCAGTAACCCCCCGTTTCCCTGCAGTACTAGGACATTGGGTGCCAGTAACCCCCCGTTTCCCTGCAGTACTAGGACATTGGGTACCAGTAACCCCGTTTCCCTGCAGTACTAGGACATTGGGTGCCAGTAACCCCCCGTTTCCCTGCAGTACTTAGGACATTGGGTACCAGTAACCCCCCATTTCCCTGCAGTACTGGGACATTGGGTGCCAGTAACCCCCGTTTCCCTGCAGTACTAGGACATTGGGTGCCAGTAACCCCCCATTTCCCTGCAGTACTGGGACATTGGGTGCCAGTAACCCCCCGTTTCCCTGCAGTACTGGGACATTGGGTGCCAGTAACCCCCGTTTTCCTGCAGTAGTGGGACAGTGGACACCAGTAACCCCCCATTTCCCTGCAGTACTAGGACATTGGGTGCCAGTAACCCCCCATTTCCCTGCAGTACTGGGACATTGGGTGCCAGTAACCCCCCGTTTCCCTACAGTACTGGGACATTGGGTGCCAGTAACCCCCCGTTTCCCTGCAGTAGTGGGACAGTGGACACCAGTAACCCCCCGTTTCCCTGCCCTCAGTGTTTGATCTGGACTGGGAATGAGGCTAGGTTTGGGAGTGAGGTTACAAAATGTGTCCAGGTGTGACCCATAAACTTACCACCCTGACATTGTACACAACACCAACATAACATTTACAAGTATTGCAACCACAACTACTGGTACATGCCAGCTGCCCCCACTGCTGTATACATGTAGGCCTCCCTTTTTTCAGGGAGATGCGTAAGGTTGGTTCCACCCAATTCCAGTAAAGTGAAGGATGATCTAGCTCGGTAGACTGTAGGATGATTGTTCATACATGCATCTCATAATCCCACCTACCCAGGCGTTCTCGTGGTCGGGAGCATCGTAGCCATGACGACCGGGACAGGGGACGGAGTAGCAGCCACCGGAGCCACCCTGCTAAACACCATCGTGACAGAAGCAGGGAACGGAGAAGATGAAATATACACTCTCCCCATTGACAACTTCAATTATGCTCAGAATATTTCTTGAATAATGAATTTTCAGAAACTCCACTTGTTTACTGATAATTAGAACAGTTCCATGTATGTAGTATAATATGATATCTTTGGTTTGTGGATGTCATTCTTCACTTGAAATTGATACTTATATGGCTTCATTTCCAGAGCTGCCCAACTTTCCATTGCTTTTGCTGGTAGTACAGGGGGGGTCTGGGAGGTTAGCTGCTTCAATTCTCACATGCAATCCTCATCTTGTAGCTGATGAGGCCTGTGCAGTGGGTGCACGACTATAGGCCTTTCAGGAAGATCGATGTGGTTGTTCATTGTACGTTTGTTGTGTTGGTACCGGTCCTACATGCCTGCTCCCTCATGGGGAAACAGACATGCACCGTGCAAGAAGGGAACTACTTTCCCATCAAACAGGTTGACTGTGAAACTCACACAATTCATGCCTTCTACAGCTTGCTTCCTCTTATACCTTACCCGGCCTTTTTCAGTCAATTTGCACAATGAAACTAGAATGTGCCTAGTCACCTCGCAGGTGGGGTCTGGGCACGAGACGAGAATGTGCCAGGCTCTAACATTAGCAACTTGTGTGAACAGTAAACATTTATTAAACACATACATGAATCATGATGACACAATCCAATGAATGAGGGGCGATATTGATTGGTGCAAACGGTTGATAAGTCACAAAGTCTATATAGAAAAACATAAAGTAGCGGGTGAGTGGGTGATATGCTACATTGGGTGTGAGTTGTGATGTCTATTAAACAATAAGTTCTGTTCCAGTGTCATCCGATAAAACTAGGAAAGAGAAGCCTATCTGTAAGTCACATGACCTAGCTAGAGATGACATGATCTACCTGAAAGATCACATGACCTACCTGGAGATCACATGATCTAGCTGGAGATCACATGACCTATCTGGAGATCACATGATCTATCTGGAGATCACATGACCTACCTGGAGATCACATGATCTACATGTATCTGAGGGGTTACATCACTTACTGAAAGAATTATTTTGTGATGAAGAGTTGGATCCAGACTCCTCCAAAAGGGAAGGGAGGTACCGGGGGCTGGCTGTGTGTGAGAGAAGGGAGGACGAGAGGACAGGAGAGGAAGCACGCATAAGCATGAACTCATTGGGTGGGGTCATCCTGCGACCAGTGACTTTGAGCTTCTTGCTTAGTTTGCGGACAATTTTACCATGTGATTGTGACTGTGTGGGGATGGAGGAAGAGAGGAGAGGGGAAGGAGAGAGGAAGGAGAGGAGAGGGAGAGGGGGGAGAGGGAGGGAGAGGGAGGGGGAGGGGGAGATATACATGTACAACAAGGTAAACCTACATGTACATCACTCACACGTACTCTCTCACCCCACACTCACCTCTGATGTGGCTCTGTCAGTTCCCTCAACTAGTAAGTTACCAAACTCGGTCTTCAGATGCTTACGAACCTGTGGATGTTTGTGTGTTGTAAGGGGGAGGGGGAAATGTGAACACATGTAGGCATGCAAAGGCCACTGTCAAGTACCGGTAGTAATGACATCATAATGACATCATAATGATACTAGTTGACATGCAAAGTGGATTCATGGGTAACACAAACTGCCGTCACCTCCACACTGGATGGTGGAATCTGCAAGACCAATGCCAGTTTCTCGTGGTCAAAGTCACTGTCCAATGCTATCACTCCCCCGTGCACACCGCTCTCTCGTATGTTGTCCACGTACTCCGCCAGTCCGATCGACTCCACCCAAGCAATCACATGATTACTTGTCCATACCAGGACGTCTTGGTGTGACTCTGTACTCACATCCTCTCTTCTATGCTCCAGTGCCTGAGAGGGAGCAGAGATTGAGAGAGAGGAGAGGGAGAAAGAGAGGAGAGAAAGGGAGAGACAGGAGGGAGGGAGGAAGACAGAGGTAAAGGTGAAGAAATGCCTATACTATATGTACAGGTGTACATGTAGCCCTCAAGAACGACATCACAATTGTCCAATCACTTACAGCCTTGTTGTAGTCGAGTTTCTTGAGGACCGTGATGCCATATTGCAAGCTATTTCGGTGGCCGGAGTCAAGCATCTTAAGGACAGTTCTGAGATCCTTCTTTGTAAGGTGTTCTAACATGCGAGCATCAACCAGACAAGCCTTGAAGATTTCCTTGAGGGGGAGGGAGAGAGGAGGAAGAGGAGAAGAGTGTGTAAAAGTAGGAGCAGTGTGCAGTTGTAGGTATGGGTCCATGTGTGTGACAGAGGAGTGAAAGGAGGAGAGGGAAAGTAGAGAGAAGAGAGAAGAGAAGGGAGAAAGACTATAAGCAGTGTGCATGTGTGTGATGTGTGTGTGGCATGTGATGGAGAAGTGAAAAAAAAGAGGGGAGAGAAAAGAGGAAGGGGGAGGAAGAGAGGGGAAATGGGAGGAAGGCAGGAGGAGATTGAGAGGGGAAATGAGAGGAAGGGGGAGGAAGAGAGGGGAAATGAGAGGAAGGGGGAGGAAGAGAGGGGAAATGAGAGGAAGGGGGAGGAAGAGAGGGGAAATGGGAGGAAGGCAGGAGGAGCTTGAGAGGGGAGTGAAGGTGCTGTACGTTGTTCTCACCCTGTACTGTGGCAGTCCAAGGGAGGAGAGCCAGTAGTCTCCAATCCACTCGTAGTTCATCTCACCATAATAGGAACTCTGCAGAAGAAAGTACAACAAGCAATCTAATCACTCGAATCACATACACATGTGGCAGTCCCGTGTAGAAATCGAAGGTTATTCCGTTGCGTATTTCGCTGCATTCAAAGCGCCGTATCGCTGAACTTCCGTGAAGGGCGGCGCTCATACGCGCTTCGTAAACTCATTAGATATTCATGCATCTACGAAGCAAGTATGAGCCCCGCCCTTAACGGAAGTTCAGCGATATGGCGCTTTGAACGCAGCGATGCGATCGAAATACGCTACGGAATAACCTTCGATTTCTACACGGGACTGCCACATATTTCTTCAAATAGACGCCATCCTTGAATAGTTGCCGCCCTCGAATAGTACGCCACGGCTAGAATACGTGGCACATGTATGCGAACAACGGTCAGCGGGCTAGCAATAGGACTGTTTGTGTTGTACGACTTGTTTCCACAGTTGACAGCAGGACAATCTAATCACATACTGGTATACACAGCTGCCTACAGAAATGGTTCATAAACTACCTCTAATTATAACACTCGCTATGAACTACCGTATTTCTTCAAATAGACGCTGCCCTTGAATACCCAGTAGTAGCCACACAATCGGAAGCTCTAAAGCCGCCCTCGAATAGTAGCCGTGGCTAGTATATGTGGCACACTTATGTGAATAATTTCTGAAGACAGTCAACGGGCTAGTGCTAGGGCTGTTTGTGTTGTACGACTCGATTCCATGGCTGTCAGCAGGACTGGGAGGCTGCACACACTACTGACAGCGTCTAACAGTTGTCACTGCATCACTCGTACATACCTTATCCAGCCGTCGTTGATGTCGGCAGGCTTCCCAAAGAAATAAACACCGCCCTCAAATAATAGCCCCCCTTGAATAGTAGCCACACAAAAACACACAGCAAAAAAAATAGTAGCGGTGGCGTCTGGTCGAAGAAATACGGTATTATGACGTACCGTTCTGTGCAGTTTAGTGTTGGTGGTTATGGAGAGAACCTCCTGGATGGCCAGGCGTAGCTTCGTGCGGTGGAGGGTGTTGGTGATCCCTAGCTCTTGTTCCAGCTCAGCATCTGTTAGACTCTTTGGTCGAGTGAGTGAGGATGTGAGGGTGTGTGAGAGTGAATGTGAGGGTATGTGGGGGTATATGTGGCATGAGTGAGGATGTGGTGGCATGAGTGAGGGTGTGTGTGAGTGTGAAGGTGTGTGTGAGTGTGAGGGTATGTGGGGATGGTGGCATTAGTGAGGGTGTGAGTGAGTGTGAGGGTATGTGGGGTTGTGAGTATGTGGCATGAGTGAGGATGAGTGTGTGAGGGTGTGGTGGCATGAGTGAGGGTGTGTGTGAGTGTGAGGGTATGTGAGGGTGTGAGTATGTGGCATAATTGAGGATATGTGAGTGTGTGAGGGTGTGGTGGCATGAGTTGAGGATGTGAGTGTGTGAGAGAATGAACGTCCCGGAACATCTACATGTAATCTCTAACAGAGCGCTAATTAGAATTGTACCAGGAAGACCTCCTTAGTGACGGTGTGTGAGGGTGATGTGTGAGAGGGTAAGGAGAGGAGGGAGTACGAAAGGTATGTAAGGGCCAGAGGGTGTGCATACACCTGGTATTGTGCAGTGGGTGACCTTGTATAACATCTAGGCCTGCCATTGTGCAATGGATGACCTTCTAGGCCTGCCATTTCTCAGGAAGATGTGGTTCTTCATACACACTCACTTCAAGCATGGCTCCATCCTGTAGGCATGTGCGTATGGCTGCAATGTACCAGTAGGGCATGCCCACCCACAACTCCAGCCAGGCGATGATTGTCGGCTCGTCCCAGTGAGTGAATGGAGTGCCTTGTTCTAGTACCTCGTTGAGTTGCTTGCTCCTGGGAAGAGAGAGAGAGGCGCAGTTAGTAATGGCTTCCTCTTCGTCTTCTCATGCACACATGCACACACACCCTCCTCACTACACACTCTCTCACATGCACACCGTATGGTTCGTAATTTTGCGTGAGATATGTTTTTGCAAGTAGAGAGTCATTTGTGAAATTTAAAACCATGGATGTTGAAAATTAGCATCCACGAAAATTAGTAATTATCCCCTCACACACACACACACACACACACACACACACACACACACACACACACACACACACACACACACACACACACACACACACACACACACACACACACACACACACACACACTCACTTTTTCTTTCTATCCTCTTCCCTCTCAACGGAATCCTCCAGCAGGTCACTGAAATCCACTGAATCTCTTAGGAAGGCAGAGTCGTTCACACGAGAAGCTGTGGGACAAAGAGACGAGAGAGATGAGTGGTAACAGTGATGGACGGCAGAGCAGCACAGAATATACATGTACGTGGCAGAGTATGTATGGTAGAGTATGGCAGGGTGGCAGGGTACACCCCCCCCCCCACACACACACACAACACACACCCACACAACACACACCCACACCTCCTCACATCTTACCAAATCGTGGTACGGGTGCACTTGCCCTCCGAGCCAAGTTCTTCTTGTGCCCAGATCCTTTCCTGCGGAAGAGCTTACTGAAACTCCGCATGTGCTTCAGCGACTTGTGCTTGGAGCTGGCGCTGGTGTGTGTGTGTGTGTGTGTGTGTGTGTGTGTGTGTGTGTGTGTGTGTGTGTGTGTGTGTGTGTGTGTGTGTGTGTGTGTGTGTGTGTGTGTGTGTGTGTGTGTGTGTGTGTGAAACCTCTCAAAAAGAACATTCTGTATTAAGAGCACCTCTATGAGAAGAACCATAACCCATTTTTTAACAAGGATATACACTTTCTGTGCCTCAATCAGCTGACACACTCACAGTAAACTACAACACAGTAACTTGTATAACTCAGTAAACTCCAATATACCCTACCTGCCAGTGGTGAATGACTCGTTGCTGGTGGCGGTGGTTGGGGTGTGGGTGGGAGACGACTCTGAGTTGTTTTCTTCCTGGCGCATGACACGATAGATGGAGCTAGGGATGGCCTCAGGTTGGTACTTTCTCTTGCTACCTCCTCGACTACCAGGGGGGGAGGAGAGCTGTAGAGGGGAGGGAAGGAGGGAAGGAAGGGATCTTACACACACACCTTCACACGCTTGCACTTGCTTATGTATCTCCCACACCCACACGACCCTCACATACACATGCTCTCACACTCACACTCTCACAACATCACACACTCACAGGGAGAGGTTCAAGTCCAGGGGAGATCTGTCGTTTTGTCATGTTCTGCATTTTACGATCGAATCTGTCAGCCTCTTCCATACTCTCTCCCATTGACCTGGGAAGTCACATGGCAGTCACATGATAATCACGCACAGGTATCACACTGTAACTCATACTTTGATATGAAAAGTAAATGTACAGTGGTGGAAACAATAAAGCACATGACAGTCACATGATCCACTCACTCCAGCTGCTTGTCCAGTTTGGACACCTGCCCCTCTAACATAGACACAAGTTTGGACACTGCCTCCGGCTCCCCAAGGTCCCATCCTCCCTCCCCCTCTCCCTCTCCCTCTCTCTCCTTTTCCTCTGAAGCCTCCCCAATGGACGACAGAGATAACAACTTGGTCTTTACATCCCTGGAGCTCTCAACCTTGAAATGAAAAAACTTCAGATGGAAAGTTGCGTCTCTCACACAAATAGTGTATGCACAATGCACAGATGCATGCATGCACTCACACATACTCATGCATTCACATGCACATACGCACACCTTCACACGCACGCACGCACACACGCACACACACACACACACACACACACACACACACACACACACACACACACACACACACACACACACACACACACACACACACACACACACACACACACACACACACACACACACACACACACACACACACACACACACACACACACACACAGAGACAACACACCCTTTCCCTCATCTTCCTCTCCTCCTCCCCATCCTTGGGTTTGCTATGTGCAGCAATGGCAGCGTCCAGATCAGTCACTAACCAGGAATACCGCAGCTCAGGCCGA
Source organism: Agelas oroides (assembly GCA_949130485.1). NCBI lineage: Eukaryota > Metazoa > Porifera > Demospongiae > Agelasida > Agelasidae > Agelas > Agelas oroides. Next base: position 7,674,834 of record OX422188.1, read on the forward strand.
GCCTTACTGCCGACAGGAGTGGAGGTGGACCGTTGTAGATCGTCCTTCAACTGCTCAATCTCGTTTTGTAGGGTTTCATTTCGTTGCTGTGCCAACTCAAGGTCCTTCGACAACTTGTCCATTTTAGCTTGGTTAGAGGACTGTGTGTGAGGAGCAGGGGTGTGAGTGTGAGTGTGTGCAGGGGTGTGAGTGAGTGTGTGCAGGGGTGTGAGTGAGTGTGTGCAGGGGTGTGAGTGTGAGTGTGTGTAGAGGAAAGTTGATCATTATCGTTATCCTAGATGCCCTCTCCCTCCTCCCCTCCTCCTTTTCCCTCCCTTACCCTCTCGTCCAATAACTGTTTCCGTTCAGAGAGATTTGTTTTCAGTCGATCATTTGATTCCTTCAGCATCCGGTCAATGGTGGACTGCTGCCTGCCAATGTGCCCCTCATTGACCTTCTCCTTCTCCTGGGCCTGTGTAACGTGTGTGTGTGTGTGTGTGTGTGTGTGTGTGTGTGGAAAGTTAGGTTGACTAATTCTCCTGTCCCTCCCTCCCTCCCTCCCTCCCACTCTCACTCACCACAATGAGCTCCTGTTGTAGAGTGTCTACTCTGGCCTGCATGTCAGCTATCCTGCTCTCCGCAGAGCCATGCCGCTGCTCGGCCTGGGTGAGCTGCTCGGTCTGTTTACGCAGCTGCTCCTCACTCCGAGTCTTTGCCTGCTGTAGCAACAGGTCTTTCTGCTTCACCTCTACACGCAAACTGGCAGCCTCCTCTTCAATCTGTGAGAGGAGAGAGAGGGGGGAACTATGTGACTGTCATGAGTTGCTGACAGTTATTTTCTCTCTCTTTCTCCCTTCCTTGAGGGAAGCTGGCTGTGATCACAGTGATGCTAGCCTTCCCCCCTCCCTCCTCCCTTCTCCTTCCTCCCTCCCTTCCTCCCTCCTCCCTTCTCCTTCCTCCCTCCCTTCCTCCCTAACTCCCTCTCTTCCTCCCTCCCTCCCTCCCTTCCTCCCCCATCCCTCTCTTCCCTCCTTCCTCTCCCTCACTCCTCCCTCCCTCCATCATCTCTTCTTTCCTCACCTCTTCCTCTCTCCACCCTCCCTTCTCCTTCCTCCCTCCCTTCCTCCCCTCTCCCTCTCTTCCTCCCTCTCTTCCTCCCTCTCTTCCTCCCTCCCTCCCTCCCTTCCTCCCCCATTCCTCTCTTCCCTCCTTCCTCTCACCTTTATTATCTTGGCCTCTTGTGAAGACAGCTGGTTATTTAGCTGTTGGCTTTGGTCATTCAGTGATGCCAACTCGTGTTGTGCCTCTGTAAGTTGTGACTGCAGTTCTCTCACTCTGCTTTCTAGCTTGGAGCGAGAGGCGGCGAACTGTGTGTGTGTGTGCGTATGTGTGTATGTGTATGTGTGTGTGTGTGTGTGTGTGTGTGTGTGTGTGTGTGTGTGTGTGTGTGTGTGTGTGTGTGCGTGCATGTGTATGTGTGTGTGTATGCACAATGTAAGCAGTTAGTGTGTGACAAGTGTGAGTAAGGTGGTGTGTGTCTGTGTGGGGAGGGTGATTGAGGTAGGGTTCTGACCTCGCTCATTTGTTTGCTGGTGAGCTTGTGCACATTCTGTTCCCTTTGCAGCTCCTTCATGGTCAACGCCAGCTCCTCCTCCACCTCCTGCACCTTCTCCGCGAGCTCATCACACAAGTGCATCGCCTTGGAGGTGGGCAAGAAAAGAGAGACGGAGGTAATGGAGAAGAGGGAGAAGGAATGGGGAATAGAAGGGAAGGAATTGAGAATGGGGAGGAGGAATGGGAACAGGGAAAGGGGAGAAGGTGGGAAGGAGGAAATGGAGGGGTAGAATAAAGGGGGAGCTTCTATCCACATGTCCCTTTACACATCCTCATATTCACCTACACACACACACACACACACACACACCTCTTCCAGCTGTGCGTCCTTCTCGTCTAGATTAAACTGCAGGTCTCCAATGGTGTGGTCACGGTCCTCCAACAAAGCCAGCTGCTCCTTGGTGAAGCTGATGTTGTCATAACACATGCTGAGTCTGACCGAGTTACGCTGCATCTTCTTCATACGCTTGTTGCCTTCTTGTAGAACTTTGATCTGTGAGTGTGTGTGGTGTGGAGTGTGTGGTGTACATGTATGTGGTGTGGTGTGTGTGTGTGGTGAGTGGTGAGTGTGGTGTGTGTGTGTGTGGTGTGTGGTGTGATGAGTGTGGTGTGATGTGGTGTGATGAGTGTGGTACATGTGTATGTGTGGTGTGTGTGGTGTGTAATGAGTGTGGTGTGTGTGGTGTGGGAGTGTACATTGTACATGTACATTGTATGTACACTCATGCACACAGGATTACATATATAGATGCTTGTACTTCAGATTAGCAATTAAGGTCCAGCACTTCCTGTCTAGGGGCTGAATATGGCACCCTGATTGGTCAAATCACACACAGCTGGTCTTACCTCCTGCTGAGCTAGCATGAGCTCGTCTTCAAGTAGCATGTTTCTCTCTTGAGCCGATCGTAGCCTCTCACGAACCTGTGAGGAGGAGGAGACGGGAGGGGTGAGAGAGCGAGGAAACGGAGGCAGAGAGAGGGTGAAACAGAAGAGAGAGACGGAAGGAGAGGAAGAAGAAAGGAGAGAGGGAAAGGAAGAGAGGAGGTGGAAGGAGGGAGAAAATGAGGAGGGGAGGAAGGAGGAAACAGGACTTCTTTAACCTAACAAATACATGTACTTTGGAACTGCCCTTCCTAATCATGACATCATCATGACATCATACCTTTTCATCCAGGGCCTTGTGGTGGTCAAAGAGAGACTTGAGTGCCTTTAGCACCTCCACCTCAGAGCTTACCCCCACGTTTGACGTCTGTCTTTTGACCACTGTCATACGCAGTGAGCGCTCGTGACGAGCCACTAGACACTCTAGATGTTCCAGCAGCAACTGTGTGTGAGAGTGCGTGAGAGAGTGTGTGAATGTGAAGGATGAGGGTGTGCATAAGGGAGTATGTGTGAGGTGTGTGTGAAAAAGGTGGGGAAGAGGAGTAACAAGCGTTTTCATCGAACCTTCCCACTCACCCTCCAACCATCAACTACCCACTGCCATCCCTCTCCCTCTCCACTTCCACCTCACTCCACCCTCTTCTCCCTCCTCCCCCTCCTCCCCCCCCCCCCCCCCCCTCCCAGCTCCTCCTACTAACCCTGGTGTTGTTTCTCTCTGACTTGAGCTCCTGAACTTCTTCCTCCTTCTCTGAAATCTTCTCTTTAGCAGCTGTCAAATCTCTCGCCACCTGTGCAAATTTCTGCAAGGAAACAAATCAGCCATATCTCTAGTTCTTGACAATCAGTGTGACATAATCAGCCATCTTTACTCTCTGTGACTCTCTAAAGTAGATCGTCCTTCCCTCTGTCCAGGCTTACAGTAAGCAAAATGAAGAGTGAAATGGGTAAATTAACATTTCTTATAGTACGTATCTCCGTCAATTTTATCCATTTGGTCATTGGGGACTTTTGGTGGTAAGGCACGTTTTGTGAGATTGAAGCATTTGGCAACTAGTCCACCTGTGCAGTATTTAAAAGGTTAACTTAATATTATGAGGAATGGTCGTTTAGCCTCCTTCTCAAGTCTTCCCTGGCTCCAGGTTTTGATCGCTTGCAGTGTACAAGTTTTCGCATACTGCAAGCGATCAAAAAAACTGCGGATGAGGCTACTGGTGGTTGTCTATTGGTTGAAGTTCAGCCATCAGAACCAAGCCAGGGGGCCTGGGTTTGATTTCCAATGATCCCCCATACTGTGTGGTTATTGTTCACCTGCTAATAATGCCCAACCTGCGGTGTCACCCCAGTAGTCAGCTATCTTAACTTTGCTATTTTGTCCCATACTGTGTGGTTATTGTTCACCTGCTAATAAAGCCCAACCTGTGGTGTCACCCCAGTAGTCAGCTATCTTACCTTTGCTATTTTGTCCCACACTGTGTGGTTATTGTTCACCTGCTAATAAAGCCTAGCCTGCGGTGTCACCCCAGTAGTCAGCTATCTTACCTTTGCTATTTTGTCCCATACTGTGTGGTTATTGTTCACCCGCTAATAATGCCCAACCTGCGGTGTCACCCCAGTAGTCCGCTATCTTACCTTTGCTATTTTGTCCCATACTGTGTGGTTATTGTTCACCTGCTAATAATGCCCAACCTGCGGTGTCACCCCAGTAGTCCGCTATCTTACCTTTGCTATTTTGTCCCATATTGTGTGGTTATTGTTCACCCGCTAATAATGCCCAGCCTGCGGTGTCACCCCAGTAGTCAGCTATCTTACCTTTGCTATTTTGTCCCATACTGTGTGGTTATTGTTCACCCGCTAATAATGCCCAACCTGCGGTGTCACCCCAGTAGTCAGCTATCTTACCTTTGCTATTTTGTCCCATACTGTGTGGTTATTGTTCACCCGCTAATAATGCCCAACCTGCGGTGTCACCCCAGTAGTCAGCTATCTTACCTTTGCTATTTTGTCCCATACTGTGTGGTTATTGTTCACCCGCTAATAATGCCCAACCTGCGGTGTCACCCCAGTAGTCCGCTATCTTACCTTTGCTATTTTGTCCCATACTGTGTGGTTATTGTTCACCCGCTAATAATGCCCAACCTGCGGTGTCACCCCAGTAGTCCGCTATCTTACCTTTGCTATTTTGTCCCATACTGTGTGGTTATTGTTCACCTGCTAATAATGCCCAGCCTGTGGTGTCACCCCAGTAGTCCGCTATCTTACCTTTGCTATTTTGTCCCATACTGTGTGGTTATTGTTCACCCGCTAATAATGCCCAGCCTGCGGTGTCACCCCAGTAGTCCGCTATCTTACCTTTGCTATTTTGTCCCATACTGTGTGGTTATTGTTCACCCGCTAATAATGCCCAGCTTGCGGTGTCACCCCAGTAGTCCGCTATCTTACCTTTGCTATTTTGTCCCATACTGTGTGGTTATTGTTCACCCGCTAATAATGCCCAACCTGCGGTGTCACCCCAGTAGTCCGCTATCTTACCTTTGCTATTGGCCACTTCTTCATGTCCTCCTCATGTCCATCCAGAACACCTCCATTGCTCCGTAGCTTGTCCAACAGTGAGTGGAGCCGGTCTTCTTCCTGTGTGTGTGGTGTGTGCGGCGTGTGTGGTGTGAGGCCATGTGACGTGTGTGATGTGTGTGTGTGGTGTGTGTGGTGTGTGTGGTTCAATGTGTCATGTGTGGTGTGTGTGGTTCAATGTGTGGTGCGTGTGGTATGTGTGGTCCAATGTGTCATGTGTGGTGTGTGTGGTGTGTGTGGTGTGTGTGGTTCAATGTGTCATGTGTGGTGTGTGTGGTGTGAGGCCATGTGACAACACATTTCATCAACACTGATGCTTCCATCAAATTCTGCAGCCCAAGTGGTGTGGTTGCCATAACAACAGAAAACATTAAATTTCATTTCTCCCAAGCAAAGGGTGATTAACGAGGCCAACACATAAACAAACATGCGTGGATTCACATCAAAACAACCCACTCCTCACTCAGTTAATGAAATTCCTCCGTACAACAGGATATCACGCACCGAGACACAGTGTGTGGTGGGTGGGTGCTGGAAGTATGCATCTAGTATGGAGGAGGGTCTGTTGTGTAGTCTTTGAGAGGACAGCTAGCTATTAGTAAGTCATGTTGGCAAACACTCTCCAAGGTGATGTAGAACATGAAGAATGCACTAAGTAGACAGTATAGTGTATCCCTGGTGTAGCATGTAGTACCCCTGGGCCTTCATTCCAGCTTTGTTGCTTGCAGGCCCGGGTACAAGTAGCCTAGTGCCCCTGGGCCTTCATTCAGTTTTGTTGCTTGCAGGCCCGGGTACAAGTAGCCTAGTGCCTTCATTCCAGCTTTGTTGCTTGCAGGCCCGGGTACAAGTAGCCTAGTACCCCTGGGCCTTCATTCAGTTTTGTTGCTTGCAGGCCCGGGTACAGGGCGACCGCTCAAGTCGGACAGGCTTGGCAGGCCTGGGTACAGGGCGACTGCTCAAGTCGGACAGGCTTGCAGGCCTGGGTACAGGGCGACTGCTACTGACCTCCCTCCTCACCCCCTCACACTCTCACCTTTTCCACTCATCCTCACCCCACTCCGCTCACCTCCTCACACTCACATCCCCTCACCTCAGGCATCAGAGCTTGTAGCTGCCTCAAGAGCACAGAGTTGTCCGCCTGGACTTCGTTCAGCCTCCGTGTTGCCTCATTGTAGGTCTCCTGGCTCTCCCTCAGTTTCTCCATGAGCTTGTCCCTCTCCTCCAGCATGCTGATCATCAGCTGCTCCAGCTTCGAGCTGTCTCCGTCTGGGCTCGGCGACGTCTCGTCAATGGTGGGTAACACCTCACACATGGTTGAGGGTTGTGGGAAGCTATGAGGGTGGGAGGAGATATATGTGTGGAGGGTGTAGGTGTCGAGCCATGCGTGTCAACAATCAGAAAACCACATCTCCCTGGTAAGACCGGACCCAGTTTTGATTGTTCTGCATGTTTATATGTATTTGTACAGTTTCCATGGTATTACATCATATTGAAGACTAAGAAACATAAACATTGCAATGACGTCATCAGTTGAACAGAGTGGCAAGTATGTAGCAACCATGTTGATTTTACTACTGGTATGTGAAATATTTAAGCTACCTTCTCTGTCTTTTCCAAAGAGGCGCCATAACTTACTCACGTCAACACACACCGCTAATGACCTTCACACTTGACTTCCAACATGCACACACACTGTACTGTATCTTGGAAGCCATTAGTCCGGTTCCCAGGCCCTCAGTCCGGTTCCCTCTCATGCTAAGGTCTGGGAATGAGACTATAGGAAGCCGTATGCATGCAAGATGCTCAGAAAAAGGGTCAATACAGAACTAGAGTTATCCAATACAGCATTCCAGCCAACACAAGGCTTCCTCATGTGTGAGTGCACTTAAATGACAGGTTTGTAAACATCAAATTCTTCAACTGCAAAAGCATTCAGTACTACCTTGCAGTACATAAGAGATTTGTGATGTTATAGCTCAACCCAGCTCCTAACATCAGACGTGTCGTCACTTCCAGCCGAGGCAAGATGTTCAACCCAGCTCCTAACATCAGACATGTTGTTACTTCCAGCCAAGGCAAGATGTTCAACCCAGTTCCTAACATCAAATGTGTCGTCACTTCCAGCCGAGGCAAGATGTTCAACCCAGTTCCTAACATCAGTCGTGTCATCACTTCCAGCCGAGGCAAGGTGTTCAACCCAGCTCCTAACATCAGACATGTTGTCACTTCCAGCCAAGGCAAGATGTTCAACCCAGTTCCTAACATCAAATGTGTCGTCACTTCCAGCCGAGGCAAGATGTTCAACCCAGTTCCTAACATCAGTCGTGTCATCACTTCCAGCCGAGGCAAGGTGTTCAACCCAGCTCCTAACATCAGACATGTTGTCACTTCCAGCCAAGGCAAGATGTTCAACCCAGTTCCTAACATCAGACGTGTCGTCACTTCCAGCCGAGGCAAGATGTTCAACCCAGTTCCTAACATCAGACGTGTCGTCACTTCCAGCCAAGGCAAGGTGTTCAACCCAGTTCCTAACATCAGACGTGTCGTCACTTCCAGCCAAGGCAAGATGTTCAACCCAGTTCCTAACATCAGACGTGTCGTCACTTCCAGCCAAGGCAAGATGTTCAAAAGCATTTGTGTTTCATGACATGTAGTTGTGTGCCTGCCTAATGAGCCTAGTAATTGAGGGGCATCCCCACTAACAACAATTGTAGGAGAGTGGGCATTGTACTGATCGAATAACTTCCAAGATTACTTTAATCTGTTGTTCTGTCTCTGAACATGGTTCACATGTACTCATGAAATGCAACTCTCCTGGCAGCAGCTTCGGCTGATAACGCTTGCATGACGGGTGATTTACATTAGCTGTAATCACAGAACTTTGGAGCATATTAAATATTGCTCCTTTGTTAAATGGTGTTCTTGCTATGTCAACTACCATAGCTACAGACCACGTAAGACATACACCACAGGTACACTGTGTTCTTGCTATGTCAACTACCATAGCTACAGACCACGTAAGACATACACCACAGGTACACTGTATTCTTGCTATGTCAACTACCATAGCTACAGACCACAAGACATACACCACAGGTACACTGTGTTCTTGCTATGTCAACTACCATAGCTACAGACCACAAGAGGTACACCATGCACAGGTACACTGTGTTCTTGCTATGTCAACTACCATAGCTACAGACCACAAGAGGTACACCACAGGTACACTGTGTTCTTGCTATGTCAACTACCATAGCTACAGACCACAAGAGGTACACCACAGGTACACTGTGTTCTTGCTATGTCAACTACCATAGCTACAGACCACAAGAGGTACACCACAGGTACACTGTGTTCTTGCTATGTCAACTACCATAGCTACAGACCACAAGAGGTACACCACAGGTACACTGTGTTCTTGCTATGTCAACTACCATAGCTACAGACCACAAGAGGTACACCACAGGTACACTGTGTTCTTGCTATGTCAACTACCATAGCTACAGACCACAAGACATACACCACAGGTACACTGTGTTCTTGCTATGTCAACTACCATAGCTACAGACCACAAGAGGTACACCACAGGTACACTGTGTTCTTGCTATGTCAACTACCATAGCTACAGACCACAAGAGGTACACCACAGGTACACTGTGTTCTTGCTATGTCAACTACCATAGCTACAGACCACAAGAGGTACACTGTGTTCTTGCTATGTCAACTACCATAGCTACAGACCACAAGACATACAGCTACAATGTGTGATGTATTAATACACATGCAGAGTTGCTACTCTAATTAAAGCACTCCTAGTGTTAAAAGTCACCTGTGTGTACGCATGCATGATGGTGTATGCAATGTACATGATTGTCATAAGAGCTATTAGTACTTTTGCTTGAATGACTCAGAATTTGAGTCCAGCATACCAATTAACAAGAGGTATTCCACAGCAATCAAAAGGGAGTATATGCTCTAAGGCTGGCCCCTGTATAGGAGAAACTCCCCCCTAGGAGAAACTACAGTGGAAGCTTTCATATATGGCAGTTCTATCACCACGAAGTTGGAACTTGTTCAAATGTTCCAATTTGGAAGGTTTCTTTAATCGAAGGGCATACTTCAAAGCAAAAATATAACCCATTACCCAGGTAACACATAAGAACATTGCTTATGTTTGTCTTCTATAGTTGCCTAGCTACATTGTAGGTATAATAATAGTCATACTGTACATTGCACATATTTACTGTCAGCACCAGTTTGCGTGCAGTTACGGAGGTACTCTAAATAAAGCACACACAAAGTGTACTTTACTGTTAGGCGTTCATTTCCTTCTTATAAACATAATTATGTGCTTAACAAAATGCCAAGTACGATGTCTCTCCCTGGGGGTGGTTTTGACACCAACCTGCAAGACCACCGCCCAGGGAGGGATATAACTAACACATGTGTGTACTTCCACTGTACAACATACATCAAGATACATACATGTATATACCGTAAAATCGGGATAATAGCTATAGACACCCACACAAAATAAGCACCCCATGAATATAGGCACCTATTAACTACATCGCGTTTATAAACACCCATACAAAAAAAGGCACCCCACATAAAAAGCACCCGTTATGCGCAAATGGTAGCGAATTGTTAATTCAACTTTCGAACGTAGCGGCTAACTTTCGCTGGTATTTCTCTCCAATTGTAAGCGAGCTATCAACACGGGATAAAAGCTAACATATCGGCAAGGCCGCTTGATAAAACCTATCGATGAATTAGCCAATGCCTCTCAGGGATTTGTTAGTTTCAAGTGCCTTACTTTGGTGGGTGGGGGTTGGCAATGATCAATCGAGTGCCGTCTGTATCCTGAAAGCTACAAACGTAGGACAAGAAATAGCAGGAAGATAAATTCTAGGCCTATTTTATATTAGTACGTTCCCGTACAACTGTACCTTGCTATGATATTACATGCCTTTATTAGCACCCCATGAAAATAAGCACCCGATCGGTCTGCTAATTTCGAAAATAGGCACCGGTGCTTAATATCCCGATTTTACGGTAGTTGTGCAGGGTGTGTTGACACATTGATTCCTCCTGCCTGGGACTGCACCATATCTATTGACCCACCTTCTTACTGGTAATGTGATCTGATATGTGATGCAGTGATCAAATAGCCTCATTCCCAGGCTCCTGCCCAGCTTTCCGTCTAGTCTCGTCCCCAGACCCCACCCTCTCACTACTTTCCGTCACTTGCAGTACAGTAATGTGGAAGAGGGCGTGAAGTAGCCTCGTTCCCAGGCTCTCATTGCATGTGAAGGACTACAAGTGATGGAAGGCTAGGCAGGGCCTGGGAACAAGGCTACTTGGTAAGTTATCTCCCGTGAGCACGACATTTCTTCAGGCAACATTCTGCACATTGTTTGATGTATAAGGCAAAAATAGAATATCAGTAGTTGTCAGGAATTAACCCCAGAGCTCCTGGCTTCAGCCGCCAGTGAGCTACAATCCTGAACAACCACTATCCCTCTATGTGTATGTGCACTGCACAGGCAGTACTGAACGCTTTATTCCCACATCTGGCAGCCACTCAATATGCTGTGAATTCAATTCCAGGTGACTGCTGGCATTTCACTTTCATCTATTTTCATCTCGTAAAGTCAAACCTATTATCAACTGAACCAAGGTCTTCAAAGCATTTAGTGTAGTGCTCAACCAAGTTACATGCTCAATACTTTGTGTGTATGACAGTCACCCCCCCACCCCTGCCAGCTAGACATGTGTGGTATGTTGCCTGGTCCTTCATTCTTCATGATGTTCTGAGCCACAGTGCACCTACGCACAAAGTCTTCCTTCTTCTACCCCTGACATAACAACTGAGCCTGTGCCTCGCGCTCGTCGCACCTCCCCCCTGCTAGCTAGACATGTGTGGTATGTTGCCTGGTCCTTCATTCTTCATGATGTTCTGAGCCACAGTGCACCTACGCACAAAGTCTTTCTACCCCTGACATAACAACTGAGCCTGTGCCTCGTGCTTGTCACACCCCCCCATCGAACATGCCAGCTTGGTATCCGCTTCGGCTTGATCCCTGGCAGCTCAGCCTTAAGTACTCGAACTCTGCCACTGAGTAGCCGAGTGACTCTGTAGCTCAGTTGGTTAGAGCATGGTAGGCCATTTGCCAGTTCACGGGTTCAAGTCCCTCCGAGTCACTGTTTTTTTCCCCCTCTTTCTTTCTCACCTTTCTCTCTCAATGACTTTGACCAGGTTTAAGGTCTGACTGAGCATGTTAACAACTGAGCCTGTGCCTCGCGCTCGTCGCACCTCCCCCCTGCTAGCTAGACATGTGTGGTATGTTGCCTGGTCCTTCATTCTTCATGCTGTTCTGAGTCACAGTGCACCCACGCACAAAGTCTTCCTTCTTCTACCCCTGACATCACTCACACACAAAAAAACCTACCAGGCCCTCTCCTGTTTTACTCCATGTGTCTGAAAGAGAAAGCTGGACAAGGCCTGGGAATGCGACTAGAGACTATAAACACAATCAAACACAAAGTACATGCAATTATCTAAGGTTTTGATAGCAGAATTTCAGCGTTGATTTAGAGTGTGTGGGTGTGTGTGTACAGCATGAAGGGGGTGGCCTTAATTCCATGCCTCAAGTACACGTGTGTACATGTATGTACAAGGAGTGGTCACTCCCATAAGTGCCGTACGTACGTATACAACTGGGTTTTAATGACTTCACACATGAAGGAAATGGGTGTGGCTTATGGTAGTGCACTGTATACTACAAGGCACAATGTCACCTCTTTAGCCAAAGCCACAAACGAAGTCACAACTGCCCAAGTCATGGGTCACCAGCAACCATAGAAGGGTCACAGTACAGGAATCAAAGTCCTTGAGGTTGCTTGGGTCTGAGCCATGAACTATGCTTACACATGATAGCAAACCAAACAAGCACCATGGCGATGAGTTGGGATATCCAGGTGCACCCACCAGCTAGAATACCATGGCGATGAGTTGGGATATCCAGGTGCACCCACCAACTAGAACGCCATGGCAATGTGTTGGGATATCCAGGCGCACCCACCAACTAGAACGCCATGGCGATGTGTTGGGATATCCAGGCGCACCCACCAACTAGAACGCCATGGCGATGTGTTGGGATATCCAGGTGTACCCACCAGCTATATAGACTGCCAGTTCAACTTTGACACAGATAGTCACATGTCCTACTGTCTGGCCTTTAGCAACAGATGGTAACCAAGTTTACCTCAACATGACCATGTTTTTAGTTGAGGTTGCAGTACTAATCACCGACACCTGGCAGCTTATAATGGGAGGGACTATGCTGACATTGAGAGGCTCTCTCACAAGCACTTTGGACACAACCTACATTGCATCAATAGTCATTTCACCTCCGAGAATGTCAGGTACAAAACTGTATTCCTCAGTGCTGCAGCAATTCCAGCCGTCACACCAGTTAATAATGCTCTCTCTCACAGTAATAACAGTAGCTATGAGCACCACAATCCTCATGTGGCAGCTCATGATCTCCTGGTGACACCCGTACGTACCTTCTTTCTACCACAAGCTATTAGCAACAGTACGTTACCATCCATATGCTAGAAGGCATTCATACCCTAGCCCTAACCACACCCTTACCTCTATAAATCACTGTACAGCATATGGACGATAATGTACAAGCCATGTACTGTCGCTAATGGAAATCCTTTCCACCCGACTATCAAATGGACAGTTAATGAGACTTTCCAAATAGGGTAATTTAAGCAGCCCAAGTGCTCTCACAGGGTTTTATGAGGCTGTGGAAGACTCACAAGACAACCTAGAGGCTCTCAGAAACCTGGTTGCACTTTGATCTGAGCTGGTCTACAACTAGTTGTTGTGTTAAAATCATAGCAAGATCCTTTGCAACAGATAATGAGACGTAGGTCTCACCAGTTCACAGATCAACAAACTAGGAGAACTTACAATTCAAGGCAGAGAAGTGAGATTCTTCAGTGATCCAAGAGCTGTTCACAGATCAAAGAGGACGTGACCCTTCACTGGTAGCAGCTCTCAGTTGACAATTGTGTGACGGAAAAAACACTGTTAAGTAGCCGAGAGTGTTGAGCATAGCTCCCTGTATGCACGCCAACTTTCTGGCTTTCGATTATTGATACTCAGCACCGGCACCCTGCATCTGTTGGGTCAACTATGATTATCATTACGTCACTTAACATTGCACACGTGCGTGTGGATTACATCACGTGAGAAGCGCTGAGTAAGCATCGAGAACTGGCGCTTTGACTGAAAACTAGCGGTCCTTCTGCCCAATTTCTGGCCACTACCGTACAGAGTGTTTAAGTTCAGGTATGTTTGACGAGTGAGGAAAGTTCTGTCGCCAAGCCCTTCATAAGACAAGCCGTCCTTCAGTTTGTTTAAGTGTAATAATTTGCTCTCCCTCTCAGGTCATGTACTCGTAGAGACAACGTTTATACAGTCTATTTTTTGAGTTTTCATTTGAATCTGACAAATTTTACAAGTACAAATGGAACTCTCGGAGACCGGGAGTTCTAATCTACCAGTGGCCCATGAACGGGAGGGAGGAGGAGGAGAGGGCCCACCATTGAAACAGATGAGACTCGGGAGAGTGCCAAGTCGTCCCAGGAGGTTACTGGAGGCTAATAGAGCAAGGGGAAGGAGGAGGGAGAGAGTGGGCTCCCAAGATGGTCTATCTTCAGGGTGAGTTAGACAGAGGTTCTTTGGAGTCTTGCATGTGTTCTGGGTGATATTGTATAGCCAGTTATGTTCACAGGGCTTGTCAAGTTTTGCCTACATAATTTTTGAGAGCCTTTAGGCTAGCTGTGACTATGAACAATAAATTGGGAAACCATAGGTACTCTGCTGACTATATGGTAGAAGTGAAAGTAAAACATGATACATCATTATCTTACCTATGCTGGGATGACTGGCACACTGGTATGATGGTGACTGTATATATAGATGGACAATCGACCAAATCAGGATCTTAAGAAGGTGACTTTAAGCTTTGCCCTCTTTTCACACCTACAGCTCCACTGTACATGTGCAAACAAGTAAATCAAAGCGTCTTGAACACCGAAGGACATACATGTCTTCCTCCCAAAATGGAGAAACTACATCATTGCGGCACTCTCCCACATCCCCTCACACTAGCACACCATCACCAGTCTTCATCAACCTCTGCACCCCATCACCCCCCACTGTCGAACAAAATAACATGATTGCCTTCGAGTGTTCCACTCCAAGAACAACCAACATGCCCACCTCCTCTCTGGAACATAGCACCATAGCTGCCCCTGGGGATGGAGTTCAATCTGCCAATGTTGGTAGCCACATACCAGTGAACCAGCTGTTTGGCGCCGTCTCTCCTCCCAACTTACCCTCCAGTAGTGCAGCTACATCAGTCGATTTGTCCTCCACACAGGTGGCGGGTGCCAATGCCACATCTACACATAGGACTGCTTCAAATCCATCATCCTCCTGGGGGACTACTGCCGAGGCCCCTCCCACTAGCTTGCACAGCCACAGATACTCCCTGAGGCCCAGGAAGGTTCCTGTCTCCGGTTCAACCCAGAACCAGACCAGTGATCCTCAGTCACACCCGCCTACCATCCAACTGTGTCCCTCCTCCACTCATCCACACTCCTCTTCCACCCATTTATCTCCCTCCTCCACCCAACCACATCCCTCTTCTGCCTGTCTGCAGCCCTCCTCCACCCACGCACCAAGTTTGCAGAGTGGTCCTATCAATACATCATCAACGACTCACTTCACTGCGCAATCACAAAACATGCCTTCTTTGTCAGCACCGTCTGTGTTTAGTTCTGTACACCATACCCCTCCCCTCCCTCACATCCACACTGGCACAAGAAATCCAAGCAGCTCTGAAATATCGACACCAACAATGTCAGGCATAATGTTTGTTCACCCAACTGCGCCCCTACGTCCAACTGCACCCCTACGTCCAACTGCACCCCTGCATCCAACTGTTCCCCTGCATCCAACTGTTCCCCTGGGTCACCCTTCCACCAGTTTAGCTGGTCCATCAGCTTCAGCACACATTGCAGGTACCCAGCCATGAACCCCCTCCCCCCCGCACTCTCCACCCTCTACACACACCGTACACACACATGCCTTACTGTACACTCACACTCACATGGGTCAGCAAGTATCTTCCTCACACTCATGCACATCTTGTGTGGGGTCATGTAGGATATCCGACTCCCTTGCATAAAGGAGGAGGACAAAACTTGCATTAATGGATAGCCTGGCCATTGCAATGCCATAGGCATTGGGTAGCTGGATTGTGGGGTTGAGTAAGGGTAAAGAGCAGTGTTAGGCAGACAAGTCGTTGAGTTTTGTGGTCGTCTTTACGCAAGGGAGTCAGATATCTTACTTGTCTGTACTCACGCACACACACCTCTCATGCACTTGCTCAGGTACCCAGAGGTCTTATTTGGAGAACCTTGAGGGAATCATGATGGAACGCTACTGGAACAACCTTCGCTCACGGCTGGACCGTAGCACCATGTTCATTGCCTCCCAGAGTGGCCGACATACTGATAGCCGACTGGCTGGCACCAGTGGTAGACCCACCTCACAACCGAGAAGTGCCACTCACAATCAGTTCCAGGTGTCAGAACCTTCAGAGAATCCACGCAGGACTTCTGTCATTACTACTGCGCCTCCGAGTACCCGGGAAGTTGTTACCAGCAACAGTAGCAGGCCCTCTATTAATTGGAGGTTTTTGCATGGAGTGCCCTCTCCCGGGACCTCCTCTGCTCCTATGGCAACAAGCAGTCAACAGCCTCACTCCAGGGTTCCCGAGCCTCCTTCCCTCTCATCCTTCTCCCGCATCAGAAGTGTCTTGAACACTGTACCAGATGACGAAGCTGGAGCACCTCTGACTAGAGCAATGGCAACAGGCGCTCAACAATCTCACTTCAGGGTCCTTGAGCCCATACCTGTTTCGCATGCCAGCAGTCTCTTCAACACTAGACGTGATGATGACATTGAAGCAGAAGCATCCACGTCGAGGAGCTTCAGACCCTTCCACTCTCCTACCAGGCGTTCAGAATGGAGAATAAATGGTGTTGGTGTTGGTGATCAAAGGATGGATGGTGGTTTGGGTGGGTCTCAGCCGCATCCATTGGCTGGTTCTCAGGGTTCAGAGGTCGAGGTAATTGTGGTTGACAGTGACGACGATGATGACGAGGTAAGTTTGCAGCTTTGTCAGGGATAAACCTTAGCTGATGTTTTGGGGGTAATATTGACAACTGCTTACTGGAATGTCAACTACTGTGAATGACAAGGCCTGGGAATGAGGCTATATGTAGATAGTAAATGGCAGAGGGTATCTTGTAACGAACTCAAGATCTTTGGCTAAGTGCTCTAGTGAAAGATGGGCAGAGTTGCGGTTCTCCATAGGCAAAGTTGCTCCTCCCTTCACTGTCTCTAGGTCATAGCAACCCGGGCTTTCCAGTCCTCCATCCTGGTTGAACTGCACTGTCATCTGTGTGTGTGTAGAGCTTCTTTCACCATCAGTTCCCTTGTTTCCTGGCAATGTCAGCAAAACATGTTTTTTGCTTTATGTTGGTAACAGAGAACTCTCTTTCTGTTTCAGTTAGGTGTATATATACATGTATACGAAAATGCTATTTTAAAAGTTTTCTGTACATCTCTCACACACATGCACACACACACACACACACACACACACAAACAAAGGATTACGTCCTAATTGACAGCGTGGAGGATGGTGGTAGCTCAAGACAGAGACAGATCATGACCGATGAGGCACTTGCTCGAGAGCTTCAGCAGCAATTTGACCGAGAGGCCTTGGTGACCCATGTCCCCCCCTCCCCTCACATCTGGTCCGCCAGAGGAGTAAGTTGGAATTAGCTTCCTGTCCACCCCTTTCTCCCCTCTAATTTTCTCTTTCCCTCTCATACACATCATGTTGTGTGTGCGCACTGTGTACGTGCTCTTCACGTTTTCCCTGTTGTCATTAGGGAACCAGCTGTAAATTTTACTGTCTATTCCTCTTTAGCCCTCTGGTCCTGTGGTACCCCCGGGTTTTCCTGTTGCTCCAACTGGTCTGACAGAGGAGGAGGATGAAGAGGATGAGGAGGAGGGGTATGTTAGCATCCAAAGACGCTAAGCTTAAGCTTCATAATGATAGTACTTCTGCTTCATTCACAACTGATGACCTCTTCATTCTACACATGCACGTACTCACTCTACCACAGTACCCGTTTGATTCGTGACAACTTTCATGCCCTGGCTACACGTATCCAGAACTGGACGGCATCTGATGCAGCACGATTTCTTCGAGCGGCCACTCAGAGAAGGAGGCGGCGTCCTCGCAGCAGGCCAGAGTTTATGACAGCTGTCATGGACCTTCCCCCCGGCTTCCTCTATCGAACCATCTCCTTCAGGGAGCCTACCAACAGCTATGAGGTATGTGTGTGTTAGTCAGTGCATGTACACTTATCTGAACTTCCCTTATCGAAAACTAAACGCTTGATTTGTCAGACTCCCTTTGGCCCCAGATGAGTGACTTTGCTGTACCTTAATGTAAAGGAATTATACTGGGTAATTGTGCAGCTGCCCAAGTGCAATTTACAACATGCAGCTTGTTTTTATTGCTCAAAGTTTGGCTCAGGACAAGTTCTTTCCGTTCCCTCTCTCTACTCAGGATCTTCTTGAGCTGGCAGAGAGACTAGGTCCTGCCAGATGCCAGGGACTCAGCAAACAGGGTAAGAATCAGACTACAATGGTCTTCTGCTTGAGGGGGTGACCAGGATTGCTAAGCTTTGATGTCACTGTGTTCTTTGTTTCTGGTTCCAGTGATCAACTCTCTTCCAGTGAGAGAGTTTAGTGCTACAAAGGGCTCACCAGGGAGCAGCAGCGAGGCTGCAAAGTAAGCCTGTGCATGTACATGGTACATGGTGTGTAAGTCCTGTCAAATCATCAAGTCATCCTTCTCCCACCCTCCTACTTCCTCCCTCCCAAACATTCCCCATCTCCCTTCCTACTTCACTCCCTGTTCAGATGTGTAGTGTGTATGTGTGATTTTGATGAGGCAGAGAAAGTGACAACTTTGCCGTGTGTCCATGAATTTCACCAGAAGTGTATCAACTATTGGCTGAAGGTAAGCTAATGTCCATTACACATCCCACAATGTGGTTCAAGCAGCATGTATGGTTGAGACCCTCCCATCTCAAAAACTTAAGTCCCAGATTTAAATGTACTGTAAGCTCCCGAAATACGTCCCATTCAAGCAAATGCCCTCTCCCCTCTTTAACCCCCAATTTCTTGCATAGGTATATTTCCCTCGTGTATATGCTTTGTAGCGAGTGTCTTCTAGATCTGTGCATATTTTAGGCGAGCTTTCGTTTAACTCCATTGATCATTGAGTGTGTTTGTAAACATACCACAGCCTATTTCGCTGGCCATCGCTAACGTTTTTTGTTGTTCGCAGTGTGAGCTTACGCAGGGTCGTCTCCTGTCACCATTGACGATGCAAGTTCCTTCGACGCCTCTCGGCTTAGTAACACAAGCACCACTGATTTCCTGTAGTACATATTCAGTGAAGCTGCCATTCTTCCAGAAAGCTGCAGCAGTTGTGATTGTCAACCTCATGCGTAATATCACGAAGAACCGGGTGGGGTGGGTGCCGTATGCACAAGAATAACTGAATATTTGAGCAAATGCCCCCTCCCTACTTTTGCCTCAAAAAAAGGAGGGGGGGGCATGTTTTCGGGAGCTTATGGTAATTCTTACATTTTATACACAGTATGTCCCTGTGACTACTTAAACCCTAATTTTCCAGAGGGTCTAGCAACGAGACTATGGTTGAGAGATTCATGATCTTATCTTTTATCTTGGCTACCACAGGATCACAGAACGTGTCCGATTTGCCGTGTTGAAGTTCAAGTATAGCAATGAGAACTGTGTATAATTTACGTCAAACTTATCTCTGTATTGCTCACTTTGTTAAATAGTTGTGTTTCTTCTGATGCTCATCTTGTAGTTAACAACTGTTGTCATAATACATATTCACTTGTCAATCAGACTAAAAAAATGACAATACAATTGTTGGGTAAATCTGTCTCTTTGGCTTGTTAGTGGTAAGGTGGAAATACGCCATGGTAGCTGATAAAATCTCTCAAGAGAATTGATCAACTGCGGAAATGATTTGTGGATCTTGATGGACTTTATACAACATTGGTTGGGGTTTTACATGTTGAGGGGAAGTCAGTACATTGATCACAGACATGCAGTAGTGATCTTATTATCGTGATGATCATGGGCACTCCTCAAGACAGCTTTACCCTAACCCTAAGTTAAATTGGGCTCAAGAATGTTAAAGGTGAATATTTCAATTACCATGCAGTAACGTTCTTTCCATGCAAGAAAAGAGCAACATAGCTATATAGTACATAATTGCAGTATGCTTCATGCATCACTGTATCTTGTGATCTACAGTGCATGTATCGCGTACTATAATCATCTCATCAACATGATCATAGACATATATGAAATGTAATGTCTATGGCACAATTGACATAGTAGTGCACATAATTATAAGGCAGCTCAAGAATGTTGAACACTACAACTCCTCCTTGTAAGAAACTGCTGGATACAGTTTTATGTAGAGTAGAATAAACAGAAATATCGTGATAACCAGCAAACAGCCACCACCACAAAAAATCAAAAACCTTAGTTCATTTATTCTCTCCTCCATTCTTGCATTAGTTTTATCTAATCTTGCATCAGTTTCATCCATTCTTACTTTGATTTGCTCCACTGTTGCATTAATCTTCCTTACTCTTGCATCCAGTTCCCAATGCAGTCTCTTTGTATCCCTCTCATATGTCACCATCTTTGCGGACATCTCACTGATGTGTTGTTTGCTGCACTTGATTAAATGATCGTCAAGGTCTTTACGCAGAATAGCAGTATTACAACCAACATAAGAGGAATATGGGCATGTCACTATTTCCAGAGGACAGTCATTCTTATGGGACTCTAAATCAGCTCGTTTCACAACTGCAGGGCAACCTTTAGGACATCGCAGAGGGTACTTGGAACACTTTGCATAATGTTGGGTAGTAACATCTTTATACTTTCCTCTAGTGCCACAATGCTCACACTGATAGGTACGAAATGGGCACTCTTTCTCCATGTGTTGCTGAACATCCTTTCGCCTCTCTGAAATCCCACATTTGTTTGAGCAAGCAACTTTTACATAACCACACCCCCTTTCTAAATGAAGGTGTTCCTTCAAGTTTCTCAGTTCTCCCCTCCACCGACAACCATCTTCACTGTGAATGCACAGTACATGCAGCGAGTTAACCTTCCGTTCCACATTCTTGTCCAGGATGTGGCGGTATGAATGCTTACGGCACTGCGGACAGGTGACATTTCTCCGACTCCAGTGCTCAAGACAGCTACTGCAAAAGTGCTTGCCACAGCACTCAGTGAGGTGAGGTTCTCTAAGGACTTTGTGGCAAATGCTACACATGAACTCGTTCACTGCTTCACCAACAAAGTGATAATCGAAACCTCCATACACATTATCTCGCCCTGATGCAGACATGCCGACTGAGCTACAGGACAGCTGCAGCTAGTATAGAACTTATGGCAGTCGACACTCTCTCCTTGATCCTGTACAGCAGCTACCCGGCACAGGAAACCAGGCTATCTTGGTGACAGCTACCTAACAGGCTAACTGCAAGTGTAGTTGGACATCGAATACGCGAAATTTATATCACTGACGTCACTACGAAATAATAACCGTTTATGGCCCGGTACATGACACTGCAGAGTTCACTATGTACCAGACATGACGTCGCTACTGAATGAAACACACATCTCACCAGTACCACAGCTAGTCCCGCAGACCAGACTCTCACGGGAGAAGAGGTATTCAAAGTTCAAAGGTCATTATTATAATTTGCAAGAGACCAGAGCCAGCATCAATGAATGTCATTATTGCCTATGTACATAATTTGCTACTGTTAGGCCAAAGAGAATTTTCCTTTCTTGTCCAGGATACATATGGTGGAAGTCTGCTCAGTTGGCTGATGGCAAGACATCTGGTAGGCTTAGATTGCACGTCTTGGCCCAGTGTTCAAGACAGCTGCTACAGTAGTGCTGGCCATAGCAGACAGTAAGATGGAGCTCTCTGAAAACTTCAGTGCAAACTGTAGCTGGTCAAACCCTTTATACTGTATGGTGGGTTTGACCACAAATTTACAGGCTGGCTACCACTTTGCTGCCCACTACATGCATCCAATCTAGCCGTGATGTCACTCACAGGGACAAGAGACTCATTAGAAAACTAAACTAGAGACTAAAAGATCAGGACTTTAAAAATTAACCTCCTCCACCTTTTCATTTATCCTTGCTTTTGTTTTCTTTACTCTGGCACTGACCCTCACCAGTTCCTGTTGTAGTGTATTCATATCTCTCTCATATTCCACCAGCTTTGTGGACATCTCACTGATGTGTTGGTTACCATATCTTGTTAAATGATCATCAAGATCTTTCCGCATGCAGAATGGCAGCATCACAACCAATGCAAGAAGAATATGGGCACACTACTTCTTCTAGGGGACAGTCATTCTTATGGGCCTTCAAATCACACCTTTTTACAACTGCAGAGCAATCTTTAGGACATGGTAGAGGGTACGTACTTGAAACACTTTGCATAATGTTGATTTCTAATGTCTTTATACTTCCCCCCAATGCCACAATGCTCACACTGATATGTATGTAATGGGCACCATGTGTTGTTGCTTGCTATCGCTCATGCAATTACTTTGCCTGTTACTTGTGCAATCGAATCCATGTGATCCTATATTATTGCATGTGGTAGTAACATAAGACAAAAACTTGCTTATAAGGTGCTAATATGTAGTGGCAGTTACTAATAATAGCTGGCAAATGAGTTAGGGTTATAATTATTATTATAATATAGCCTAATCAACTAAGTCCTATTGGTCAGGCCAACTGGCTTGAACGACAATTGAGTCATTTGCTACCAGTGTCCCATAGTCTGTGTAGGTGTCTATTTTAACTATGTGAGCTGTTTCTTCTGAAGTCGAATGATGTGGTTCAAAATTTTCTTGTTTAAACTGTCTCCTTAATGGTTGTCCTTGACTCGAGTATTCCACAAAAACATTCGATTGTCGTGTGCATGGCTGTGTCAGTTGCGTGGATGAACAATATGACAGTTGCCTGTGTGACTGATATGACTGTTGTGTGTATGTCACCAGGTCCTGGTCTAGCACTTGCAATTTTAAGGCTTGAAAATGGTGTGGCAGCTGATAAACATCTCCTTTTATGAGTACAAGTGAAATTTCTTTTTGCCACACATTCACTTTCAGACACATCTCAAAGTCATCAGCACAGTAAAATGGTGGACTGCACCAGACCCCTCCATGTTGCCATGTTGTAAAATTAGTCATACGAAAGGCTACAGAATCACCTCTCTCCATGATTTTAGGTGGTTGCATCAGTTGTGTTTTTATGCACTCAATGGCTGCATTCTGTGAGGCATTTATTGAATCTTGTCTACGTGAGAAAATTGTTAAACCTTGTTGAATGTTTGTTGAAGCTTGCATCTGTAAGAGGTGTATCAAATGCTGTGTGTGAGCCTGTGCCTCTTTGGTACTTATGTAATCAATTTCAGAGCGTATGCTCTGCATACTAGTCACAAGCGACTGCTGACGTGATTGAAGTGAGCAAACCTTTTTCTTTAGCTCAGTGAAAGCTTTCATCATGTCTACAAGATGTTGCTGTGAATTTTCAGCCATGTGACTAGCTAGCTCACTTCGAACAAGCTTGGCCTTACATCCAGCTTCATGAAGTGGGCACATAACAGGCTCCTGAGAGCATGTCAGCTTGTGGGCCGGCACTTCTTTTCGTTTGATGGGTTCTGCACCACACTTGTTAGGACAGTCAACTGGGTAGTCAGTACACTGATCATAGTGGTTTGTAGTGATCTCCTTATATGTACCTTCATAATCACAGTACTGACATTGGTATTTTCGCATGGAGCACTCCTCAAGATGCTTTTTCAAATCTTTGCGTAGGATTTGTACACCGCAATAATTGTTTGTGCATTCAACAGAGACGTATTTGCATGCAATTGTCTTGTTCCCCGAAAGGTGGTTCCCTAGTTCGCCCAGCTTAACAACTGCCTTGCATCCTTCCTTGTGGTTAGAACAGTGGATTTTGAGTTCGTTAATCTCACGTTTAAGTGGCCAGTAGATGATGTGTGTGAAATTTTCCTGCCGGCACTGAGGGCATTGATATTTACGTTGTTGTGCAAACCACGTCTGCAGGCAAGATGCACAGTAGTTTTGGCCACAGCAGTCAGTTAGCTGAGGTTCTTGAAGAACTTTCATGCAAATGTTGCAGAGATACTTCTCAGGTACTTCTTCAACAAACTTGTAGTCATAGCCTCCGCCACTTTGTCTTGCCACTGACTGAAAGTTAGTCCTATTAAGCCTGGCAGCCATTATGAAACTAGCAAGCAATAGCTAGTCTTACTATCTTTATTGGATTTGCCACTGTTTTTAAATCTGCTACACGTAGCTATATTTTACCATCCCCTTTTGCAGGGCTCAAGAATGCTATGAATAATCCCTCTTCAAAGCAGTAGGAATTGCCATGCATAGTCACACCCCCTTTGTGAATGAACAATACAGTACTTGCAGTGAATTTTCCTTTTCTTGTCCAGGATACATATGGTGGAAGTCTGCTCAGTTGGCTGACAGCAAGACATCTGGTAGGCTTAGATTGCACGTCTTGGCCCAGTGTTCAAGACAGCTGCTACCGTAGTGCTGGCCATAGCAGACAGTAAGATGGAGCTCTCTGAAAACTTCAATGCAAACAGTAGCTGGTCAAACCCTTTATACTGTATGGTGGGTTTGACCACAAATTTACAGGCTGGCTACCACTTTGCTGCCCACTACATGCATCCAATCTAGCCGTGATGTCACTCACTAGCCTTGTTCCCAGGCCTTCCCCGCCTCCAGTTTTTGGTCACTTGCATGCAGTATGTTTTTGCATACTGCAAGCAATCAAAAACTGGAGGCGGGGAAGGCCTGAGAGTGAGGCTAGTCACTCACAGTGACAGGAGACTCATTAGAAAACTAAACCAAGCTTTTGACTCTTGATTTGAAAAGTGGGACCACTCTCAGTAAAAGCCAAGAGAGTTTGTTTGTTTTTTACAGTAGGGCCACATTGCACAGTTCACTGAAGGAACCTGCATAGTGCATGTGCACTCCACCATGGACCCAACACTTGTCTGTACATGTAGATGGATTCAAAAAAAAAAAATTCCTGTAACAACTTAACTTTGGAAATATAACAATGACATGATCCACTTTCAAATATTAATGCAGCTAAATACTCGATACTGTCATTGCAGTTACAACTCTGTCTTCTTATTAAACGTATCTAAGGCATTTCTAAGGCCAATAAGGCCAATAAACAGCGCTATAACTATGATACATAAAACCAACAAACAACAGTTATGACATACAATTGAGCTTTGCACTTCCTCCAATTGTTTATTTGTTGCATTCGCCCTTTCATTCACTCTTGCATTTGTTTCATACGCCCTTTCATTCACTCTTGCATTTGTTTCATCCAACCTTTCAGTCAGTCTTGCATTGATGTTGGCCAGTCTCTGGTACATAATTCTATCAGATGATGCCAGCTCTGAAGACATCTCACTCATACTCTTTTGTACTTTTACATTTGTTTCATCTACTCTTATGTTTGTTTGATTTACTTTTAAATTGGTATTAGCTAGTTCTAATTGCATTCTCTTCATATCCCTCTCAGATGACACCAGCTTTGTGGACAACTCACTCACACTCCTTTCCAACTCCTCCACCCTTTCATTAGTTTCATCTACCCTTGTATTTGTTTCATCACTTGTTTCAACTACCCTTGTATCCGTTTCCTCTAGTCTTGTTGCCAGTTTCCATTGCATTCGCCTCATATCTGTCTCGAACGCCTCCAGCTTTGAAGATGTCTCATTCATGCACCTTCGGAGGTCATTCACTCTTGCACGTGCTTCATCTACCCATACATTTGTTTTGTTCAACCTTGTGTTTGTCTCTTCCACTTTTACAGCGATTCTTTTCACTCTTGCATTTGTTTCATCTACCCTTGCACTTGTTGCATCCACTTTTCCATTCATTCTTGCATTGGTGCTTGCCAGTTTCTGGTACATAGCTCTCTCAGATGAGGCTATCTCTGAAGACATTTCACTTGCATTCTTTTGTACCTTTGTATTTGTTTCATCCACTTTTGCACTTGTTTTATCCACCTTTGCAATGGTGTTTGCCCATCTCTGGTACATATCTCTCTCCAATGCTACCAGCTTTGTGGCCATCTCACTCGCACTGACATGCAGAGCTTCAAACTTGTCTTTCAACTGTAGGAATGGATGAGCTATCATCATGAGGTGTTGGTTACAATTTTGTTTCAAATGGCCATCAACATCTTTACGCAGCAGGGTATCATCACAACCAGCTTCAGAATATGGGCACGCTACTTCCTCTAAGGGACATTCATTCTTGTGGGCTTTCAAATCAGCCCGTTTCACAACTGCAGGGCAACCCTTAGGACATGGTAGAGGGTACTTGGAACACTTTGCATAATGTTGGGTAGTAATATCTTTGTATTTCCCCTCATTTCCACAGTGTACACACCGATAGGTACGCAACTGGCACTCTTTCTTCATATGTTGCTGCATGTCCTTTCGTCTCACTAGAACCCCACAGTTGTTTGAGCAGTCAACTTGAACAAAGCTGCATCCCTTTTCTAAATTAAGATGGTTCCCCAAGTTTCTCAGTTCTCCCTTCCACTGACAGCCATCTTCACTGTGAACACACAGTACATGCAGTGACTTGATCTTACGTTCCATTTTCTTGTCCAGGAAATGGCGGAAGTCAGTAGTTTGACGGCAGTACAGACACCTGGTGGGTTTAGCTTGTGTCTTTGCCCAGTGCTCAAGACAGCTGCTACAGTAATGCTGGCCACAACAGACAGTAAGGTGGGGCTCTCTAAGAACTTTGGTGCAAATACTACAGGTGAAATCGTCCACCGCTTCAACAAATTTGTGATCAAACCCTCCATACAGGCTGCCACCTCGCCATCCTGATACACCCGACCCAGCCATGTCACACACAGAGACCCACTAGAAAACTGAGCAAGAGACTGAACCTCGGGCCTTGTCACGCATGCCAGCGTGAGAGGCGAGACTACCTCGGTCTCGTTCCTCTGTTGTAAACAAAAATTTTCGTACGGCCAAACTGCACTATCAGCTACGTACTACATCGTCATGTATCCGGTCTTAGGGGAAGAAGGGAGGGGGGATCGGGAGGATCGAGGGTCGCATACAGCATGCCGCGTCCCCGAACCAATTATTTGCGCGCCCCATCGATATCGTCCGAAACTATTGAGACAGCATCTACTAGTATCTCAGTTACCGATGTGCATATTGTGCCAGCATGTTGTGCGCACACGTGATGTTGTGATGATGTTAAGTTAGGACTTGTACTTGTACGTAGCCCCGTTCCCAGGCCCCACCCAGCATTCCGTCGCTTACAGTACGGAAACCCGCTTTACCGTACTAATTGGGGCGAGCGCAGCGAGCCCCACTCTTGTGGTGAAAACGGAAAATTGTCTATTTATTTATATGTTTATATGGTACGTGCGTATTCCGTATATATACATCCTGCCCCATTTGTGCGCGATGCAATATTTCCACATTGCAAGTTAGTTGATGTATAACCACTGTTGCTCAAGGGACAAGACTACCAGGACAGAAAGGCTGAACAGTGGGAACCAACGTAACAGGGACTTGAAAAAGGCGAGGAAAGGAGGCACGACTAGCAAGACGGAAGCTGATTATTAACGTGCTGCGTGACACTGCCGCCAACCGGGAGTGTTTTGTATAAGACAGAGTGATTAGCTTGAGGACCCGAACCAGAGAGGTCTGTGTGACTTGACCGAACAACCCTCGTTAGCAACAGCTACAGAAGAGCTTCTAAAATCCCATTCCACAACTCCAGTAATTGTGCTCTGGAAAAGGGCTGGCAATAGTCTACACCACCCTGACTCTATACCCATACCTGAGAGAATTCTGATCCCATGCACAGCTGCATGGTCTCAGCAAATATCCGTGCACTATACACCATGAATTGAGGAGACAGTGCATGCCAAGATGTGAATCAGTTGGAGACACAGGAAAACAACGGAATATACTTGTTCGTATCAAGATGTTGAACCATCATCCTTGCAACTCTTCAAGCCACCTCCAAATGTTTTGAGACCTTGTTGCATGCAGCATTTCACAGTAATGACACAGAGAGTGTACAACAAACCCAAGATTAGCACAACACAAGTTATATTGCTCCACAAACACCGGGATACATTTGATATCCTATATGGCCTGTTCCCCAGGTGTTCTCCTCCTGTAGTTTTACAGGCTACAGTTGGAGGTGGGAAGTCCTGGGAATGAGACATATATGCAAGTGGGAAAAGGTAGTGTATATGGAACGCTACTGCACCATATAACTCCCTCACGCTCGCCCCACAATGCACTGCATTCCCCTAGTAAGCGACGGAAAGCTGGGCATGGGAATGAGGCTACTTGTACGTACGTCTAGATGTGATCTGTGGTTAGGACCCGGTAAGTACGCGCGCGCTGATCAGAACAATTTACGGCGCTCGTGTGCGGACAAATTCAAATGTAGCTCTAAATTTACGGCATTCGTGTGGCTATAAATATGTCCGCACACGAGCACCGTAAATTGTATCGACTATCCGATTCAGGCGATTGCCAAGGCGGAGGGTTACCAAACTTGCAGAGCCTTAGAAGTTAGAAGTGTGTTTTCTCACCGATCTATCAGGATGGGCGAGAGGTTGCTATGGGCAGTGAAGAACGGTGACCTCGCGGCCGCCAAGGAGGTGGTTGAGAAGGTAATAGAGTCGTCACCCCCACGGGTCCACCCCGGACGAGTTTGTACAGCTGTAAACAGTTTTGATATTAAGTTGACATTACCTCTAGACAAGGAAAAGTAGTTTCCACAAACGTCAAGTTTACAGAGTTATCTAAATTGGTACCACCCTATAATAATTTAGGTTCAGTATGTACCCAGTACCCAATCAGTAATGTCACATCCATAAGTACTTATGTTTGCAGTGGGTTTGTATAGAATATTTTAATCACTAGATCAATTTCATGTAGAGCCGCCATCTTGATGTACAATATTGAGATGGCAGTACATGCACTAATTGAAGGTAAGTGTTTATACAACTACTTTAACATACACAGTGGTCATATTTTGTACACATGCTGTGAGTGTCTTCAATCACCATATAAACGACTGTCTCCTCGTACAACAACATGGTGGCTGTTTCCTTTATATTCTCAAAAGTGATGACATAAGCTCTATGCCAAGAGAATGGATGTGGCTTATCCTGTTACTCCTAAAATGTCACAGAGTCATAAATTGTGCTTGTGGGAGTGAGTAAACTAGCCTTTCACACACACATGCAGGGCGTCTATCCCTCCCCTCTCCTCCCCCGTATGCACACACCTCACAGGCTGGTTTTGATGTGAATGCAGAGTTGATGAATGGCAGAAATCCTCTACACTACGCTGCAGACTATGGACATGCAGACGTGTTGGAGTACCTCCTCTCAAAGGGAGCTAAGATTGATGTGAGGGAGGAGGGAGGGAGGTGAAAAGGAAGGTAGTAGAGGAGGAGGGAGCAATCCTATTTGCTTGTGTGTTCTGAAAGCTGGTTTGTCTGGTCAGAGCTCTCCTACAACGCCCCCTCAATTACTAGGGAATATTTTTATCATTGTGGGGCAAGCCTGAGTGACTAGCTGCTCAAGCAGAGAATTTCACAGCCTGTGTACACAAGTAGTACCCAATAGTACTGCTAGTTTTTACATGCACACAATGCAGCCATTTGTCTAGCCTCGTTCCTAGGCTCTCAATTGTTGATGGGAACGAGGATACCATTTGTCCAGCCAAGCAACACACTTGAACTTAGCACTAGAAGTTAGCAGGGGAATTCAGCCTAGCTTGTTCTTCATTACTTGAAGCAACTCTACACCAGCCAGCCTTGTCCGTCTTAGCCTCATACCCAGGTCACGTCTGTCTTGCCTAGTCCACACTTGAGGTAAGCTACAATGCATGCTGCAAACACGTTTAACTTAAGCCGTAACAAGCATCTTTGCTCCTGATTGCTTTATGCTGATGCTGCAGTTTGGCACCCGTTCTTTCCTTTCGCTCCACACTCAATTGTTCTCTTTTTCTTAGCAGGTTGATCAGCATTGCGATGAGTAATGAATTTGAGGTTAGCCTCATTCCCAGGCCTTCCTTGGCTCCAGTTTATGATGCTGCAAGGAAGCAAAAACTGGAGCCGGGGAAGGCCTGAGAAAGAGGCTAATTTGGTGTGCATATAGACGTTACATGTAAAATCATTGTTATAATCTGCTTATACACTAGATGATTGGGCCAAGCAAGCCATCATGCACAGTGTATACTCACTAGTGCACCCTCACACACTACGCTACCCTTGTATTCCCACAGCTACCAGACAAGTTTGGGATCACAGCTCTTCTTGCTGCCATTTACGAGGATCATGCAGACTGTGTCAAATTACTCATCTCAAAGGTATCCAATTCAACTATGTTTTATTCACCATCTCAGTATGATGCGCATACCAAAATATCACTAGTCCCAGTCCCATGCTGTTTTGTAGGAGAGGAAATGGTCTGGGACTGGGACGTGTTATAAGTGCTAAGATGTTATAGGATTTGTGCTATACACAGGGTGCTAGTAGAAATGGAAAGGCCCCTGATGGATCATCATATATTGACTGTGCAGAGAGCGATGAAGTCAAGGCATTACTGAAATGAAGGTACGTGTTAGCCTCGTTTCCAGGCCCTGCCCACCTTTTCATTACTTGCAGTACGGTGTTTCACTTGCGCATGTGGGGAGAGCCTGGGAATGAGGCTAGGTAACTAACTGTAAGGCCAATGAAGTTGATTACTTGATTGTGCAACTGAGGACCCCCTGCTCCAATTTTGGTATTTTGTAATGTGATTTGTTTCTGCTTACCTCATGCTGACGAGTGCTTGTAAGTATTGTGAAGGCAAGGAATGATGCTGGTATCCATGCTGCATGCTGTTTAATATCCTGGACAGCACTCCAGGTGCATTTTTTGAGAGGTTAGAGTGTTAGTGCCAGCTTGTGAATTTGCAAAATCAGCACTTGAACATGTGCCATGTTGCAATCAGCGATGAGTAATACCTTCCTGCCCACATCAGTGGCAAGGAACTGACACTCAAGTGATCAACTTAATGGGTGGATCAAAGTACCAATTTAGGCCACAATAGCCGTATTAAGCCAAGGCATTGAGTATTGTCTCAACATCAGAGGATTGTGAGGGCTGGTGGTTGTCCGGCTGTCATAGCTCAACATCAGAGCAACTGTAGGATTGTGAGGGCTGGTGGTTGTCCGGCCGTCATAATTCAACATCAGAGCAACTGTAGGATTGTGAGGGCTGGTGGTTATCCGGCCGTCATAGCTCAACATCAGAGCAACTGTAGGATTGTGAGGGCTGGTGGTTGTCCGGCCGTCATAGCTCAACATCAGAGCAACTGTAGGATTGTGAGGGGCTGGTGGTTGTCCGGCTGTCGTAGCTCAACATCAGAGCAACTTTAGGATTGTGAGGGCTGGTGGTTGTCCGGCTGTCATAGCTCAACATCAGAGCAACTTTAGGATTGTGAGGGCTGGTGGTTGTCCGGCTGTCATAGCTCAATATCAGAGCAACTGTAGAATTGTGAGGGCTGGTGGTTGTCCGGCTGTCATAGCTCAACATCAGAGCAACTGTAGGATTGTGAGGGCTGGTGGTTGTCCGGCTGTCATAGCTCAGTGGTAGAGCACTGGCAGCTCAAGCTAGGTTTGACTCCTGATTTTTTCACTTCCCTCTATTTTTGCCTCCTAACATTTAAATCTCTTTATTTCCAACGTGAGGCAACAAGTTCTAGCATTTAGAGTCACTGTATCTGAGATGCAGTGAGTCTGACATCTAGTGTAGTCTAGACAGTGACTCTGACGTCTAGTGTAGTCTAGACGGTTAGAACTAGGTAAAGGCTTAGTGTGGTTACTATGCTTTTGAAAATAAGAACTGCCAGATGTTATTTTGATGCTCAGAACGGGGTTTGTTCTAAACATGCCACAAACCACTCACACTTGTGACGCAACAAATGTCTGAGACATTGCCCTCGTGCTTGTACTAGGGGTTTATATAGCCATTTACAATACTGTGGAACCTCTCTATAGCAGACACCATTGGGATGAACAATTTTGTCCTTTATAGCGAGTTGTCTCTAACTCGGGGGCTTCCGGTATATTTCCGTTAGGCGTGGTACTGCGTAATTGGACTGTTGAGCACAACGTGGCTACATTTTCAGAGCTTTCCCTTGTTGTACGCTGACAGAGAAGGCTAAGCAGAGGCTAATACTATGAGTAACAGCACTAATGTAATGTCAAGTTGTTAACTCCAGCAGCGATGGTGGACAATCTTGCTGAAAAGGTTGACGAGTGTCCACTGAATCGGGGTCGTTACGTATTGTTGGCGTACAATTGGGAGCTCAAACGTGTCCGTTATACAGAGTGGCGGGGTGTCTGCTTGCTATTCAGGGGTTTCTAATGTATTGAAGTCTATGGAGAAACGGTCAAGACTCTCAGAATAGTCCGTTATGTCGTGGGTGTCCACTGTTGAGGGGTGCCGTTAAGCGGGGTTCCACTGTACTGTAAACTCAGGATGTTAAGTACCAGTGTGTATTTGATACATCGATACCTGTTAGGTCCTAAAATTTCTATCCTTGTTAGCAGATTTTCAATACAGTTCACAGTGGACCTGGTGCTTTTAAACCTTATGAAGTTGTTGTAATCTAAATAGGTACTTATATTCATGGGTGCTTATTTTCTAAGGGTGCCTATAATCCCAATTTTATGGTACGTACCTGAAGTTCATTCGTTAACTCTGAGAGACAATTACTTATGTTTCATTTTCTCCACCCCCCAGGCCCCCTACGCAGTACCACTTTGTGAAAACAGAGTACTTTTTTTTGTTGGTCACGGTGTTTCTCTGTAGCTAGATGCAGAATTAACCATGTACAATACCATGTATGCACATCGACATAACGAACTCTGAATGCTGATACTTTTACATGTGATGGTGACAATTAATGAGTGATATGTTGCAAACAGAACATGTTCAATGCCAAGTGCCTAAGCACAAGGCTACTAATCTTGATAGACATGCAGGCCAAGATGTCGGGTAGTTTTTATCCATTTAAGGTTAATGTGTACATTTTGGTATTTGTGACCCACATGCACAGCTCCTATACTTGCAACATCAAACAGTGCTGAGTTTCCTTAACTTAAAGCACTGGCTTACCCTATCTTCTAAATAGTCTTGTGCCCATACCCCACCCAGCCACCCTCTCACAAGGTAAAATGTACAGTGAACAAGGTTGAATTTCTTGGGCTGGTTGAGTTTGCAACTACATGTTGGTCTTGGGACAAGACTATCATGGTGAACGGTAGTACACCATATGTAGGGATGACCCCGAAAAAAAATGGCGGCCACATTAAAAGTGCACAAATGACACGCTCAAAATGTCTACCTTAGATTAGTCAAAGGCCTCCATGAGCCATATCAGGCATTATCCAGTGCTTCCATGGAGAGCATCGCAAAGTACCAAACTGGGAAGTCGCTAAAATGGGCAAATCGTCGATCTTTTTTACTTACTTACTTTCTTTCTTTCTTTTAGTCTAAGCCAGGCTAGCACGATAACGGCTGAAGCCATTACAACGATTTGATATGATTAAAGAGAATGGTCTGAAGTCATTTTAGTCATGCATGCTCTCAACCACAAGCATGTGTATGTACAGCGTTACATGCATTACAAGCATGTGCAGTAGATTCTGTAGTATTTCAAAGTCAGTAGTTTGGCTCAAAGTAGTGTATGCACATGTACACATTGGATATCGATTCAACATAGATGGTGAGAATCAGAAATTGTATAGCTATTACTAGCAAATGGGATAGTAGCTATATTATATATAAATAGAGCTGCTAAATGGAATTAGTGTTACAAGTATTATACCTAAGCCTTTACCTCCCAAATAGAAGCCACGATCAGATTATTTAGTAGCCTACACTTCGGAAATCCTGTATATACAGTCTGACTAATAGCTATAGGCTGTGGGCGGGGCTGCTTACATCATGGTGATGATCGGTGGTGGTGCAATCTTCCCCTCAGAGTACTACACTAAGGAAACCCTGTACAGTTTGCTACAGGGACTGGTTACAACATCGTGGTGCAATACTATGTGTAAAGTTGCTATGTTGCGTACGAGGCCTATATAGCTTTGCATCGTGTTGCTAGAAAAAGTTTTAACTCTTTCAACCGCCCTAAAGCTAAATTAAAGAAGTGATGGCTACAGCACTAGCAGCAACCAGCAGTGGGGAGTGGCTGACAGAATCTTACATCGAACAGAGCACCAAAGTGTGGCCCAGGCGAGGAAAACATATCCTGGCACAGTACGATGACCATAGTGTTGTCGTGTATCAGGCCTTCTGCCCTGAGATTGCTGAGTATGCTGTGAAGCATCAAAAGTAAGCTCTTTTAACAGAAAATCAGATCCACCAGCCCTATCTGGTATAGCCATCATACGGTAAAACCAGTACACAAATATGTGTAGCTACAAAATGATTTGTGAAGGTTTATCATTTGAGTATCTTTTCCTTTCAATTACTTTACATGTAGGCATGTATTAGGTCATAGACATAATCTTTTCGCCACTATAATATTTACAGTCATGTACTCCAGCTGTCGATTTTGTAGTAGTGAGCATACTCAGTTGACGGATATGACATATGATATATCCTTTTTTTTTTTTTGATATATGGTAGTGGTCGATGTAATATACAGCTGGTTGATAATATTAGCTCCCTTCTTCTCATGACACAAACTGAGTAAGAAATGGAGAGGAATAGCCTGGAACAAGGCTAGCCTCGTACCCAGGCTGTTCGTAGTTAACGGCCTGGGTACGAGGCTAGAACAAGGCTAGAATGTCATACTGTAGACTTGTGAATCAGACTATTGGAAATCAAAGACGTGCGCTTAAAACCTGGATGCACTGAGCGTCCACGGTATTGCAATACCATGGACGCTCAGCACTAGCAGCACCCGTGTGGTGCACCAAATTTAATAGTACTGTTGTCTATACTATGCACTATAGCTAATTTTGACTGATACTGCAGGTTTGGAGGTGACAGATTTTCATATGATCGCATGTCTTGGGTCAAGACCAACTTTATGTGGATGATGTATCGCTGTGGCTGGTGCACCAAGAAAAATCAGGAGAGGGTCTTGGCTGTTCGAATCACTCGTGAAGGTTTTGACAAGATCCTCTCCAAAGCTGTGTCTAGTGACGCTGACAAGGGATTGAAACTGAGGATGAGAGGAAAAGTTCGTCTTCAGTGGGACCCCGATCATGCTCCTTCTGGTGCCCCAGAGAAAAGAAGAGCCATACAGCTGGGACTCAGGGCTGAGGTAACTGAACATGCGTGTCTCAGCCACCCTCTTGCATGTAAACTTGAAGGGGAAATAGAAATGCTAACATTAAAGTATTGCACTACTCTAGTGTTAGCAAAATTTACTGAGTACAGTGTGTATATATGTAACATACTACTAGGGGACAATGCATAGTAAGCCAGCTTGAAAAAAAGGTTTCTGACCTCAGCAGGAAATTGCAGTATGAATGGGGGATGGTGGGGATTTGTGCCCAGTGCGAGACTATGGTATTATTGTCATAACTTGTTGTGACGATTGTATTGTTATGGTAGATATACAATGCCTGCTTTTTGTCAAAGTAATAGATAATTACTAGGCTAAGCATGTAAGAATGATTTTCTGACACTGCAGAATCTTCGTTGCTATGGAAACGAGTGGATTGTTGAGATCAAGGACGTCACTGATTTTGTCCATGAGCAGTACAGACATGTCAAGTCAAACCAGCTTGATAAGTTAATTGTGGCAAAAGAACGAGTTTACCCTGTGGCAGATATGGATATTGCTGCTCAGATAGGAGTTGATTCACAATAATAGTCTTTAGTTTCACTATGCATAAACTGAATGTAAAGTCCAATATTTGTTATCACATTGCGTTATAATTAAAACCATGGCATTGCAAGCGCAGGGATAGACTTTGTTTATGTTTCTATGCAACCATCCCTACCTTGTTTGCATGGTTAGTTTTTGGCATTGCCATCCCTACACCTTGCTGCATTCCTAATGCTTTCATTTTCATATTACAAAGACAGTAAGGGGTGGTGCTACTGTCATGAATCTACTTGACTGTAATCAGCTTGTGACTGCTATATACCTAAGCTGTGCATAAAAGGAAAGTCTGTTCATGTATTCCTGGCTAGAAATGGTTACTCCGGTACAAACATAGAGTATGAGTAGTGGCCTGGCTACGAGTTGATGTGTGTTAGTTCATTTTCTCGTGGCTATAATATACTGTATGTCTAGTGCTATACTGCCATGTCCATTTGTATCTTGGGGTGTGGCTTGTAGCCCTGAATAACAAAGTCCTCGAATCTGAAGTCATCAATCTCTTTCACCTCCCTCACCAGCTTGAGTGTGGGGAAGGGACGAGGGGTACGCTTCAACTGGGGAGGAAAAGGAAAATGTTAGATGTTGGAAAAAGGGCAAAGAAGGAAGGGACTTTCCCGTTACACCTTCTCTAACACATATTGCTGTAAGAGATTAGGTCAGACCTGTTCCTTGAGAGGTTCAATGTGGTTGAGGTAGACGTGAGCATCTCCTAATGTGTGGACAAAGTCTCCAGGCTATGTGTATGGTGGTGAGGTGAGGTGTGTTGAAGGAAGAAGGTATGTGGGCGTTAAGATAGAAGTAAGGGGGAATCCAGACATAGTGAAACCTCTTATGTGGACGCATTACTGGGATGTATGTGACAGTGAAGTGAGGGGTTGTATTGTCCTCATTCCTAGCCTCGTACCCAGGCTCCTCCCCGAGGCTACTCATTCCCAGACCTTTGCACGTTTGTTGCAGTATGGAATTTATTCAGAATTTCATACTGCAAGTAGCAAACATCTGGGGAATGGGAACGAGGCTGGGTACTAAATGTATGTGCATCAGAGGATGCATTGTACGTGTGTGTTACCTTGAGGTTGCAGATGTGTGCTATCATGTACGTGAGGAGAGAGTAGCTTGCAATGTTGAATGGAACACCCAGTCCCTGTATGTGTGTGGTAGACATTTGGATATGTAGGTAAGAAGGTTGTTGCAACAGCTACCAGATGGTATGCTCACCATGTCTGCAGAGCGTTGGTAGAGCTGGCATGACAGTTCTCCATTGCAGACATAGAACTGAACAAAGGCGTGGCAAGGGGGCAGTGCCATTTTGGACAGGTCTGGAATGAAGACAGAAGTAATAGTAGAATGGAATGGTGACATAAGCTGTGGTAACAGTGAGTGGAATGAAACGAGAAGAACCTTACCTGCAGGGTTCCATGCACTCATGATGATCCTTCGGTCGTTGGGGTTAGTCTTGATGGTGTGGATCACCTCTGCCAACTGGTCCACCCCTTGCCCACTGTAGTCTGTGTGCATGTCCACATATTCTGCACCAAAGTGGCGCCATTGGAAACCATACACTGGACCAAGATCACCTGAAGGAGAGTCGACCACTGTCTAATCACATGCAAAGCTAAAGGGCTACCATACCCACACAACACACATCTTATTTGCACTCCCTTCCAAAATGACACACCTCCCTACCCTAACCCCCCACCCACCTTCTTCCCTGTGTTTCAATCCCCTGGAGTCCAGGAAATCCCGGGAGCCATTAGCATCCCAAATGTGCACTTTTTTCTCACTAAGCTTCTTGGCATTTGTGCACCCTGAGACAAACCACAAAAGCTCCTCCGCAACCCCTCGCCAGAACACACGCTTTGTCGTCAGCAGTGGAAACTGGCCACGCAAGTTAAACCTGATGTGAAGAACCAGGTTAATATATAGGTACTTCATATGCAAATTAAAATGCTGCTACTTCATGATACAAGGTCTTTATACACTGACATTCAGTGTTTATGCAACATCCAGTTATAGGCGTGACAACCATACCATTTAAGTAATATTTATAACACACTTAGCTGACTTTAAGTGTTTTATCGCATCATCCGAGTGCACACACATTAAAGCACGCAAAGCCAGCTAAGTGTGTTATAAATGTTTTATTTCTGGTCATTATCTGTTTATTGCACACATAAGTGAACATTAAGTGATTTAATGCATAGTTTTCGACACATCTGATTGGTCAGAAGTCATGTGACCAGAAATAATCTAGGGTGACACATCTTTCACTACTAACAGAACTTGGTCTTCTTTTGGGACTCAAGTATGCCTGGACATGTCGCTACAAAACTAGTGCATGAACCACATCTCCCTGAAAAATGTAGTCCTAGATGTTATTGGAAAAGTCAATGATTGCGCATGGTGCTGAATGCACTTATTAAAAGTTGCTGTTAATTAGTTGACAAACAAAAAGCAACCTTTGTTGAAATTGACTAATCAACTAGCCCTATAACTTGAACTCTGGTTAGATGCAAGTTATTGACCATCTAGTAATAAATAAACTCTGACCTCATTTGTGCTCCAAATATGGACTTGGTACCCACACCTGTCCTGTCTCCCTTCTCGTTACCATACTCAATGATCTGACCAATCAGATCAAGATATTGGTACTCATTGTGGGTACGGGGGCAGGGAGTAGGGAGGGAGGCTGTAAGGGAATGAGTGTGAGGTAGCTTGTTAGATCCTAGTCCAGGGGCATAGACAACTTTTGAGAAGTGGGGGGGCTTAGCCTCTAGGATCGCTAGTTAGGTCAGGGAACGAGTTCTGAGGCCTCCTGCTCAAGTCTGGGAACGAGACTGCTAGGTCAGCAATTATTGCATGTGGCGTAAGTGCAAAGCAGATCCAGCTGCAACTACCCGGAGAGAGCCAAATTCATATATTTGGACACTTCTAAGCTTTGATTTTTGTATGTGTAACAGCTTATAACCTGAAAGCTGTTTTTTCCTCTCTTGATTTTCTATAATATTACATTTTGGACGTCCTTTTGGGGTAACTGCTTGTACACATAGTAACATGAGCATAAAATCTGGGGGGGCTTCAGTCCCCCCAGCCCCCCCCTTGACACCCTTGTAGTCTCTTCCGAGACCAGGTCACTCGGTCAATAGCACAACTTTAACCATTTCTCAAATGCATTTTCAAATTTAGTGTCACAACAACAAGCCAACCAATGAACAATTAGAGTGAATTAACATATTAGCCTTGTCCCCAGGCCCATGCCCAGCAAATGGAAACTGGGTAGTGGGCTGGGGACTGCAAGCAACAACAAAAAGTTGCATGGGGGCTTGGGTACAACATGAAAAGCTGGGTGGATGCTTAGGTATTGTAAGCGATAGAAGGCTGGGTGAGGCTACATGGCCAGCTTGCAAGTTTTTGGGTGCAATGTCCAGTATGAAGTGCTTCCATAACTTACTAAGACAAAATACAAGACCCTTTATATGCTATGCAACCTACCAGCTGGGTTATCAGTAGCTGTTGTCACTTTCTCGCCGTTACTCTCTTCTTGGTTCTTGCTGCTCCCTCTCTCCTCTTCCTTCCTTGTTCGAGTGACTCCTTCTTCCACCACTAAGTTCTTCAGCTGCTGCTGTTGGCCTTGCACATTGGCAACCACAGAGCTATTTTCCTCTGAACAAAGCATATCCTGAACGCCTGGTGCATTTATCGCCAGATACTGCAAGTACACTGCCAAATTGAGCTTTGGAGCGGTTTTTCCCGCCAAAACGAACTACTAAGCTGCATGTAGAATCTCGGATACGGATCGGGTCCGGGACGCGACTGGGTGCAGAGTGCAGTGGGCGGGACAAACAGGACACGTGTACCCAAAATGTGTGTGCGTGTACGTGTGCGTCTTCACAGTAAAAAGGCTGCTACATGTTCCAGAAGCAGTGATGGCAGTGAAGATGAGGAGAGTGGAGTAGGTCAGGAGGTAATATGGCTGGGGCAGTGGGCCGTATTTTAGGTGACCTTTTATACTCCATCACCATGTTGTCTCCCCTTTCACTTCTCCTCTCCTTCCTTCTCCCATCCTTTTGTTCCGTTCTCTCCTCTCCCATTCTCATTCCTTCCTCCCTGCTTACTCATGCACACACTCAGCACTCCTCTATGTCCCACAGTGATGTGGTGAGGTCGTGCCATAAACTCCCCGACTCCTCCTCTCTGGATACCGAGAGAAAACTGCAAAGAATAGCCACACAGGGAGGTATGCTGTTTAGTAGCCTAGAATGTAATGTATTATGAAAAGACCCCTTTCCAAGCCTCTAGTTCCCATGACTAGTGGGATGATTTATCATGGGGCGAGCCTGAACGAGCAACACACTACTGGTTTACTAATTAGTCACTACCTTCTGTTTAAACCAAATTTCAAATCGCATAAGTAGCTAAGTCCTCACCAGAGATAACCAAGTACCACATATGCCAGCCATTTCTCTAGCCAGGGCAGCTAATGTAGCTACACATGCATGGACTAAGCTTTACACTGAAATCACGAGCTGAATTTCTGGTGTTTATGAGTGTTCTTCATGCCATGTTGGCTCTTAACTGAAGCGACTTCAACCACTGTCCATATTTGTATCGCCTGCGAGTGGCCTGCCGTTGATGGTCGGTAGAAGCACAAACCAGAATTATGTTGCCATGCGTGCTTCAACTTCAGTTGTCTTTGCTCTGGGTCGCCGACACTGCACTCTAGCAGTAGCCCTCACATGCTTCATGCACAAGATCGATCTTCGTAAAATATTTGAATGCACTCATTTATAATTTACAGTATATGGCCACAAGCAAACAAGCATACACGTACGTACGTATACACACACATGCGCAATGCAGTCTCGCTAGTGTAGGGCTCGCTCAGGCTCGCCCCAATTAGAGATCAAGGAATATCAAGCAATCACAGGGCGCACATTAAGATGTTCAGCAAGAAATGCCTCTCTCTTCCCCACCTTCTGTCTGGCTGTAATCATTGTACAATGTATTATGTCACATCAATGTGCTAAAACTCAGCACTGACCTCCATCCTTAGCACTCAACCTCTAATATGACATAATGTCATGGAAACTAGGTGCTCAGAAGGACCTATAAGCACAGAGTTGAAAAATTATGCCAAAAAATGGAAGTTGCTTCTTATCCTCCACCCTTCCCTCCTCCTTCCTCCCTCCCTTCCTCCCTATTGGTACTCATGTATATAGTTGTACAGCTGTTCAATGCAGTCAATAAGCAGCAGAAAGAACTTGAATCAAGACTAAAAGAAGCTGGACCTTCAGAACGAAAGAAGGCAAAGGGTTAGTGTGACTTTGTATTCTATCAGTGCTAAAGGTCCCTGATGTTTACCAAGAGTATGTATGTATATTGTTTTTCTCCTGTTCAGTGATGTCATCAATTGATAAAGGGAGCTTTATTGATATGCTAAAAGGAGGGACCAAGACCCGCAAGCAGGCAACTCAGGTAGTGGTTGCTAAGTGACAATAAGTGTTGTGAGTAACCTAATCTCTAAGAGACTGAATAACAACATTGAAACGAAAGAAAAAACTAACCTTGTAGAGACTTCTGGCAGTAATTATTAGTGTGTTAGCTAAGGCAGTTCATAAGCCCATAGTCTATACCCATAGTCTCATTCCCAGACTTGGCCCTAGAATGAAGCTAGTTCTGAAGTCTGGAGTTGAAAGGATTAATGTTTAGACTTCTGCATGTTACCGGGGTACCTAATCACCCATATGCATATCTGGTATATAAGCAGATATTGCAGTGATAATTAGTAATTCTGTTGATCACGTTATTTGTCTTAAGCAATCATTTTTCTTTATCGTATCCACTAGCCAAGATCAGAGGATCGGCAACCATCTTGGAGTATTCTGAGAGAGGACTACATGAAGGGGTCAAAGTTCAAGGACTGGGACAGACAGAGTGACAGTGACCAATCAGATGATAGCAGTGATGATGATTAGTTGTGGTATCTATGTCCTACCCAGGCAATCTCACCCCAGTGTTTGTTGCTTGCAGTACTAATGTCTGGGAAGACCTTGTAAGTTGTGTACTGATGTCACGATGATGTCATTTTTATTGAAGGTTAAGCTGTACATGTGCGTCAAGTGGATCTTGGCACATCAAAACAGTCTTTCAGCAGGAAGTTGACAGTAGTATGGCAGTAACTCGAGTTTGAGCTTATCTGGTGTCCAGCTTCTACCTACTGGCCTGGTCCCATACTTAGACTTTCAGGGGGTGGGGCCTCAAACAAGGCTACTGCTGGCCTGGAAAACAATATGTACCAGTCCATTCTTATGACAGTGAAAATGGCTGGGGTGAGGTAGCCTGAGTACCACCTGTGTCAATGATCACTTTTTTAAAGCACTTGTATAATGAACTGGATCATGCAGTACGTGATTGTAACATTATACAATCTATTTGTCAAATATCAGTTACAGAGATTAAAATGATCGGAACACACCGATAAGGATTACTGCGATATATAATTATATTGTTATAATGATCACTGATATATTATAATCATCACAGTGATTGTCCAATGTCCTTAAGAGTACCGGACATACCGGACATACCAGCACTTTTGCTGCTTAGTTGACACTGAAATACAACCGAGTCCTGGTATACCATGTCATTGACCATTTTCTGAAGGCAAAACAGTTCAAGCTTGCCACACGAAGGACCAACATTGATATTACCAGGAACCTGATGTAGATAGGTGTCCAGTCGCATACACTGGCTCTCTCCATTGTGTGGGGAGAGGTAGGAGGTGGGGAATGGGCGCCTAGTAGTAAAAGGAGAGAAACGAGAAGAGGTAGATTTTGCTTTCAGAAAATCTTCACGATGCTGATCTGATGGATGTCTGGGAAGGGACTTACTGGTGGAATGATGCCTACTGATTTCCACTTGCCGCATCAATCTTACCTCTAAATCATTCGAAGGGAGGAATGGCCACTGGAGCTGGTGGTCCTTCTCGCTGGCCACCTGATGGAGGTAGATCGACATGTGTGTCCCCTTTCCCATACCAATCCCATTCAGGTGGATGGCAAGACACATCTTGTAGCCGTTGAAGACGTAGAAGGGAGGTGAGTACCACACAAGCCCCGACTCTTTTTGCATAGTGAAACTGGTTATTCTGAATGTGGCTGGTTTACCACTGGTGGTCAACTGGACTCCACCTGAACACACACTAGCAAGCTGTGTTTTGATACACTCAAGTGCTAACACTTGGGCCGGATCTTGAATTTGGTGGAAATATCCCAGCTCTGTCATAAGCGTCTTACTTGTGTGCTCACTCTCAACCTTCATGGATTGAATGTCATGTTGAGCAGCTTTCAAATTCTCTTGCGTCTCTTGTAACAGGTTTCTCACGACCTCGTTCTGCTCTTCCAAGCCTTTGATGTCGGCTCTTAGTGACTTTGTCTCCCCTTTCAGCTGCTGTAGAGCATCCACCACATGTTGGTTCTGGCAGAGAGTGATGTGACTTTGCAAAACTTTCCGAGATACGGGAAGGCTTTTGCATCCATAGTCCGAAAAAGGGCATTCAACTAGTACATTGGGGCATTCATTTTCACAGTGATTCTGCATATCCTTTCGTTTCAAGATTCTGCCACATTTGTTCTCACAATTCACTGGATATTCCAAACACTCACTAATGTGTTCAGTAACAATCGACTCATAGTTAGAAGAATACTGGCAATACTCACACTCAACTTCTCGAAGCCGACAAGTTGCTTTGAGATGATGTTTCAACTCTTGTTTCGTTAAAGTTACTCCGCACTGATTGGGACAATCTTGCACAACGTACAGACACTTTGATGTGAGGTGTTTATCAAGCTCTGACAAACAATCCTCCCACTCACATCCGCTGTCACTGTTGATGCATTTCACTTTCATTTCTCGTACCTTTCTCTCGAGTTTCTTGTCCCGGATGTGAGTGAAGTGTGTCCCACGGCAGTGCGGGCATGTCGGGTGAGAGTGAAGCCAGTGGCTGATGCAGGAACCGCAGTAGTTCTGTCCACAGCATTCTG
Source organism: Agelas oroides (assembly GCA_949130485.1). Taxonomy (NCBI): domain Eukaryota; kingdom Metazoa; phylum Porifera; class Demospongiae; order Agelasida; family Agelasidae; genus Agelas; species Agelas oroides. The sequence continues at coordinate 7,718,211 of OX422188.1, forward strand.
TGAGGTGAGGTTCTCGTAAGGCCTGCATGGAAGAGATGGCAATAGATTACTGTGGAACTCCCCTGACGCAAACACCCTTGGGACCCAAAATTTGTCCTAATTGGTTAGGTATTCTAAACTCAATTTTAGGGTATGTGAGTAAATTCCAATCTTAGCGATATTCATAGCACACATGCCCAGTAAAGCAGGAGTCTCAAACCCAGACCTCTTTGGGGTAGTCTGGGTTTGAGACTACCTAGTTAGCAACAACCCTGCATATTCCTGGATGAGGAAAACAGACTTAGTAGCCTGTAAGTCCTGCCACATTTTTACTTGAACCACTCGTGAAGATTTGGGACTTATTCTCCTTGTGTCTTGATTGACAAAAGTGTCTGATCATAACAAGAATGTCCTTAATTTCAGGGTGTCCTTTAAGTACAGCAGCTGTAAACAAGAGCTCCAAACTATAAGCCACTCACTTTCAACATGGTGAATATTGGTTGATAAGCTGTTATCAGAAACTTGCTATATAGGTATGTTAAAGCCAATTAGTCACCTGTTGTACAGGGTGCATTTAATTTAGATTGATACTACAACCATAGATAATAGAGATGTCTCTATTATGTAAGCTGCAACTAATAATAGGGCGTTATCAGCTAGCTACAATGAGCCGACTTAATTAGCTGACCATGTTTGGGTTACCTTGCATTTGAAATGCATAACTTCAGAATTAGTAGTTCTTGAGTGTTTGTCATTTGAGAAAAAGGTCAAGTATGTATCAATTTACTAGCAAATGTTTTGTATTAATTAACAGTCACATATGGCAACTATGGTAACTATAAATTTGCTGCCAAATTATAGGCTGACATTTGTCATTATGATGCTGACCAGAAATTAGATTGCCAGACAGAAAAAGTATCATTTTCATTCGCAATGAAGCTAATGAGAGTGCCATTGCAACATTGAACGATGATCCTGCATTGCTCCAAAGTTACAGAAGGGAGGTGGAGAGGTGGGGAGGGGGGGGGGGGGGGGGGGGGGAGAAGGAAGGTAGCTAAACCAGATAGGCATCTTGATTCTAGTAAGCATCCCAATTAGCCACTCAGTTGATAAACTGGGTGAACAACATCTAAAATCACTTCACCCCTGGTAGACGAAATATTGACTGTGCTCCGTCCTAATGTAAGTGGCTCCTAGTCACACCTATTTCGTGTGACTATCACAATGATAACTAACATTGAGAATCTATACCAGCCCTACAGCACTACAACATTAGACGGAGGGAGGGTCTGGAAATGTGTAATTCCTTCGGATCTCATTCATGATTGCATTCTGCAATTCATCCTAAACTGCAAAAAGAGTATTGCTTACGAACAGTACTGATTCACCTGGTGATTACTGTAGTTACGCACGACCGTAATGTAGGTCCATTTTTTCTTTTTTATATACATATATACAACTTAGCTGCATTAATATTACTAACCATAAATGTACTATGATAAGTTTCTTTTTTGTACAACACTATCTGTGCTGCCGTCTTATGAGCCTAGCTGGCTTGCTGTCCTAGGGACAAGACGTAAATTCATTCATTCATTCATTCATTCATTCATTCATTCATCAGTTTTCTACCTTGGCACAGATACTGCAGGTGTATTCCTCCGGTAGTGGAACAACAAACGTGCAGTCGTACCCTCCGAAAGAGGCGGTAGTAGCTGGATCTGCCGACTTTTGCTCTGACGACATTGCGACTCGATCGCAGGGGACCCATTCTATGCGTGGGACGGCAAAGTTCAAAGGCAGTTCACACTACGCATGCGCAATTTCAGCCAGCCCCCCCCCCCCCGATATTAAATGTTCGCTTCCAGACTTCATGATCCACTACAGCTGGTTGCAGTACGTCTTGTAAATCCACAAAAACCGTGCGTAGTGACGAGGCTAACCTCCCACTGAGAATGCTTAGAAATGGCAAAGCCATTGCGTGCTACAGGCTGTGCTTGATCTTAGTTTTGTCACCATTTAGAACAAATCAAAACTGCAACAGTACTTTCATCAGATTCTGTAATCAGTGTTTGTAGTGAAAGAACTTTAGTATGGCATGGATGGTCCATGTCCATACTAAACAAGACACAATTGATCATGTTCTAGGCATGGATGGTCCATGTCCATACTAAACAAGACACAAATGATCATGTTCTAGGCATGGATGGTCCACGTCCATACTAAACAAGACACAATTGATCATGTTCTAGGCATGGATGGTCCATGTCCATACTAAACAAGACACAATTGATCATATTCTAGGCATGGATGACATATTCTAGGCTAGAGTACACCCATAGTAAGAAACAAAAATGCCATCCAAACCTGAGCTCAAGTAGCTTAGTAATGTGAAGAGTTCATTACAGTGATAAACTCTAAATTACACCTAGTTAACTTCTACTTGGCTAATTTCATACTAGGAAATAAACTCCTGGTTTATAATTAGGTATCGTGTTGGAAAATTGCCTTAAATCCATGTTTGGTGGATTAGTTTGGAGGATTAGTTTGGAGAAAATTAACCCAAGAAAACTTTCTCCAGTTTTTTTTTGCCACACACAGATTGTGGGAAGAGTATACAGGTAGCCTCGTACCCATGGGGAGTTCCACAAACCTTACATTAATAGCAGTTACTGTTGTTTTATATAACAATTACTACAACAAACATGTATGTACAACAGCATAATAATAAGAATAATAATTGCATCCACCAACAGATTCCTAATAATAGTCTCATTATCTATTTATAGCAACAATAACAATTTTACATAACACTAGTACAGAATAGGTGTTGAAAAATAGAGCTTGCATCAAAAATTGGACGTTATAATACCGTGTGGGACTAGAACTGTTCTGCCAGGACATCGCATATTACTTTGGTGACTAGCTCGTGAGATGTCCGCACTGTTAGACGATACATCTGGAAAAAGGAGGAGGAAGGAGAAAGGAGATACAGGATTATCATGCAGGATGAAAGCTACAGATATGCAACTCTACAAGTGTACTGCGCTCCAAGGCCTTCTGCCTCCATTTTTTTGATCGCTTGCAATATGTAAACAAAACAAAACAAACAAACAAACAAACTGGGGGCAGGAAAGACCTAGGAACTAAGCTAGAGCTACTACCGGTACATAATCTACGAGCCACGATACTTGGCAAAAAAAGGAATAGAGCTGGAACTGGGGCTGATCAAAATTGAAACTGCAGGTATAACAGTAGGGTGATTTCTACCAACCAATTTGTGCAGACTAAAAGGTTTACTTGACTGCCATTAGAGTATCAAAGATATCAAAAAGATCTGTGATCTATATTTACTACCCTCCGTCTCTGCTTCTTACCTGGGTTTGTATGTTTGGTTCAAGTCGTAGCAGGCATCCCACTAGCATGGACTTTGTGTTAATCACACCAGCCGAGACAAGGTTGTCTGGGTTGGGGTCAATGCCTGTTATCACCGAGATACCATAGCCTAACAGCTATGGGGAGAGAAGACAAGGTGAGGTGGGGAGGGTGGGAAGAGAGGGAAGGAAGAGAAGGGAGGGACAAAAGGAGGGAGGGAAGTAGGAAGAGAGGAGGAAAGGAAGAAACAAGAGAAAGGGAGGGAGGAATGTGACATGTTTTCAATAATTGTTCACAAGGTCCAACTTTAAATCACAGGTACTCACTTTGGAGCTTATTGCCTCCTTATCCATAGGAAGCTTGGCTGAAAAGATCCTCTGAGATTCTTGAGAAGGCCTGTGGGGAGAGAAGTAAGGGCAAAGGGAGGGGAAGGAGGAGGGAGAGAGAGAGAGAGAAAGGAAGGAGAGGGAGAGAAGGAAAGGAAGGTGAGAAAGAGGGAAAAAGAAGAACGAGAGTAAACCCAATACATGCATTGTTTTCATTTCCAATGCAGGAAGCCCTGGTACACACCAGCAAAGAAGCACACCAAATGTGTTGTGTAGATGTACAGTGCTTGTCTCATTCCCAGACCAGTTAATGGTCTGGGAATTAGACTGTAGCTATACAGTCACCTTCTCCCTCCCCCCCTCAACCTCTCATACAGTCACCTTCTCAACCTCCCCATCCTACACTATTCCCAGAACTAAAACACACCCTGAGAGTTGCTTCCATCTTTTGAAGAAGTCCTGTGAAGTCATGGTGGTGGGCTCACAGAACTTGTTTATCATCACGGGCAGTTTCAGAAGAAGATGGTGGGGAGTGCCACCCACACTGTGTCAGTAGAAAGGATGGGGGAATGATATATAGTGAGTGTGTGTGTGCATGTAATGTAGGTATAGTGTGTGTGTGTACGTGTGGAGCAAGTAAGGGGGGGGGGGATTAGAGAGGGGAGGGTATTTGTGTGAGGGAAGGGAGGGATGGTGTGCATACAGACAATAAAGGGAGTAAATGTGACGTGTGACGTGTACATGTACATATACAAGGTCATGTAAGGCGGAGGGTGGAGGGTGTGTGCAGGTGAAGGTTGTATGGCGGAGGGTGGAGGGTGTGTGCAGGTGAAGGTTGTATGGTGGAGGGTGGAGGGTGTGTGCAGGTGAAGGTTGTATGGTGGAGGGTGGAGGATGTGTGCAGGTGAAGGTTGTATTGTGGAGGGTGGAGGGTGGAGGGTGTGTGCAGGTGAAGGTAGAGTGGGAAGTATGCGTCATATAGTACAAGTATGTATGTATGTACTGTGTATGTGTATGATGGGCTCGCACAGTGTTAACAGATCTTGGTAGCTTACCTAAACTTGATGTCGAGCAGTGGAGGCTGAAAGAACACATTCTTACACTCCATGTTCATCACCTGTTGCACCTGAGCTCCTGCTGCAATGGTAGACTCCATTGGCTTGGACTGGATACTCAGGTGTGTGGAGGGTCAAGGACAACACTCGGACTGCTAGGGCTACTGGCAGTCTGTACACACACGTTAGGACTAGGGGGGTTGTTTACAGGTACAGCTTGAAAGGTCTCCTTGCAACCGAGGAGGTAGGAGGAGAGAGGAGGGAGAAGAGAGGAGGGAGAAGAGAGGAGGGAGAAGAGGAGGGAAGGGGAGACAAAGAATGGTGTAACACAAAAAGGAGGAGGAGGTACACTATAAGGATATCATTTTCTAGCTCGCCCGGTGTAGTGAAGGTTGCGCTAAAGTCAACAAGGGCTGAATGTGACTTGTTACCAAAGAACACTCCAAATCGACCTGCAAATAATTGGGAGAGTTTACCAATAACTCACAACACTACCACCACCTGCAACACATGTATGTATAAGCCTCATTCATAATGTACAACTGAAAAGGTGGGGAAGAGCCTAGGAGCGAGGCGACTACGTACATGAGACCATGAGCCCCAGGTACGATAGTGTAGATATGTGGCAGTCCCGTGTAGAAATCGAAGGTTATTCTGTAGCGTATTTCGATCGCATCGCTGCGTTCAAAGCGCCGTATCGCTGAACTTCTGTTAAGGGTGGGGCTCATACTTGCTTCGTAGATGCATGAATATCTAATGAGTTTACGAAGCATGTATGAGCGCCGCCCTTCACGGAAGTTCAGCAATACCACGCTTTGAACGCAGCGATGCGATCGAAATACGCGACGGAATAACCTTCGATTTCTACACGGGACTGCCACATATACATGTGAATTACGAGGCCACCAAAGCTGTAGGCACTTCTATTACAAGCCCCCAGGCACTAACTACATGTGCATTACAAGGTACATATGTACACTACAAGAGGAAGGAGATTCAAAAGAAGTGGGAGAAGGCCACAGGCCACTCACACTACAGGCCACTGGCACTACAGGCTCTCTTACCCAGGTTTTTCTTGAACTCAGACTTCACTCCAATCTGGAGAAGGTCATTCTCATAGAGCACACCATTGTTTTTTGTGAGGAATCTTTGGTACGTGTGTGAAGGGAGAAAGAGGAATTGGTCATAATATACATACATGTACACACGCACGCATGCGCACGCACGCACGCGCGCGCACGCACGCACGCACGCACACACACACACACACACACACACACACACACACACACACACACACACACACACACACACACACACACACACACACACACACACACACACACACACACACACACACACACACACACACACACACACACACACACACACACACACACACACACACACACACACCTCATATATCCCTCGTCAGCACCAGGGGTCAGTGAGGGTGTGGTGGAGGGTGCAGTCCCAAGATCAAAACCTAACCCAGGCGCACTGAAGACATCTCCCAAGAGGTCTCCAGTAGTCTGAGCAGGTGCGGGCTGGGAAGGTTGGACAGGCAGTTGGACAGGCGGCTGGACAGGTGTCGCTGCTGGGGTCGTGGAAGGAAGAGAGAGAGAGAAGTAGAGAAGAAATAAAGAGAGAGAAGTGGGGAAGGAGGAGAGAGAGAGAAGTATGAAAGGAAGGGAGAGACTGCATGCTCAAAAAACATATTCCATCCTTGTCTAACAAATATATTCTAACATTTATGCTCAAGCAAACTATGTACAGGCAAAATGTTACATGCAGCAGAGAGTTACATCAGAGACGTTGCGGAGCCAAGAACCTAGGCTAACACCAAGGCAATTCTAGTTTGCCAGTACTATATATTATCACGTGTACTCCTACCAGTGACAAGTGGTGATGAGAGAGGCCCATTGGCAAGTGGATTGACCCCCAATGGTTGTGGTACTGCTGTTGTTCCTTCTCCCGCAGACTCCTCACCTCCCCCTCCTCCTTCACCCCCTCCCTCTCTGGCTTCCTGGTGTAGCTTAGCTGTCCAGGGAGCAGTCTGATAGAGCTTTGCAAGGAGAGACGACTCACGGTCTGGAAACGGAGGCATCTCCTCCAAAACTGTGGCCTGCAGGGGAAAAGAAGTTGACTTTGTTACGGTGGGTGCTAATTAGAACTGTGACTTAATAGAGTTGAGAGCTTGGTTTGTTATGTGATGGCTTACAAGATCTAATGTTTTTCAATCAAGCACAAACGTGCATGCACACATACATACCCACACCCCCACACACCCACACCCACACACCCACACACCCACCCACCCACACACACCCACACACACACACACACACACACACACACACACACACACACACACACACACAGAGGAGGCAGTGAGCATACCAGTACATCGGTAGTAGTGATGGTGGTTAGTTTGAGGTACTCTGTTGCTCTCTGTTGGAGCTCCTGGTTGGCGTTACGAGACTGTGAGTCTGAGCTGAGGACCTGGGAGAAGGAAGATGGAGGAATATCTTGATTATATCACATGTTCTCATTTGTTAGTGGATGTGTTGATGTCGCTGGGTAGCTTCCTACCTCCTGTATTTGTGGTTTGATTTCCGGGAAGAGATTGATGAACTTGACATAGGTGGAGAGCAGCAGGGCTCGTGTGGAGGCCGAACAGAGGTGGAACTTGGAATGGAGGAGCTGGAACTGGATCAGGGGACTGGAATGGGAACAAGACACAATACACAATATAAATTGGGCTCGATGTACATGTGTACATGTACAAGCAACTCAAGTAGACTCTGAGTGTCTGCATTCACCACCAGACCAAAGTCATGCTATGATAATACCTGTAACATGATGTGCTATGCAAAGTAAACGAAGTAGGTGTCTGAGTTAGATATATTCTGCTAGCTGCACAACAGACCTTGATCGTGGGTCTCCTGCGATGAGGTTTCCAAACTCTCCCAAGATGTAACCGCCCACTTTGATCATGTTTTCATGACATGCAGGGGCTTGCAGGGCCTGGGAGAAAGGGAGCGGGATGAGGGTGTGAGAGAGAGAAAAGGGGAGTGGGACGAGGGTGAGAGAGAGAGAAAGGGAGTGTGACGAGGGTGAGAGAGAGAGAGAGAGAGAAAGGGAGTGTGACAAGGGTGAGAGAGAGAGAGAGAGAGAGAGAGAGAGAAAGGGAGTGGGACGAGGGTGAGAGAGAAAGAAAGGAAAATTTATTGATAACATTGTTGGCCCTCCTAATCTGACATGCTGCTACTGTATCAGGAACTGAATGCAAAATTTAAAGATTGTGATATGTCTGCATTTTGGGGATAAACAAAACATTGAAGATTGTTCAAGCTACTTAGGAGAAGCCAGACATAAGTCTACAATGACACACCCGACCTGCTTCACTACAACACGCCAGCCTTTGTTACTGCATAGCACAGCTGAGCATACACATGTAAAATTACAAGCGCCAAAAAGATAGCGCATGCAAACAAGATCACGATCTTGCATTCATTAGATCGACACACACATTCAATTCCTGATACACTGTATTTAGTCACTCAGGTGGTGTGTTCATTGTTTCATAGTTCCAGCTAACTACATGTTCAGTGTAGAAAAGCACTCTGTGCTTGCACCAATAGTCAAACATTTCCACGCTGTAAATATGTACGAACGACGATATCAATGAAACATCTCTCAATAAGACAGCTCTAGATGTTACATAAAGTCTGAGCTGGACAGGACAAATTTCGGCCAATACTGTCTTCAAACATTAGGGCATAGGAAATCACTGGGTAAATCTTAATTGTCGACTGGGGCTAAGAATATGAGACCCTCCTCTCACCTCAAAGCAGGTTTTGGCAGCGTAGCCCTGCACATCTTGTCGGTTGATGACGATCTGGATGATGCGATACCACACCTCCTCGCTGATGTAGTCACCTGCCAGCCGAATGAGATTGAGAATGGTGTCCACGTACCATGTGTAGTCCTGAGCAAACTTCTCAGCAAGAATAGCAATCTTCAACACCTGGTGAAGGAGGAGGAAAGAGGGAGGAGTCACACGTAGGAAGGTGAGCAAGGAAGAATGAGGAGGGAGGGGAAGGAAGAGGAGGAAGGAAAGCAGGTATGTTTGTAAGGTGTAAAAGAGAGGGTCGCAGAGTAACTGAAGGATAACTTTAATGAAACTATACAGTGGAGCGTGAATAGTACCTCACTAGAAACACAACACACGCAACATGGCCTCCCCTCCCTAAATGACACACAGACACACCAGTGTCTCCCTAATGGAGTAGTCAGCCTTCTCTCTCTCTCTCTCTCTCTCTCACACACACACACACACACACACACCAGTGTCTCCCTAATGGAGTAGTCGGCCTTCTCAAGGTATCGCAGCAGCTCCTCAACAATGGTCTGAGCGTTGGCGTGGTCGCACATGGCATAGAGCAGGTCAATGGCTCGCTGACGCACACTAACATCCCGCTCCGTCTGAGGGACAGAGAGAGAGGAGATATGGCAACGTATTTCACAACTGTCATGACTCAGTTGCTGATGCCGAGAGAACATGAAACAGAAGACACTCCTCCCAGCATCAACAGTTGTAAATTTCATTATTTCACCTACATGTATAGGACACGATTTTTCACATACAGTGTACATACATGCATAAAGGTGGGATTTAGCATAGGGCATGCTATTTCCAACCATGTGTATACATGTAGGCAGGATTTAGTGTTAGAGTGTGCTATTTTCTACCTCTATATACACTTTCGCTGGTCCCGAATATATGTTTCAAGGTGTCCAGAGTACATGTACACTGTACACGTATGTATCATAAGATTCCTCCTCCCAAACATAACGCATACACATTTATGTCATCGTAAAAATGTGTTGCGAGACCCCCTCCCTCCCTTCCCCCCTTCTCCCTCCATTCCTTCCTTCCTTCTTTCCCTCCCTCTCCCTCTGTTCCCCTCCCCTCCCCTTCCCTCCCTCCCTCCCTCCACTCTCCCCCCACTACACACATTCAAAGCCTTCATGACAATGTCCTGGTGTTTCTTGACAGCCTCTCTGGATAGTTCAGAGATGGCGAGGTGGCTGAGCGCCTCCAGAGAGAGGTAGCGCATGTTTGTCTCCTTGTGAGTGAGGAACCCACCCAACAAGTTGCATGCACGCACCTGAAGACTGGGGTCGCTGTGTGGAGTGTGTGGATGTGTGGGTGTGTGGAGTGTGTGGACGTGTAAGAATTTGGAGTGTATTGAAGGGCAACATGATGAACTACATTGTCATATTTAACACACCTATGCAAGAAATGCTGAACTCAAAACGACTCTTTTACCCACTCCTCACATCCCTCTCACCCCTTCCACCCACAACCGTCTCACCCATGTTTCCCACCCCCTCATCCCTCTCTCACCCCTGGAAGTGAAGGATGAGGTTTATGCCCTCAAAGAGCACAGCATGTTTGGCATTTGAGTGCTGGATCTTCTTCGACTTATTGGGCTCCTGAGCTCTGTTCAAAACTGCTTCCAATGACTCACTGAGGCGAGCACGCACCACTGCATCATCTGTGTGCATGCGGAGGTGGGGCTCTGCTAGAATGAGGTTCTAATTAGTGCACACTAGATTATTACTGGAAACAAAGTGCTAGCTATAAGATAACATCACAATAAAATTCACCATACCATCATACACAACAAACTGAGGTTTTGGGTGCATCATACTCATAAGCATGTCAATAGTTGCAGGAACAGGTGGTAATACGCAATGATTCCCACAAATGTCGGATCAACTGGAAAGAATGGCACTGGAAATCCAGATTAGCGTTAAAGCATATGTGACAGTCCCGTGTAGAAATCGAAGATTATTCCGTCACGTATTTCGATCGATTCGCTGTGTTTGAAGCGCCGTATCGCTGAACTTCCGTGAAGGGCGGGGCTCATACACGCTTCGTAGATGCATGAACAGCTAACGAGTCTACGAAGTGCGTATGAGCCCCGCCCTTAACGGAAGTTCAGCAATATGGCGCTTTGAACGCAACGATGCGATCGAAATACGCAACGGAATAATCTTCAATTTCTACACTAGCCTCGTACCCAGGCCGTTAATTAGGAAAAACGGCCTGGCAACTTCTCCGAGTTCAAACTGTTGACTTCCGCTGCACTGGAGTTGTCAGTACCAATCAGATTTCAGAACACTTCACGTGACAGTTGTACAGAATTTTAATTGCGTCATAAATGCATCACAGTATTAATATACCCGTCCCGTGGTACCGCTAGCGCTTGGAATGACGCTTTTGTTCGAACTCCTTCCGTTGACTTGTGTGCAACAACTACAGTGCCTGCGGACAAAACGGATTCTTTATAAAAAAGGACCAGTTCGAGAGTAGCAGTGTCAGGTACTAGTTTAGTACTTACTGTCAGTCGGACACATCGACATCGGTGAGCAAGAGCGAGTCTACTGCAAGCAGTTCGTCTACAGATGACAAGTAAGACAGTAACAATCCAATATAAGCCTGTAACGAGTCTACTGGCAACAACAACGCGCTTGCACAATTACGAACAGTCACGTGGCTACGATTAAATATCACATGCATTATCCAATATTCATGGCTTGTATGGGTGCAGCTGTAATCTTTTCACGTCACATCCGTATACAGTTTGAACCCGGGTAAGTTGCCAGGCCGTTTTTCCTAATTAACGGCCGGGGTACGAGGCTATTTCTACACGGAACTGCCACATATATAGGTAGGGTAAGGGTCAGAGATGGGCAGGTAAACAGATTTCTGGTGCCGTTTATTCTGGTTGATCCGTATGTTGCCCATCTCGAGTGTGCCCACATGCACTATGCAATGGCACGTGTGTGCATGCATGCTTGACACAATGTGCTGACCGGGTATGGGGAAGCACTGCAGTAGTCTCATGAGCTTGACAGTGAGCCAGGGAGCCGGGACAAAGTAGTATGTGTAGTCCTGCAGGTCTGAGTGGCTGGCCATCACAATCTGTTTAAGTGATCAATGAACCAGTCAAAAGGCAGGTGTGGGTATGTTTGAGTTTGACTACAAAAAACATTCAACTGTGACCATTTTGTTTGTCACTATGCACACTCTTGTCACTCCGATGGTACCCCCACACACTACACACCCACCCACCCACCCACCTACACACTCACACACACCTACCCACACACTCTCACACACACACACACACACACACACACACACACACACACACACACACACACACACACTCACACCCACCTTGGACAGTCTAGTCACAGCTATTGTGACCATTTGTCACCATGCACACTCTCGTCACTACCATGGTACTCTCTCACACACCCACCCACACACACACACACACACATACACACACACACACACACACACACACACACACACACATACACACCCACCCACCTTGGACAGTCTAGTCACAGCTATTGGTACACACTCGCTGAACCCCAGTTGGTTGATGTGAGCCAGCTCCTCAAGGAGGCTGCACGCAGATGTTACCACACCCTGAAGGGGGGGGAAGGGAGAGGGAGAGGGGGGAGGAGGAAAGGAGAGGGAGGGACAGGTAGGAGAAGAGGAGGGGGAGGAAGAGAGTGTGGAAGGGAATCAGAAAAAAGAGGAAGGGAGAGAGGGAGGAGGGAGAGAGGAGGAGGGGGAGAGAGGGAGGGTGGATGGAAGGGAATCAGTTGCTAAACCACCCACTGTCATGGGACTTGAGTTAGTGTTCTTACAAAAGTTCTCCTCCCCCTACCTCCCTCCACCCCCTCACACTCTCACCAAATGTCGGTCATTCAATAATTGTACAATCCTGGCCGCATGGCTGTCGATGGGGACTGCCTTTGGGTTGGTTCGCAACAGCCGCAAAAGACACAGGGCAGCCGTCTGCTTCACACCCTCAGTTGTATCACTGTGCAGGGAATACACAGAGTTGAGTATTTGGCTTATACAAATCTGTATACTTGGCCCACATATTATCTCAGCATACTCTCAGTAGATGTACTACCGGTACTCAGTATACTTGGCCTGTATAACTCAGTATACTACTCACTATATCTGATCTGTATATCGCATTCTAGTGTAACTTAGTACTGTGACACAAAGTGGTTTATTAGATACTGGCATCGTTTTTTTTTTAAATCGGTTACGAGGGGAAGTCCCCCTTTTTTTTGTCTCCCCCCCCCCTTCATGGGCTCAATATAGCTAAAATAATGTACCCAGGCCTTTGATGTGAGCCTTTGTCCCTCCCTTCCCCTTCCCTGAGCTCTGTAGCAAAACTAAACTACCTTCATCCCCCCCCCCCCCAACTGCCCTCCAACGTACGGAGAAACAAGCAGTGGTGCTACATCCTTTCCCAACTGTTCGGCCATGTCTTGGCTGGCAATGTTGGCAACACACTGCATTGCTAGAGTGTTGAAGATGGGATTACGGGATTCAAGGTCATGTCGAATGGCCTGGATGATCAGCTGCAGAAGGTCATGAGTCTCTCCAATCAACACTGAGACAAAGAGGTAGCCCTGAGGAGAAAGAAGAAGGGGAGAGAGAAGGGAAAACGGTGAGTTGCAGTCTGATAATGTGTGTACACATAACACTGTCTCGTAATAACCACACAATGACTTGAATCTGGCCTTATTTGGTAATTCACCAGGAGACAGGGACACGGAAATTGACCAAGACAAGTGATCCAACATATACATACCCAAAACAATTCAATGCAATCTAGAAATACATACCGAGAGAGAGGCGTCAGATACAGTAACTAGAAACGTATCATACGGCAGGTACATGTACATTCTGTCATCCTACCCACACTGTAGATACATATCCAATAGCAGGCTCACAGGGTTTAAACTAGAAAATGTAGAACATTGTGGGGGCGAGCCTGAGCAAGCTGATACAGGATATTATGTCACTGATGAGTGATGTAACACATCAAGTCAATCATCCTCCTACATGCACATCCATTTACCATTCACAGGGGGCTTTGAAGTGCTTTTGCTTTCTGGTTTAGTAATTTGTCATGGCATATAGCATGATTTGTCACTATAGCCAAATTTCAAAACACACAAGTAGCTAAGTCCTCACCCGAGATAGCCAAGTATCACATATGCCAGCCATTTCTCCAGCCAGGGCAGCTAATGTAGCTACACATGCATGGACTAAGCTTTACGATGAAATGAAATCATGAGCTGGATTTCTGGCGTTTATGAGTGCCGTTCATGCCATGCATGACTTGCTCTACCTGAAGCAACCTCAACCACTGTCCATGCATATTTGTACCACCTGTGAGCGGCCTGCCGTTGATGGTGGGTAGAAGTACAAACCAGAGTAAGTTGCCACGAGTGCTTTAACTTCAGGTGTCTTTGCTCCGGGTCGCCGACACTGCACTCGGGCAGCGCAGTAGCCCTCATAACATGCTTCGTGCACGAGATCGATCTTTGTGAAATATTTGAATGCGCTCATTTCAAAATTACGGTATATGGCCACAAGCAAGCACGTAAATACACTTCCGCAATGCAGTCCCGCTAGTGTGGGGGTCACTCAGGCTCACCCCAATAACTTTCCTTCAATCAAACAGACCCAGTGTGTGGAGAGTGAGGTCAGAACGGCACCAAGTCTTTCCAATTCCAGCACAGAGGAGGAGGAAGATCAGAAACAAACACACATTCAATGGTATGAGGCCAACAAGAGAAAGGTAAGACACTGAAGATCGAAACCCCTTGCCAGTGGTCTGACTACCGAGCTACAACCGCCAGCCCTCACGACCACTAGCCATGAAAACTTCAGTCTCACAACAGGCGGCCTCTTGGTATATGCCGTCAGAACTTAAGTCGACTGGGAACACTTTTTTCCCCTATTTGCCTCCCACCATTGAACACGACCCAAGCTGCCCTGAACATGAGGAGAATGGTAATTATCATCTCACAAGTGCTACATTCTACAGCCAATTCACCCTCAGACCGAAGCCAGTAGAGCGAGGGCTGGACACACTACAGTATGTACATACACACATGGGCACACATACCTGAAGCATGAGGAAAATAATTATCAAGCTGATAAGTGCTACATTCTACAGTCGATTCACCCACAGACTGAAGCCAGTGGAGCGAGGAGTGGACACACGTACTTTACTGTAGTGAAGCCAGCCTTGTAACTGTCCACGTGTACTAACAAGCACTGACATAACTTCAAACCACATCAACAACGCCACACATGTTCATACATACATGTACATACCAGCATCCACATTGGAACTGGTTTCACATGAGATTGTGTGAACATACATGTAACACATCTGGTAGTCTTCTTCAGATTTGCCTGAAGAAGGTTACCAGAGTGTGATCGAAATGATGCAAAAAATTTTTTTTTGCCAACTGGTGTCATAGCCCAAGATGTACCATTCAACAAATATTGTAGCACATGGTAACATGACGCTTTGCCTCGTCTTGCAATGCAGTCCCGCTAGTGTGGGGCTCGCTCAGGCTCGCCCCAATTACAGCACATGGTAACATGACACTTTGCCTCTCTCTAAACTCACAATCTGCTTCTCTGAGAACCGTACGCTGGACAGCAAGTTGACTGCTTCCTGGTGGCCAAAGTCGATATCGTTGCCAAGAAGAAAGATGAAGAGAAGTTTGCAGACATATTTCTTCTTCTGGTAGCCGTCTAACCTGTCGTCTGGGAGTGTGTGAAGAGGGCAGGGAGAAGGAGGGTGTGTGTAAAGAGTGTTTATTGGTGGAGGGGAGGAGGTTGTGAATGTGGGAGAGGGGATGTGTGTAAGTGCTTGGAACAAACATATGATACGTGTATGTTGTCACCTCCATCATGTGTATGGTATGTATTGCTATGCAACAGCACACATACAGTACGGTATGTGTTGCTACTAGTTACGTACACACATATACACTGTACTGAACAAAGCATGGAAGGAAGGAACCACTACATGTAATCTTCAAAAAGAAATCCCAGGAATGAACAACCAACAGGAGAGATTTATGGCTCCTAGTTTTGGTTTTGCTTTTCCAGATATAAACAAGGACTCCCTCCCAAAGCTAGCTCTAATACCGTGGATCAAGATCACTCACTTTTGAACTTTGACCTAATGTTAGCAAGCTCCTTGTTGATCCTTTTTCTCTCGGCCTCCTTTGACTTGCCTGTGAGACAGAGAATGATGGAGTAAGAAGATTTCACATCAAAGCACGACACAAAACTAGTCTCGTTCCTCCTAAAAAGTGGAAAGTGTGGGCATGAGACTAACACGAGACTACGGTGAGGGTAGCTAGTCTCATTCCCAGAACCCATCCCACAGCATGGGAATGGAACACTTACAGTTTCTGATGTCTGAGATGAACACAGTCAAACCTCGCATTGCCTCTCCAAATTTCGCCGCCATGGCTGTCTCCTTTTACTGTCACCTGAGACAGTGGAGGAAGTATGCGTGTGCATGAAGTGCAGTATGTACATGTATGGGAAGGGGGTGGGGGGAAGGGGAGAGGAGGAGTACATGCAATTAGGAGAAGAAATACATATGTCCGTGTAGGAATTGAAGGTTATTCCGTTGTGTATTTCGATCGCATCGCCGCGTTTGAAGCGCTGTGTTGCTGAACTTCCCTTATGGGTGGGGCTCATACGTGCTTTGTAGATGCGTGAATATCTGATAAGTTTACGAAATGTGTGAGCCCCGCACTGATACGGCGCTTTGAACACGGAAATGCGATCAAAATACACGGCGGAATAACCTTCAGTTTCTACAGGGGACTAGTCACGTGTGTGTAGGTGGCAGGAATACATGAAGGGAGGGAGTAGTGAAAACTTGCAAGCTTTTTCACCACAGTGGGTAGTTGCACTCTGAGTGGGCGTAGCACATGGAAAAAACTATATTATAGTAACCATCTTTCCATACAGCGTCCTGTTTCTGACGCAAAACTTGGCCATAAACATTCTAGATGCCCTATGAACCCAACCACGGGGCCAAGACATGCTAATTTTACATTGGAATGCAATAGGAAGAAGCTGAGACACAGCAGGACATCTCCACTCCTACACCAAGCGAATACAAGGTTCGTTTAACACAGGGTGTGTCCACGCATGTTGCACGAACAATGGTGAGTGGTTTAGACTGCTCAACAGCCCACATTAGCAAGAAAATATACACATCACCACACCTCCGTAGCCATCTATGCTCGTACAGTTAGCCACAAAGCAATTTGTCTTAGTGGGTATGGCCATTCACGTGACTTTAATGAGCAATGATGGTCCTCCCAATGAGCTATGCTTATGACCTCACTTCCACTGTAGCCTTGTAGTCTAAGTGGGTGTGGCTTACTAGAATATTTTCTGTAGGGTTATCAGTGTTGAGGTTCAGTATTCATAGGAGCAAGCACTTTATCACATAATCTGGAGGTCAGTAACCAAACAGAGAGATAGTATTTAGTGGCCTTGTTGTCTGAGTGGATGCAGCTTACCAAATGGCTACAGAGAAGAGATAAGTTTCTGTAGGAGTTACACCATAGGGGGTTTCTGTGAGACTCAGTGCTCGTGGGAGTGAACACTTTGTCATATAAATCAAGATGTCATTACAACCACACCATGAGATACCAGTAGTATGTCTAATGTTCTCAAGTACTTTGTTGTTCAAATAGAGAACATCGCTAAACATATTCTCTTGGTCAGGGACCCCTGCCCCCCTCTGTCTAACCTAGGTAGACATTGACGTTACTCACGTGATAAAATTAAACTAGACAAGCCTCGTTCCCAGGCCTTTACCACTGTCTAGTTTTTGATTGAGTATGCAAAATATGAAGGGGGAAGGCCTGGGAGATCTTATCATATCACGTGCAATGATGTGACATAATGATTGGTATACACACAAGGTGAGGAGGGAGAGCCCGATGAACAAATCTTGAGACCTTCTTTGTTATGTCTTATCCAAGGACTGGAGGCCAGAATGTTCGAAAGGCAGCATCAAGTTAGCTCGTTGTTTGGTACACGAGGTTGATCAACCCAAAGTTTCGGGCAATGCCCACGGAATGTCTACCTTTTGTCTATTTGACGTCATTGCACATGACGACATTGCACATGACGACATCTTCCGGGTTTTTCACTCTGTTTTTGCATACTGCAAGCGATCAAAAACTGGAGGCAGGGAAGGCCTCAGAACAAGGCTAAAACTAGACAGTGGGAAGGCCCGGGAATGACCATGGGATGCAGCTATGTCATATGTCTCCAACACACATACGACAACAGCTGACAAGAAACCAATGGCTTTTAGATCCCCTCCGAGGAACATTTCCTTATCATGGAGGGTAAGATGCTTAGGTAAAACCTGGTAGAATTCAAACACTTAACCTCTTGGTTTAGAGTGCAGTCTCATAGTCTGGACACCAGGGTCTGGTGAAAAACCTTTGCCTGGAAGTGTCTTGAGCACTGGAATGCTGCTGTCGGCATTGATGAGAGAAAACATGTCACATCAGCCAACCAGTGTCAGAGTTCTACTGATGACAGGAAGCGAATACGGTAGAATATGGAGGACAAAGCTTTTCTCCAGACCCTCACACAGCCAGAAGCGTCTGGGGTCCAGACTAGTTTTAAACCATCTTGCCACCACTCTCATTCATTCTTTGCCAAGTTAGCATTTAACTACTGAACAGTTTGGATTTGGAACACAGTTACTGACTGATAGAAGGAAGCACACACGCAAGGAAGCATAAAACCCTTTACCTCCCTCCTCCCCTCACATGTATGATGGAGCCGCACCCATTTAAAACTTGGCACTCTTTTGCTTTTCATTTTCCAAGTGAAAGTGCGTTACAGTATCAAGCTACACACGCCACGCACACACCTCTGCCTCCTTTTGCTTAAAGTCCCCATATTCACACATGCGCACTGATGCTGAGCTCACTAAACAATCATACTGTTTTGAAAGTGAAGAACTCCACAAACACACCTGAAAGAAATCTTTGACACCGTTGGCACAGCGTGAGTACTAGGTACGACAACTCTGTTGGCGGATTACTTTCCTCTTTCTCATAAAACAGACACAGCAGCGTTTCAACTGCGAACCGCCATTTGTCTTCTTCGCCCTTTTGGTGCAGTCACGTGACAGTCACTCGCACAGGTTAAAATGTTAATAATCACCATTTATTTGGGGGGAGCCCCTTGGGAAGGTTAACATGCAAGACCCCGGCCCGACATGAGTCGTGGGGCTGGGTTAGTCAGTTACTCGGACAGCAGTGGGGAGGAGGGTGGGGGAGGAAAGGTTGAAGAGGAAGAGGAGGACAGTGAGGAGGGAAAGAGTCCACCAAGAAAGAAACAGTGCAGAGTTGGAAAGCAAAAGCAAGTGCAGAAGTGCTTCCTGTTGTACATTAAAATTGTGCCAAGTGATACATGTGATAACTGCCATGATCATGTATTTGTACTAAGCAAGAGGGTGGAGTTTAGGGTCAAAGGTCATTCATCATCATTTCTTCTGGCAGCTCTCTAACCATTACCATGGCAACACCACACCCAGTCCTCCCACTCCCAACTGCAATCATGGATATGTTCAATGAAGAAGGTAATTTTTACTTGCCACTGACCTGCTGAGTCAAGGAACTGAAGGGACCCTTGCAAATTGAAGCAAAAAATGTGCAGATGAATACAATTGTGTGGCTAGGCTTCAAAATTCAGCCTGTAAAGACCTTTGCCACATAATTATATTCATGTGCACAGCTTTTGGTTTCACATGCAATATATTAGCTTTGTCCCCAGAAGAGTGCTTCATTTATTACTGTCAATGCAAAATTAAGTTCGGTGACTGTACAGCTCAGACTGCCTAGCTTATTAACAATGTACATTGATTAGTTGGTTTTTTTTGATATCTCGTTTTCTAGATTCTTCCAGTGGTGTATCGGAGGACTTACACGAGGGAAGGGTGCGGTCATTCCCTCATGTGAGGGGGAACTGGGCAACTTTTGTATTCATACCAAGTACGTCATAGAGAAAGGGAGGGGGTGGAGTGAGGAGAGGGAAGATGAGGAAAGAGAAAAGCATATTGGGGAAATTGCTGTGTATTTATAGAGCAGTACAAAGTGGGAGGGGCTGATCCATAGCTTTACTGATGCAGGAGTGGGAGGGGCTAGTCAAACAATGTAAGAGTATAGCCTCATTCCCAGGCTCTATCCTTAACAGTGAGAGCCTGGGAATGAGGCTAAGAGTGGGAGGGGCTGATCAAAGTTGAACTGATGCAAGAGTGGGAGGGGCCAGTATAAACTGACATACTGCAAAGAATAGGAGGGGCCAGTATAAACTGACATACTTCAAAGAATAGGAGGGGCCAGTATAAACTGACATACTTCAAAGAATAGGAGGGGCTAATATAATCTGACATACTTCAAAGAATAGGAGGGGCTAATATAATCTGACATACTTCAAAGAATAGGAGGGGCCAGTATAAACTGAACTGCAAAGAATAGGAGGGGCTAATATAATCTGACATACTTCAAAGAATAGGAGGGGCCAGTATAAACTGACATACTTCAAAGAATAGGAGGGGCCAGTATAAACTGACATTCTGCAAAGAATAGGAGGAGCTAGTATAAAATGACATACTGTAATGAATAGGAGGAGCTAATATAATCTGACATACTGCAAAGAATAGGAGGGGCCAGTATAAACTGAACTGCAAAGAATAGGAGGGGCTAATATAATCTGACATACTGCAAAGAATAGGAGGGGCCAGTATAAACTGACATACTTCAAAGAATAGGAGGGGCCAGTATAAACTGACATTCTGCAAAGAATAGGAGGAGCTAGTATAAAATGACATACTGTAATGAATAGGAGGAGCTAATATAATCTGACATACTGCAATGAATAGGAGGGGCTAGTATAATCTGACATACTGCAAAGAATAGGAGGAGCTAGTATAATCTGTCATACTTCAAAGAATAGGAGGAGCTAATATAATCTGACATACTGTAATGAATAGGAGGGGCTAGTATAAAATGACGGTACAAAAGTGGGAGGGGCTAAGTTGGATGGTAATGTTACTATTTCTCCTGCAGTCGATGTGAATGCTGAGCTGGAGTCATGCATCACAGCACTCCATACCTACTTGCAGACGACCTTTGCACCCTATGTCGGCTCACCCCAGTTTTACATGATGCCTCTGTCTGGCTTCCATGTCAGCCTGTCCAGGACTGTGACCATTCGGCACCATTGGATTGACCCACTGATGGAGGCACTTCGAAATAAGATCAGGAGGAGGGAGAGGTAAGGACTTTATAGGTAGGCATTGAAAATAACTAAATACCCTCATTATTCTAATAGAACGGTAGATCCAATCTAGTGGAAGAAATTCAATTCTTGGAATTTTTGCTACTCCAATTATGCGAAAGGCTGCTGCGCTAATTATTTTCGTGTGAATCCAATTTAGTGGAAGAGTATGTACCAAGAAGCGCTCTCAACTAAACAAAACAGCGAAGTCAAGGGCAGAGAAGCTGGTCAGTGCACTAGGAAGTGTTCTTATCAAAGCAACACTTGTGAAGGCACAGGCAAAGGCGTTGTAGTGCACCCAGACGGCGAATGGTCGAAGTTCCCTGCACTCTGCACTTGCACACTTCTGGGAAAGCGTCTTAGTACTACAAGCAGTTGAACAACAAATGCTGAGGTAAGGGGTCTCCGAGCGTGGCCAGTGCTTTTCTTAGAAGACGTGCTTCCAATACAACAATGGAACTAATCTATCGGAAAAAATTCAGTTCTACCATTCTATTAGAATAACGACGGTACATACATAAATACATACATACATACATACATACATACATACATACATACATACAACCATATATACATGCAACCATACAAACATACAAGTATACATACATACAATAGTACTAGGTGGAGAGAAAAACTGTGTTATATAAGTCTTAGCCTTATTTTCCTAAGCTAGACGTGAATTTAAAGTTGAGAAAGTTATCTCTTGCGAGTCTGTCACACTCTGCCGTACTCAGCTATAGCTCTGCTATACTCTGTCACACTCTGCCGTACTCAGCTATAGCTCTGCTGCACTCTGTCACACTCTGCCGTACTCAGCTATAGCTCTGCTGCACTCTGTCACACTCTGCCGTACTCAGCTATAGCTCTGCTGCACTCTGTCACACTCTGCCATACTCTACTATGACTCTGCTGCACTCTGTCACACTCTGCCGTACTCAGCTATAGCTCTGCTGTACTCTGTCACACTCTGCCATACTCTACTATGACTCTGCTTAGTCTCTCAAGCCAGCCCATCTCTCACCCTCCAGAAAAGTGAGAGGGTCTAGCAGATGTTATTAGTATTCATAGTTCACAGCTTGTTTAATCTGCAGCCTTAAAACTGCACCAGTATTAGTCTTACATAGCCTCGTACCCAGGCTCCTCCCCATACCCAGGCTCCTCCCCGTTTTTCTGGGGAGGAGCCTGGGTACGAGGCTAAGTCTTACATACTGAAGCCAAGGTGTTGCTACTGTCTCAAAATGGAACTGATTAGTCAGCATCTCATGCACATCTGCTAGACCCTCTCTCACTTTTCTGGAAGGTGAGAGAGGGTCTTAGCCTCGTTCCCAGGTCCCGCCCAGCTTTCCGTCGCTTACAGTATCTGTACCGAGGGGTCCGCCACGGCATGCCTCGGCGTACGAGATTTCTGAATTTCAGTTTGGATTTCTGCCGACAGTGTACAAGATTTCTTTCGTGACGGACCCCTCGATCCGTACTGCAAGCGACGGAAAGCTGGGCGGGACCTGGGAACGAGGCTAAGAGGGTCTGGCTTGATAGACTATAGTCTGCCATACTCAGCCACATATCTTGGAAACAAGCTGAAAGGCACCATATATGGTTTGATACTCGTAACTACAGTCATTTTCTCAACAAGGTAATTAGCATTCGCCTCATTTTGATTGGCTAATGTTGATTGGCTAATGTTGATTGGCTAATGCTGATTGGTTACATGTAGCAACTGGTGACGGCTAGTCTATGGCTTTAATTATACAAGTTATGAGGCCAGGGTATCTATTTACAAGTCGGGCTGAGCCCAGATGCAATGTTGTTTTAGCCTCGTTCCCAGGCCTTGCGTGTTTGTTGCTTACAGTACGAAATTCTGTGGTTCAGCCTGACTTGTAAATAGATACCCTGGCCTCATAACTTGCATAATTAAAGCCATAGACTAGCCATCACCAGCTGCTACATGTAGCCAATCAAATTGCAGATGAACTGAAACTTTACAATTGAATCAATTTGTTATCACACAAGTACGAGAATATTTGCTGCAAGACAGCTTTTCACTGGGACTTGTAGCTAAAGTGGCTAGCACTTGACTGTGGCTCAAACATCCCTTAAGTCTCACCTGTTACTTCATAAGTAGAGCATTTCTTACTTCTCCTTCCCTGGGAGACCACTGAAAGAGCTTGGTGGTAAGAACATGTAAACAAAACACCTTTGTTTGTTGTTTGTTTACTTGTTTGTTTGTTGTTTGTTTATTTATTGTTTGTTTATTTATTGTTTGTTTACTTGTTTGCTTATTGTTTGTTTATTATTTGTAGGTTCACACTCGGCTTTTCTAGCCTAACGTTCTACTGCAACGATGAGAAAACAAGGTAGTCTTTTGTGGACGGCTGCACTCCTGCTGCTCCTAACGTACGTGTGAGGTCATACTGAAGGTTTAGTTGCCGGCCATCATTCCACCGCAGGTCATTTGTGGGTCTCGAAATCTCTCTTGGCCATTCACAGGTACTCATACCTAGCCATGAACCCAGGCTTTCCATTCTGGATTTTGTCCCACAGCTTCCCAAAACTGCATTTTGTCTTGAAGCTTCTGATTTTTCTCCATTCTGTGCGACAAGATCCAGAGTCAAAAGTCTTCGTTTAGAGGCTATCCCATACCCACACACTGAGTCCAGTTACACGTAGATATACGAGAATGATTGCTTGTTATATCAGCAATTAGGCTCAAGTTAAAAGTCAGCAGTTTTGTAGGAATTTTCCGTTTCACTAATTATTACAAGCTTTTGCATTCCATACTGTGTACGTGGATATTTCACTTTCCGTATCAAATCATATATGAGGTTTCTGGTTCCATGTCAGAAAACTAGTATCTCATTCCATAATTAACTGACACTTCATGTCCTGTAGCAGGTGATTCATAACCTGCACCACAAACACACAATACCATATAAAAAGTTTCATATTCCGGATCCATGTCAAAATTCCCATTCTGACATGGAATGGAGGAGGAACCTTAGCCTCATTTCCAGCCCCCCAACTTAGCAAGTTTGTATCTTAACCACAAAAACACTGATCTGCTGTCACTATTCTACTAAGACTGAACATCAGTGAGTCGTTGCTTAAAGCAGAGATTTCACAGCCTCTGTGTTAAGTAGTGTCCAAAGGCAGTCCTCACCAGAGACAGCTCAGTTCCCAGGCAGGGAACGAGGCTATACCAAAGGAGGTAACTACACATGCATACGTTGGAATCATTTGTCCACTACTATATATGATTGTGGTTTCACTCCATACTTGGAATACCTGCATAGAAAAGATATCAAAATTAGCGGAAGGTCACAGGTCAGGGAGCCATATATGGACCAACATCGTTGTTAATATTACTATAGGAGCGAATAAAAAAACAATTTTTATAATTATGGCCTAGGATAATTTAGTCATGCACACACATAAAAGAGATGTAAAATGGAAGCTGCAGAATTTGCGCAATAACACATTGTGTTGTTTCCTGGCTTTTGGAAGTGGTGGGTAAACATGGACATAGCTCCCTGAGGAGTGGCTTATTAGGTAGTTCTTTAAAGGTGGGTGGAAGAAGTGGAGGGAGGGGGGCGGGAGTGGGTGGGTGAGAAGTGGGTGGGGGGAGGGATGGGTTGGGAGGGAGAGGTAGGTGGGAAGGGAGAGGTTTGTGGGAAGGGAGAGGTGGAAGAGATGAGAGGTAGGTATAGTGAGGGATGAGAAAGTGGGGGGGGGTGAGAGATGAAGGTGAGGGGCAAGATGAGAGGTGGGGAAGGATGAGTGGTGGGTGGGGGTGGGGGTGGGGGTGGGGGTGGGGAAGGTGAGAGGGGGATGAGAGAGGATGCAAGGTGATGGTAATTTGGCCGTTGATGGCAGTGCAAAAGAGCTCTGCCAGTTAAAGTACAGCAATAGTAGGTGTCAAACAGCTAGTGATTATGAATACAGTAGTGAGGAAGGACCATTGCTACGTGTGTGACTAATAAAATGTCCTTGTGGCTTCTGCCCAGAAGCATATACTAGCCTCATACTCGGGCTCCTCCCCAGAGCCTGGGTATGAGGCTTAACATATACAGGAACACCACCATATATATACTACAAGTCATGTAGCGATATCCCATTCAGCAAATAAGGGCATGTTGGTATGAATCTTTACATTATGGCAGACTTATTTACTAGCTTCCAAAATACAAAACAGTTTTACTGTTTGCTGACGGAAGGTTTCTGCGTTGTTTATGTAAACAACATCCTGTGTGTGTGTAGATTTTGTTGCTGGTTGGTGTAGCTTACAACCATAAATAACCAAATCCAATAAACCCTGTTGTTAGTTCAACTGTCTAACCCTTGAAAGTTCAGTTTTGTGAGTTCCAGTTTTGTGAGTTCCCTCTGAGGACGGTAGTGGCTGAAGCTTGTAATGTTTCAGTGTTCAGACATTGATGTCATATACCAGTTATGGTTCGTACTTCCTTTGATAAAATTTCAGCACGTTTGAAGATTAGTGTCGCCACTGTCAACAGAGGTTCCAGCAACTCTACTGAGTGATTTCCCAGTTAGCATAATGAATTGTAACCAAATTAGCACTATATGCTGGCTTCGTTGTATATTGCATGATGTTACTGTTGGACCTACAGTTGTATACTTGTGCATTCAGCCAATAAACAATACATCTGATGTGATTATCGGGTTTTTGCCCAAAGCATAATTTCTACTTAAGGAGGAATCTGGAACCTACACACCACACACAGGAAGATTGCAGACTTACACGTGCAGTCCGCCTCTGCACACCGGAATACTACATGTATGTGTAGGCAGACACTGATGAAACCATCTGGAAGCCCACAAACGTAGCTGCAGGGTAACTTTAGGATGGATATACCAAGATCTACCCTGGGGGATTCAAACCCTGAATATATGTACTAGTCAGGCAACTGGAACTCCTAGTCAAAGGAAGAGGGAAGACAAACCAGAACCTCAGCTGAATTCCAACTGGTTCTGCACTTCCTCTAGGATAGCCTAAGCCAAGGGCCCAATTGTTATACCATTTGGTGTTCTCTTACATCGATTCTCACTCTCTCCACAAACACTGAGGTGCTTCACTTTGTGCTGTGGTCAAGACTATCTCACACAGAAGCCGAAACCAGCCACTGCACGAGTGTCATCATTGACAAGCACAAAGGCACCGTCCATTAAGATCATTTTACCTTTGGTTTTGTGGGCCTTCTGTCGTCCACCATAGGCTCAACGACTCTGAGTGCATGGCTCCACAGCTATGAGTGCTTGTAATGGATACTAATGGATACATCATGCCCACACACTCATTTACAGTTTCCGCTGTGTTAGTCTACATATTAGCCCTTAACCTACCATATGCATGAGGGAGGTCGGGAGGGGTCGGATAAGTTTGCAGCAGACTAACTAAAATGAAAGTTAATTGTGGCAGGTTTGATAACTCTCTCCATTTAAGTGTCAAATTGTTCATGAGGATGTTGTTATTACACATACTGTTTCAGCTGCTCTGTAGTCTAATCAATAAAATGTTACCCCTGGAGCCTTTTTAAGCATGATGAAAATTAGGAGGTTTGCAGCTCTGTCGCTTCCCTCCCAACACGGTCAGAGTGGTCTGGTTTGATAGGATTGTGCTTGTGGTGGTCTCACTGACTGCCATGTTTAGTGAATGATCCTAAACTGCCTATATACCCTTGAAAATACGCCCATGGGCGATGAACTTAAGTAGCTCCACAAAGAGGGGGGTGGGTGTATTTTCGAGAGTTGTCTCGAAAATACGCCCACCTCACTAGTTATGTACCCATGCAGTGATTCTGCAATGCCTCTTTTGTCATGCACTTGCTTATGCAATAACAGCAAGTGGTGTCTGCCTTCCTTCATTTGTAGTCCATAGATAGTAGGCTTATGCTACATGTACTATCTATGGTTAGTCCCTCCCCTTGCTTCTTCGGTGCTTCTTGCTAACATAACCACATGTACAGCAGCACAATTAGGTGGGCGTACTTTCGAGAGAAAAGCACCATTTGCAACAACTTCATTCAAAAAAGGGAGGTGGGCTTATTTCGAGGGTGGGCCGGTAAATATATATGCCAAGGCAACACCCATTGTGTTCACTGCTTGGCAAACAAAATGTCCTGAGCTGTACCTTGTGTCATCGTCACCATGTCTATTCTGGTATCATACTAGTAGTTACATGGTACAGTTACTCATTATAAAACATTGTGTGTGGTAATCCCGTTTCAGCAAATTTAGCACAATATCTACCATGTCAAGTCCTCCGTGCTATGCCATACATTGAATAAACATCCCAGCCAAGAGAAACCTCTTTCCTGTTCGGTGCCAACTAGATGTTTTCTTCTACAAGACCTGCAATAACAAATATATACACTTAATATTGTGCTATGAGGTCGCCAAGCAGTGGTAATTTACCAGGAGCTTGTTGCTACTGGCCATAACACTGCTGGATCAAGGATCTCACGAATTTAATGGAAGTGAGCTAGGCTTACAAATTAAATTATGTGTAATTTGAGTTATTGCAATGTGTGCCATCTACTTATCTCATTGAAAGTGATGTCTCCAATCTCTGGTCATGGTGTGTACCTCCTCAAGAAACCATTCTGCTGCCATTATAATGTCTGATGTCTGTTATATCAAAGAAATCATTACTATACTTGCTCCTCAGGCCTGTTCACTTGTTCAAGATGTGGACGAGTGTTTTGCCAAGTTCAATCTGCAGGGGTTCTATAAGGCAAGTTATGGTAACTACATGGATGTGGTTTTGAAGTCATGGTGTGACAATATATCAAGCCCACCAATATAGTATGTTGTATTATGTTTATGCTGTAGATACCAAACTGTATTATGAAACAATAGTTTATGCATAAATGGGACAATTATGTAACTTACCTTGTTATGGATACATAATGCAGTATGGGTAGGTTCTCACGACCTCTGGTTGCACACACATGAAGGTGAACTTTATTATGTACACCAGTGAAGTACTCTAGATTCCATGAGAACCTTGCGTGTGCCATTTAGTGTGTAGGTGTGTGTAGATGTCCACCTAAAAAACTTTTAGGTAACCATCTGGACAGCGCACACATACAAGCACATGCACACGCACACATGCACACTCACACATGCACACACACACACACACACACACGCGCACACACACACACACACACACACACACACAGTAGTCATCACTGATACTTGGAGTCTGACATAAACAATATACCTTAGCAACCATCACTCACATTGAGCCTTTCCTTAAAACTTGTCAAGCATATTTCTTCAGCCACAGTAATTCATTATCATGCAAATATGATGGTGTGTGCTTTGAAGTGCCAATTGCCAATAATCGTGTTTACATATGAATGCCCAAAACATTCTAGTGATCAAGCATTCCAGTGTGGTAACCTTTGCTGCTGTTGTGCAAAGTCAAAGCATAGCATGACCACTTAACTCATGCACTGTTGGTATACTACTGACTTGATTATCATGCCTACTGAGAAGCGGAAACATGAGCCTAAAGCCTAAAGGAGAGCTAGACATTGCATGCAGTATGACACCTCATGACTTTGGCATGTGTGCATCTAAAGAGAGGTCACTGGCTGTATAATTAATTATATGGGCATTGCTATTTTACCCAATCATAGGGGCAATTGGAATCTCCATGAGTGAATTTCTTGATCTGCATGCATAGGTAGCTCACTTAGCTATAGATGAATGTGTTTCTGCTATTTCTGTTGCACATATAGGAACTGTCATTCCACATGTCCATCTTCTGGTGCCTTGAAAACATACGGCCTAAGGTCACAGCTGAAGACAGAATTCTCCTGCAGGTAACTGGAGTGGTTGTTTGGTCTATTTCATGAGAGTCTGCATGTACATACAAAGAGGCTTCCATGAACTGGATAAAGAAGGAAGGGAAGAACAATAGCACCACAAGGTCATCACCACACTCGTGCAGCAGTAAGATTGCTGGCAATTATTGTGGCATTTATTGCTATGGACTCAAAGCCTGATCATAGAATGATCTGACAATTAGCTCTTTGTTCATTAACTACAGTGGATATGTCTACTGTACTAATTTGACCAAGTATGCTGAAATTAACTGACATCTCAAGCGTGCCGTTAGACAGTCTGTAATGTGCTCTTTCTTTCTGTTGTAATGTCTACAGGACCACTGGCAAAGTTTGCTGTTGGAGCACAATTTTTTGAGTGGATGTAGTTATAATGTCACTGAAATCAGATGCAAGACTGGCAATAAGTTTTTCTCTTTTCCACTGGCTTCATGACTTTCATTTTCTTCTTGTCTCCTCCTCCTCCTTTCTTTTCTTTCTCTCCGTTTCCCTCTCTTCCTCTTGTTTCCTTCTATGTCTACCATTAATTGCTCAATGAAGCATCTGCTGTCATGATGATTGATTATGAGATGTTGTTTGTTCAACTACACAATGTGCACAGACAACTCTCTGTGGAGTGTGAACTGACGCAATTGGTGCCTTGGGTATCTTTTTTTGTTGCTGTTGTTGAACCAAAAATAACACTCACAATCTGTGGTTTTGAAGAGGCTTAGTGAGTACCAATGTACTGTACCACAGAAAACACAGGGCCATTCATGTACTTCCTGGCAGGTGGCTGCCACTCAAGTCCAAACTCCAAAGTACACCTGTCATCCATTGCATGCATTTCCTCCCCTTTCCACCTTCCAACCTGCAACCAATAAGATCCCCCGCATCACCATACGAAGGGTATTGTTGGAATCCCGTGTAGTACTTATTTGTTGACAGTCAGATTTGCGTAGAATTTGAAGCATAAAGCCGCCCTTTGAAACTCAAGAGGCTTCCCACTTAGCTCTCATTATTGGAAACCTCCCAGCGCTTTGCTTACGCCTGCACTGCCCTAATTTTATTTGTTAACAGCGGGAAATAATTAGCCAGATCGATATGCCTGGAAACGCTGCACACATACAAGTTTCCAGCAGAAATATAAAGCAGTCTGTTCATGCCAGCAAGAACGACGTACGAGGACTTTGAACGTGCGGCACTTCGCATCTCCGACGCATATACGTACTGGCACCATGGCTGGGATGATGTTTTCTATCGAAAACCTGCTGGGAACAGCAAAGACAAAGAACG
This sequence comes from Agelas oroides, assembly GCA_949130485.1. NCBI lineage: Eukaryota > Metazoa > Porifera > Demospongiae > Agelasida > Agelasidae > Agelas > Agelas oroides. The sequence continues at coordinate 7,748,347 of OX422188.1, forward strand.
AAAAAACGACAATCGAGGATGAGAAAAATTTTTCGAACACTGGCGTGAAGCGGCATAGCATCTCGAGTGCTGAGTTGGAGAGTTGCAACGGAGACGATTCGGACGGAGATTCCGTCATCAGCGGGGAAGGTACGTATGAGCGAAGCGCGCACACACTTTATTTTTACGAGCTACGCCCCAATGCGTAGGTTGTGATATTGTTTAGACTTGCGACAAAGTATTATTGTTTGTTTGTTTGTTTTCTGATACTCCAATCACTGAGCCAGTAGACAATCATGATAGTTTACAGTGAACGTTATACCGCTCTCCTCACCTCCTCCTGCGCAGAATCCTTCTCTCCAAGCTCAACAAAAAGTGCTAAGAGTGATGATGTTACTTCAAGTGAGGACGTGGGATTAAAAGACTCCACTGGATCAGGAAAAGGGGGAAATGGGAGAACAAAGAGAAGTAGAACCACGTTCACCCAGTTCCAGCTCGATGAACTTGAGATGGTGTTTCGACAGACTCACTACCCTGATGTTCTGCTGCGGGAGAAACTAGCAGTGAGAATTGGACTGCCAGAGTCAAGAGTGCAGGTTAGTTGAAATATTTTGTTTCGTGGATCCCAACATTTTGTACACGTGCCGATAGCTGTTGTTGTGTTAACTGCGTGCAAGAGGGAATGCTCAGTTTACAGAAGCTGCAAATTGTTTCAGCCAAGTATGCTGTTTATCCTTGTGCACTCCAGGTCTGGTTCCAAAACAGAAGAGCAAAATGGCGTAAGAGAGAAAAGATGCTAGCAACAACTGATGTACGATTCAGGACTTTCCCTTCAACACACAGAGACTACATACAACAGTTTTCACCTCTCAATGCATGGAACTGGCCGAACAGACAAGTCTCCCCAACTACTTCATGTCCCATCAGTCCCTACACAGTGGGATTTCCTCTTCCGGCTCCTACTGCTATCTACCCTACTACTTCCCCGTACACAGCTGCCTGGATGCAAACTCAAGCTCTGAGATACAGCCAGATGCAATGGATGAACATGGCACAGAGTACTCTAGGCTCTGCCCCGACACTACAGCTTCAAGCTGGAGACAGTAGTGTACCACAGAACAGTGCAGTGGCTGTCAATGAATGATATCATTTGCCCTATCAGTCTGTCTGTCTGTCTGTCTGTCTGTATGTCATATGTACTGTGATTTGTGAATGTATTTCAGTATGCCATTTTGTATTTTCACTCAGCAGAAATTTCACTCTATTCACCATTTTTTAACCCATATTTATGTACACAAACTGTTCCACATTTACGTCCAAGACTGTATCAACATAGTGACTTTGTACTCAAGACTGTCAGCCTTAGCAACACAGACAATATGTCAACATATGTAAACACAGACAATATATAACAATAATGACGCATGACACTTGTTATTGGTAAATGCAGGGCATTTCAAATCCATCTTATTCCATGAACATGTAACATTGACATTGAACTTGTACTTCACAAACAAACTGCATTACTCATCACAAATACTTGCTATTCAAATGAAATTAGAATGTGCAAAATGAGTGTGAACACAGCACCATACTGAAAAGGTGGAAATATGTGACGGTGTCATCACCTTTAAAATCATGATTGATATGTCTAAGAAATGATGTTGGATGACACATCTTTCAAACACACACACTTGCAAAAATGTGCACGATGTCACCCATTGCCTATGAGGAGTAGCTTAGGAATGAGGGGGGAGGGGAGTGTTTGCAGACAGCACACACAGCTGGTTTCACTCCATATCCAACAACAGCTGCACCAGACAGATATATGCAGACAAACAGTTCTCTCCCAAGAGCTAACTGTTGTGTAACATTTGCATTCCACTTGGTGCCTGTTTTTTATAAGCGTGCACCTGTCTGGCAAAGATACAAACTAAGTCATTTAGTGCATTTTATGAGTGATTCGATAATGAACTAGTATTCCATATTTGATTGTAGCTATTTACACAACAGTCACAGAGTCGGAAAATGTCATTGGGACAACATGAACTGCTAATTGATCTTGTAAACTGGAAGCTGTCAAAGCACACAATATGATTTAACCACACATACCACACATTCTTGGCAACACAGAAAACAGGTACACAAGAGGGGACATTATTAGCAGCTGTTGCGCTTCTTGTACAGAAGCCTTGGTACTGGTACCGGTTACTAGGAACAGACCTGGGTCCGTAGCCGGTGTCTTCCTAGAAACGGGATGCTGGTATAGCTGGCACATGCATCAAGTATCACTGCATGACACTGTGCATGTTGACAGTGTAATACCTTGTATGTTTACCAAATCATGTTGGAGAATGTAACACGTAATGCACATTAGTCTGGGAATTGTGGTTTACAATAACCACCCTTGTCCTTGGGCTCCACCCTTGGAGTCATGTGGTTATTGACCATAAATTCCAAGCCACCATGCATTATCTAAGTAACTACAAATGCTTACTCTTATTTTTTTATTTTCCATATATACTCAAATCTACTTATTAGTCTCATGACCCTGTTTAAGCTGTCTGCATTCTTCCAAGTGAGATAAAAATGATGGATTGACTGAGTGAGTGTAATGTGTAGGTTTATGTGCCTGAGGGGGCTGTGCGCTACATGTAGCTACATGTGATGTGTATATGCATACATATAAAGATATCTCCTGGATGTCGCTGTTGGTTTCTGACAACAACAGCTGCATCAGTCAATGTCCCACATTTCTTATCACATTGTGGTGCAGCCGCTTTGTTCTCAAGTTACCACAATAATCGTATCATGATACCCAAGGTTCTCCACCAGGCTCAAGCTGTGTGGTAGCAAGTCGACAAAAAGTGCAAGCGGTGCTGAATTTGACACGAAGCTGCATCATTACAAGAAAACAGTGGGGAATGCAAGCTGATAATCCTTGCAGGTTCTCTGGCTCCAAGTGAAACCCGTGGTGTGAATTGTACGCTAACTGCCTGAACACACAAAACTAATCCAGCAATGATCATATGACTTTTGTGGACCACTTGAGTAATCAGGTATTGTGGTTTGTGGTTTTCACAGTGTACCCCCCACACAGTACATTTTGAGCTACAAACTGAAAAATGATCCATTTGGCACCCATTCTGTTGTGGTGTCGTGTTTTGTGGTGAGTGAGTCTTCTGCATGTACTATATAAAGTTTATTGTCCCTGATAAAATATTTCAGGTAAATTTCTTCCAGCCAGTGAACAAAAACACTCGAGCAAACAGGATTACGGCCCTTCCTACAGCCAGAGGTAAACAGGATACAGTCCTTCCAGCTATACACACAAGGTATAAACAAGAGTCCTTCGGTTTTATTACTGCTTTCTGTACCAGTTTTCAAGTGGTCATGAAACATCAGCCAATTTAATACGTACCCAGAATCTGCAGGATTGTTTGGCACTCATGTATGTGGTGTTATACCATTGCTATGCATTATTGGTGGAGTTTTTCCCTATTCTCTCATAATACTGTGACATGTATATAGCGTAGACTATTCTCACGCTCGTGACTGAGTGTTGATCTAGGATGCACAGACAGGGTGGAGTCATATTTTAACTAGAAAAAAACCCTTCATATTTGCCAGCTGTAACACAGTAAGGCTGCCACGAAATAGATTTTCAAGAGGTGAGGATGGAAGCCAAGCATTCTCAGCAAAGTCACAAAGTGGCTAGCTTGTTAGTGCATCAATTTGTTTGATTACCTGGCTGGTGTCAGAAAATGGGCGTTATTAGATACAATTAAGTGTTGTCATGCCGACTCTTTCATGCTACATCTATCTGGCTATGTTTTCAAGGGCAAAGTATGTCAGTAATGGGACCATTTGGCTGGACTTTGATGGAATCCACTTTACAGGAATTAGTGGTGCACACGACAACATACATATATGGTGCCATTGTTGTCACAAAGTTTCTAGAAATGTAACTTGAAGTATAGGTTTCACTAAATTGCATGAGCTCATTCCCAGGCTCTGTTCCGTAGCCTGGTGTCATGTATAGACAATCATGTGAGGTAGCCATCTTAGAGTATCCGGTGACATTCAGCTGATTCCTTGGGCTGTGAACTGATAACTAATTTACACACAAAAACAAAACAAACAAAAAAAGTGCTGTATCATCCTACTGAAGTAGACAGTCTTCGGTATTCAACCATTTTCTACATCGTGATTGGTAGTTGGAAATTCCTTGCTAAGAAGCAACCAGCTAAAACCCAAGGAATCAGCTGAGTGTCACCAGACCCTCTATGCTTGAGAATAAGACTACATGACTGCGAGATGACTCTCACATAATTTCAGTGGCGGTTCACATCATGATGGAAGGTTTAGCTGATGACAGTACCTCTGATATTTTCCATGCATTTTTAAGACAAAAAACAAACAGCCCTTGAACGAACTTACTCAGTGGATACTACCAAGTCAGTTCAAGGTGGACAGAGCTATGATAATTGCCTGAGTAAACATGCCAATTTTACTGGCGAGGGAGGTGCTATGTAAATTTAGCAATCTCACAACCCCACTCACTTAAATCATATAAATTTATTGCCATAGCAACACATTTGGCAATGACATCATCACCATGCCTTCTGCATCATCAGTAGGCATAAAACTTTATTATATTAGGCAATACCTACATTATAATAATACATGTACCTAGCTGCTGTACATGCCACTGCAATCAATCATGCAAATGTTGCTCATGTTGTTCAGAGGCTGTATTTGGTTTGTTTGTTGAACAACATAGATGGTATATTTCCAAGAAAACAACCAAACACACACTGCACTTGCAGACATGCTAAGGGGCTCACTCTGGCTCACCCCAATTACATTTGAAGCTCAACATGGAAATCTTCAAAGAGACTATTCCCTACAACAGTCATGCAACCAGCTAAGCCAGCTATACCTGAGGGCTTAGTGTACCGAATAGCTTAAGTTATGGACTACCAGAATCCTCAATCTTGTACCATCATAGGTCATCACCACCATAACACCAAAACTTGTGGGTAATCCAAAACTTCATAAAGTTTCCACAGTATTTGCCACAAGGAGTTTTAATAATAGTTGCTCCTTAAACTAAGATTAATACAGAACACAAGAACCGTTATTTCCATGACATTGTGGTCCCATGGTATGCGACAACAGTGCAAGCTCGGGTCAATACGAACGAATGAATCACATCTGGTCTTTTATTAATTACAGTAAAAGTGTTCACTTGATCTTGGACATGATGTCGCGCATGTTGAGGGCAACGGCGAGCTTCTTCTTGGGTTTGACTGGTGCAGTAGCAAAGCAGAACCTGAGAGAGAAGAGAGAAGGTTAGAGCAGTTCTGTGATCAGGAAGGAAGAAGGAAGAAAAGAGGACAGCAGAGTGGGTGTGTCAGTGCATGGTACAAGACTTGTGATCAGGAAGGAAGAAGGAAGAAAAGAGGACAGCAGAGTGGGTGTGTCAGTGCATGGTACAAGACTTGTTGCACATGCAGTCAATCTTCTACCTCTCTGGCTTATAATGTACAGTCATAGTACGTACCAGAGGACAGCAGAGTGGGTGTGTCAGTGCATGGTACAAGACTTGTTGCACATGCAGTCAATCTTCTACCTCTTTGGCTTATAATGTACAGTCATAGTACGTACCAGAGGACAGCAGAGTGGGTGTGTCAGTGCATGGTACAAGACTTGTTGCACATACAGTCAATCTTCTACCTCTTTGGCTTATAATGTACAGTCATAGTACGTACCATTGTACAATACATTTTGTAATTTTAAACTGAAAGTCCACAAGTTTGTGGTAGTCTCAGGGAACTGATACTTGCCAAGGGACGGTACCTGCACACAACTATTTCGGCCTATCCTTGGTCTCACTCGTGCAATGTAGTAGCAGCTCTAGCAGACAGACTTTTAACAGTTACATGTACGTGTATTGTGTAGGCAGGTATCTAGGGGCGGAGCGGATATTGAAGAACAACTTACTCTTTGAAGGCTTCTAGTTCATCATCATAGCCATCAAACTCATCCTCGAGGTGCTGCAAGGGTGTGAGGGTGTGTGAGAGTGAGTGTGAAGTGTGAAGGTGTGAAGGTGTGAGGATGAGAATGTGAGGATAAGGGTGAGAATGTGAGGATGTGAGTGTGAGGGTAAGTGTGAAGGTGTGAGAATGTGAGCATGAGGGAGTGAGGCTAAGGGTGAGTGAAGGTGTGAGGATGTGGAGGGTGAGAGTGAGATGATGTGAGTGTGAGGGTATAAGTAAGGAGGGTGTGAGTGGGTGTAGATGCAAAAGCAGAGGGAGGGAGGGAGGGAGGGAGAGGGGGAGGCGGGAACATGATTGACTCACCATAGCTTCATCATCTGATAGTTCATCTGTAAGAACACAAGAAAAGAACAGGAGAGTAATTTTCCAGCCTTAGTCTGAGGCCTTCTTCCATCATGCATCACTACGCCGTGGACTGCTGCTTACATGGATCACAAAAACATGCAGAGAAGGACAACTGATGTGCACTTACCCAGCCCACTGCCATTGCTGAGCTGAAACTGCTGTGTCTTACCCTGACGAAGTGGAGGGAGAGGAGAGGGGAGAGGAGGAGTAAAAGAGAAGGGATGACAGTGCACTGATCATGAGCTCGGTATGGTATGTAGCAGTTAGGAGTAAAAGAGAAGGGATGACACTGCACTGATCATGAGCTCGGTATGGTATGTAGCAGTTAGGAGTAAAAGAGAAGGGATGACACTGCACTGAGCTTGGTATAGTATGTAGCAGTTTGGTGACAGAAGCAGGAGGTAAGCTACATGTGTGAAATAGAACTGCCATACCAGAGGCTGTGGCTGTTGGTGACTCACCCCTTCCCTTTCTCGCTGGAAGTCATCTGTGTGTGTGTGTGTGTGTGTGTGTGTGTGTATGTGTGTGTGTGTGTGTGTGGATGACGTATCAAATCATACAAGTCATCAAAAGAAATGACACACAACATCTCATGTATGGAAATTACCTTTCCTTCCTCCCTTTTGCTGTTCCTTGTGGCCAGGCTCGCTTCCCTTGTCTCTCCTCGCAGCCCTCCCCTCTCTCCTCTCACTCTTCCCAAGCTCCCCATCCAGGTGGAAGGGGTGGACAGGTGAGAGGTCCTCGTCATCCTGATTGGTCAGTTGTTGCTATGAGGGTGTGAGAGGGGGCATCATGGTGCGTGAAAGAGGGTGCATGAGTGAGGCAATACCAAATGCAGTCACATAACCTGTCACATTGTCACATGACCTATCCCACCACACACGTATCATACTGTCATGTGACATACTGCCACACCCACACAATCCTGTGATCTACCCCGCCTACCTTCTTCAGTTTCCTCCTCTGCCTCTTGGCAGCCTTGCTGCTGGTCTGTGCTTCCTGTTCATCTCCCTGAATGAAGGCCAGCAGCTCCTCCACTGGACGGCTGTCTGAACCAGTACCAGCAGAGACTGAAGGAATAGAAGGGGAAGAAGAAATAGCAGGGTCATTACTGAAGATGAAGTCTACATTGCAACAACTGTTGTTTTTCTTATGCAGTTGTGTGCCCTCTCTTGTTCTCCCCCATCTCTCCTTACCTAAATGTACACTTCTCCTCCTTTTCCTCTCTCTCCCTACACTTCTCTCCCTATACTCTTCCCACTTTGCTCTCCCTCTCCCCCTCTATCCTCCCTCCCCCTAAACTCTCTCTCTCCTCGCCCTCCCTCCACCCCCCCTCTCTCTCCACCCCTACCAGGCTTGTCAGAATCATGATCACGTTTCTTCTTCTTCTCTTCCAGTTTCTGCCTCATCTTGTCGCGCTGCTTTGTGAAGTTGTGACTGGTGGGAGCGGTGGGGGGCTGGGGGTGGGAGGGTGGGAAGTAATGTAAAAGATAGGCATGGGTAACGTATGCTTCATGCCCCTCACACACACACACACACACACACACACACACACACACACACACACACACACACACACACACACACACACACACACACACACACACACACACACACACACACACACACACACACACACACACACACACACACACACACACACACACACACACACACACACACACACACACACACACATACTCCATTATGTCCAAACAGTTCACAGTAACAGCAGGGACAGTAGCGACGGGGGACATCGGGATTATTACTAGAGTTGGCGCCAGTTGTGCAGTATCCAGGTGTGCTATGTGAGGGAGATGGTGTGAGGAGTTTGAGAGGGGGGAATATACAATTATTACAAGCATGTGTGGGGAGGTGCAACATGAGAGGTGTGTGGTACATGCACACGAGGGCTGTTGGTCAGTGCCATCCAGTACCATCCATGAAAATGTATACACGATACCCCATACCCCATACCTCATCCCATGCAGTCACTCCCACATAGCCAACTGTACAGTAGCTCCATTTATTGAGAGGTCTTAACAAAAATGGTGGCCCTCAGCGGAGGTCCGACACTAGTGATGTCATATACATCAACACGTGATCCTGATTGTCAAGTTAATTGCTAACCTCCTACATTCCATTGTTTCAAGGACGATTTCTGGGCATCAGAAGCTTCTAGCGTGCTGGGTTCACTCGGGTTGGGAGGTATTTTCAACCATACTGAAGCTGTCTATTAGGTCGAGATCGATCACCGCCGTTCATCTAGCTCTCAACAGCCACATGAATGCCGTTTGGAAGTCACAAAGGCATGCAATGTTACTTCTGACTGGCGAGACACTTTCAGCATCACGAAAACCCCCCTAAACCCATCTTGATCTTTGCCGCACAGCGTTTCCAATTGTTGTATCGATGGTTTTTAGTCCTTGGAATGTTCATTAATGCATAGCGCACGTGATAGTGTCACACCTCCTCTGGGTGGCCCTTATCTACAGCTTACTTACAACTCAAAACTTGTGTACATTCGAAGGAGAATGACTCCTTTTAAGCAACAGATCACTGATATTGTACACGTACCCGCCTTGTGAGCCGTAAGAAGATGCATAGGTGGTTGTAGAGGACCCGGTGGCACCGTGGTCATGGCCACATTCACATGATGGTGGACATGACTTGAGGCTGTCTCCATATCCCGAGTCACCCTCGACTCCATCACCATAGTGGTAGTGTGAGTAGTGTGAGTGTGTGGTGTGGAGGCTGCCGTTGTGAAGGTGTACCTCGCTCTCCAGCTGTGCACAGCCGCTTGTTGACATCCAGTTCTGCCAGAGTCCTTCCTTGGAGAGTGGAGCTAGTGAGGAGAGAAGGAGGGAGAGGGGGAGAAGGAAGGAAGGAGAAAGGAGGGAGGGAGGAGGCCAAGGAGGAGAGAAGAAAGGGAGGAAGAGGAGAAGAACGAGTGAAGAGGAAGAAATGAGAAAGAAAGCAAGAGAGGACGGGGGAAAGGGTGAGAAAGGAAGGGAGAGGAAGGAAGAGAGTGGGAGAGAGAGAGAGAGGGAGAAGAGAAGGGAGAGGAAAGTGAGAGGGAAGGGGAGAGGGAGAAAAGAGACTAAGGAGTGAAAGTGAATAGCCTCGTTCCCAGGCTCTCTCCTCAAAAACGGGGGGAGGAGAGAGCCTGGTAACATTCGCAAGAAAAGCGGTCGACTTCCGGCGCGTCATCATTCATGTGATAAACATAGGATGCTCCCACTTTAGTAATAATTGTCATGTGATTTAACTAGAAAATGTAGAACATTGAGGGGGCGAGCCTGAGCAAGCTGATACATGATATTATGTCACTGATGAGTGATGTAATAGCTACATCAAGGCAATCATCCTCCTACATGCACATCCACTTACCATTCACAGGGGGCTTTGAAAGTGTTGCTGGTTTACTAATTTGTCATAGCATATAGCAGGATTTGTCACTATAGCCAAACTTCAAAACGCCCAAGTAGCTAAGTCCTCAACCGAGATAGCCAAGTATCACATATGCCAGCCATTTCTCCAGCCAAGTAGCTACACATGCATGGACTAAGCTTTATGATGAAATCATGAGCTGGATTTCTGGTGCCGTTCATGCGGCCATGCATGACTGGCTCTACCTGAAGCAACCTCAACCACTGTCTGTATTTGTACCGCCTGTGAGCGGCCTGCCGTTGATGGTCGGTAGAAGCACAAACCAGAAGTTGCCACGCGTGCTTTAACTTCGCTCCGGGTCGCCGACGCTGCACTCGGGCAGTAGCCCTGCTTCGTGCACGAGAGATCGATCTTCGTGAAATATTTGAATGCGCTCATTTAAAATTTACGGTATATGGCCACAAGCACGTAAACACACTTCCGCAATGCAGTCCTGCTAGTGTGGGGCTCGCTCAGGCTCGCCCCAATAAGCTGCCATGCAATATCGGTACTATATCTGGTAGCAGCGCAAGCTATTTATAATTTCGCTCCTCATCTTCGAGGCATCCGCAGCTCTGTTGAGTTCCGTGATGCACTTTGTACATGTAAACTCAGAGTTACGAAGTATGGTGAGCGAGTCGGTCCCGCAAACCGACTATACCGAACTTCGATCTTGGACTCTCTGGACTTACACCCCTACTGCAGATCTGAAAACTGTTTTTCACCAACCTTCGAGGTGTAGTCTACGCTTATAAATTCATTTTCGAGTTGACAATTTTTTGCTGAATGGACAAAATGTCACGTGTACACGTGGTTTCGTTCTGCAATCTGATTGGTACCGGCAGAGCAAGGCGCCGGAAGTCGACACATTTCCCGCGGATGTTACCAGGCTCTCTCCTCCCCCCCGTTTTTGAGGAGAGAGCCTGGGACGAGGCTAGAAAGTGGATAGAGGACAGCCAGCGTACATGTTAAAAGAAGCATGTGCTATGCATAACAGGAAGGTTTTCGGTACCAACTTGAAATCATAAGACAATTGCTGACATTTCACAAGTTTTCTGATTTCAAGTTCGTAACTAAGGAGCTCTTCTTCATTATTAACCCTCGGCGCACATGCGCAGCGAGGGTTACAGTACTTGGTCTGTGTGTCTGTTACTCAACATCTCACTTTTCACGTGATTATTCGTGCCACAAACGATACTAACCTTCTCAGCGTCGAAAATTTTAAGCGATTTTCTCTGAAAATGCTTCGTTGCGAAGCTAGAGCGTTCCTGTTGGTACGGCTACATGATAAGTCGGCCATTATTTACTCCGCGGAAAACGCGCATGCGTATGAATCTGGACCACGTGGCTAGTGGCCATTTTGTTCTTGGGAGAGACGTTCTTTGCGAGTTCGATTATTGGCCATTGGCAGTAAGTATGCCTCCAACAAAGGTATGTCCGCAGTGTAAAGCTGCTGTACCTGTAATTTATCGTTACGGTTTTGGATGCTACGAATGAATTGATATCGAAAGGCATGCCATATCAACTCAAGAGCAAACGTTCATGAGACAGTGATCGATTCTAGTTAACACACAAGTACAATCACATGCACTGCTGCGCCGAGGGTTTGGCACTTCAGTGCCTTTCATTGATTTATGCAGAAACCAACCGCAAAGCCACTGAAAGAAAATACAGTTCATACCATGTAGTATAGAACAGCTGTTCTGACAATCCTACAACTGACTTGTTTGTGGTTTCTTGTTGCTGCTGGTGACCGTCTTCTGTTCTTTGCTCTTTTCGTCTGTTTTTCTTTTCTCTGAGGATGTGTGGGTGTGAGGGGTGGAGGAGGAGAGATGGGAACACAGGGAGCTTTCGATGGTCACACTGGTGGCTGAGGGATCAGTAGGATTCAGGGGACGGGTGTGATCCTGGGAGAGTGTGAGGGTGTGAGGGTGTGCATGATAGAAGTTGATAGTAAGGTATGAGATATGGATTATGTGTATAGTGTGTGTGTGTGTATGTGTGCATGCATGCAGTTAGAAAAATGTGTATGTGTGTGTGTGTGTGTGTGTGTGCATGCATGCAGTTAGAAAAATGTGTATGTTTGGGTGTGTGGGTGTGGGGAAAGTGTGATGGTATGTTCGGCCACTCACAGTAACAACAATGGCCGCCATGGCGCCGACACAAGCTGAACATTGACAAGGTTGTGAGGAGTTGGGAAGAAACACAGGCTTGAAGCCACTTTCTGTTGCCATGGTAGCAGTGGAGTCAGGAAGCTTGGTCATACTAGCCAGCGATGACTTTACACTAGACGACGAAGCTTTGGTTGACTTTGAAGACTCCTTCTCTGTCTCCGCTTCCTTTCCCTTCTCATCTCTCTCCTTCTCCTCCTTTTTGCTAGAGCTCTCTGTTGCCTTCTTTCCCTCTGTCTTTGGTGTTGCCTTACTGTCTTCCGTTTTCTTCACTTCCTCTGCTGCTCGTTTCTCTGCTGCCCGCTTCTCTCGTTGTTTCTTGCTGACGTTTGACTCCAGTTGCTTTCGTTTCTCTAGCAACAAGTCCATGAACTCCTTGTGTGACTCTGTGTGCACAAACGCACAGTCTTCTTGTGTCTTTTCGCCGCTATCCGGACCATGCGCTGCTGGGACATGCTCCCCTTCTGTATGTAAACCCAAATCACTCCCTGTGTGTGTGTGTGTGTGTGTGTGTGTGTGTGCATACAGGTGTATGTATGTGGAGAGAGAGAGGGAATAGCAACTGAGAATTTCACTTTTTGCCTCAGCACCTCGGATATAACAATATTGCCCAAGAAGGTTACACAAAAGCTTAACAAAAGAGGAGACATCTTAATGGACTCTGAAAACAGTTAGGAGCGTCTGTGTTGTCACGGTGGCACACGGTGTGGCAGTATAAACAACATTACAAACAAGCAGCAGTACAAGCGCACACTACAAAGTGCCTCGGTCCACATGTATACAACTTGTTTATATTCCCGTTGTGAGTTTCATGAGCTTCTGAAAGCTTCAAAGCTTCTAGCAGTCTACTGGCGCTTAATTATGAGCAAATTAGAAATCCACACGTGTTTGATAAGCTTTGTGATCTCCACTGCTTGTAAATGCTATATAATTGCTCCTTTCAGCACACACTACACCTCTGATGTAGCCTCATTCCCAGGCCTCAGTGCAGCTTCCTGTCACTTGTACGGAAAAGTGCCTTTGTCCACATGTATACAACTTGTTTATATTCCCATTGTGAGTTTCATGAGCTTCTGAAAGCTTCAAAGCTTCTAGCAGTCTACTGGCGCTTAATTATGAGCAAATTTGAAATCCACACAAAATGTAATTACATGAGAGACCATCAGGGTTGAAAAGTGGAAGAAAGGCTTAATTGTGTGTGGGTGCACTGAGGCTCGGAAGAGCAAGAAGAGCAAAGGTACCAAGCAACGTACCTCACGTACAAAGCTACTGTGGGGTGACTGTCCTACACACCAAGTATTGAACGTGTAGTTAATTGAACAATACGTGAAACGTTGCCTATTTATTGAGACATGCTGACGTAAAAAGCTCCTGCCCTTTTTCAAGTGGGGGGAACTGGATGAACGAGGGTATCAAAGTATAGTAAATTGACCTTTGCCCTTTGCCACAGTGAACCCACCTATGCACTCTGTGGTTGTGAGCAATCGAACACTGTTGAGCTCCAGTTGCGTCAGCTTCATCTGCACCTGGTCACACGAGTTGAAGATCACCCTCCCCCCATCTGCAACAAAGTTCTTTTCTAAATCTTCAACAGTTAGTCGCTTCATGAAGCGAATCTTCATTGTCATTCCTTGGAGAAAGTCGTTCTGTCGCGAGATTGTGCTGCCAACCTCCTGACGCATCAGGATTAGCTCCTGGAGAGAGAACAAGGCATCAGTCATCATCACACATGTTAGTGAACCTGAGCAAGCCTAGTCTCATGTCCAGACCCAACCCCCTCACGTTTTGTTGGTTTCTGTAAGCTTGTTAGTCTTGTGACCAGCCAGATTTACCTATGGAAAATCCATCTGGTAATATTGAGCTTGATTCTGGGGCTTTTCTAATTTCGACGCAGTTATCGAATTGTAGCATGTCTAATTACTCCGGTGGCCCACTGGCACCCTAGCACTTGTGCGGATGCTAATTGGTGATAATTAAAGCTATGTAGAGGCAAGAAAGCCAGCTAACTTCCATATATGGTCAGCACCAAACACTGCTGACGTGTGCAAAAGCCCAAGAAAGGTGCGCAGTTATCTGTTATCAGATGGATTTTCGTAAGTTATATCTGGCTGGGCAGGAGACTAGTTTTTAGTGTATATAGTGTACAGAAAGACAGACAGGGCATCACAGATTAAGTGTCACCAATTTCGGAACCAGTTGATAATCAGTTATAATCAGCTGACAATTAGACCAATTAGGTTAAGACAGGAAACGCCACTCAACTGGGAAGCAAAATGGCTTCCCACTTTCTGTGATGTCTTCCTGTCATTGCCCAAGCAAGTGTTAAGATAGTCTCGGAACCAGACCCTCGCACACGAGGAGGAGGAGGGTCTGGTAAACTTGCATACATACAAATTTGAAGTCCGCGGAATTTCGGCGGGATGAATCTGATTTGTTGATGACTGTGTAATTACATTTCTGCCCACGAAGGCACATGTTCGTGTAATAACAACATGGCGAATTTGATTGATGGACCAGCGATTGATACAAGAATTGAAGCGACCATCGTTCAACAAGCTTAGATATTCTCCAGCAAATCTCGAGCAGCTGGAAAGCTGTTATGAAAGGGATAGAAGTCTTTGGTTTCACTACCCGAGCAGTGGAACTGTGAAAGTCCCTCTGCTACGGTAGTCTACGTTCAACGGTTCATCGGCGAATTTTGGCGCATGTAAGTCACAGAGGCAGACGTAAGTCCATCGTAGTTACTGTAAGCCCTCTGGAGGCGCTCGTGCTTGATGTAGCCGAGACATTCCGGCAATGGACACAAGTCACGCAAATTTCGTTAGCCAATACCACAGTTCTGGGCTGCCCTGCTATTCGCTGTTTAAATTGCCTGCCAAAAGTAGCAGTGGCGCTCTCCAAGGTACTATCAAACGGTCGCTTCGTTACTAGTATCTTCACTGGCAGCGACAGTCTACAGTAGCTAATTGAGCATGTGCATATTTGCACCCAATCAACACCTTCAATGAGTTTATGTATGCAAGTTTACCAGACCCTCCTCCTCCGCGTGCGAGGGTCTGGTTCCGAGACTAGTGTTAAGATTGATAATTGGGGAAAGCCTGAGCGAGCCCCACACTAGCAGGACTGCATTGCAGAAGTGTGTGTGTATCTATGCTTGCTTGCAGCCAAATTTTAAATGTGCATTTAAATATTTCCCGAAAATTGAACATCCTCGTGCACTTAGTAGGTAGCCTCAATAGATGAAGGGCAATGCAGGGCTACTGCCAGAGTGTAGGGTTGGCAACCGTAGCGGAGACGGCTCAAGTTGAAGCACGCATGGGACCTTACTTCTTGTTTGTCACAGCAGCTACGGACCGACCCGGCATCAACGGCAGGCTGCTCGCAGACCGTACAAAATGACATGCCGGGTTGAGATCACTTCATAAACGGCACTCATAAACGCTAGTGATTCAGCTCATGATTTCAGCGTGAAGCTTAGTCTATTCATGTGTAGCCATAGTAGCTGCTTGTTCAGGCTCGCCCCCACAATGTTCTACATTTTCTAGTTAAGTTCTGTTAAGAGAGTGTTATTGCTATTACTAAATGTGACCTACTGAACAAACAGACAGACAAGACAGACAGACAGACAGACAGACAAGACAGACAAGACAGACAAGACAGACAAGACAGACAAGACAGACAAGACAGACAAGACAGACAAGACAGACAGACAGACAAGACAGACAGACAGACAAGTGGGACAGACAGACAAGACAGCGCAATCCTTCACATCCCGCATTTCATGTAAAATGAGATAAGACTGGAAATTGGTATATGGATGTGTAATTGTGCGGCAGTAAAAAAATGAAAGCGATTGGTTGCTTGGTTCCTGAGCAACAGAGCAAAATGCATTGTGGTCACGGAACACAACTTAACACTTAGGACGTGAAGCGCCAATATATTGGCGCATGGGGCTGTACACACATAGCACGATGCACCAATATAATGGCGCGGGTGAGCTTACGCGGTAAGTAGCGAAGCTAAGCGAGCTTTTAGGGTAAACCCCTGTCTGTTCAGTAGTAATAACTGTAGACCACACCTACACACTTACATCACCTGAAGGAAAGGGGGGGTGTACACTGCGCCTGGTATGCAGGTGCACCTCTGATTGGCTCAACAGAAAAGCTTCTGGCTGAGTAAGAACCACTGACGACAGAAAGCTCAGCAATTATTAAAAGTCTGCAGCGTACACTTCCACCCCAGCCCAATACCAGACCTTCCTCTCCATTTTGGGAGGGTCTGGGAATGAGACAAACCCCAGCCCCAGTGTTCCTTACTTCCTCCCCCTCCCCCCTTTTCTTCCTCTCCCTCTCCTCCTCCACATACCCTTGTCCTGCGAAGGTCTACCAACTCCTGTTCAGAGAGAGGAGAGCCTGTCTTGGGCCCCTCCCCCTCCTCTCCATCACTTTTGTCATCCAGAAAATACACATCATCTCCAGTGCTCACTGGCTCCGCCACATGTCCCCCGACTACACTCTCATTCACATCCGCCAGTGAGAATCCTTCATCGTCAAACAGATCTGTTGGGGGGAGGGGGGGGGGGGGGGGGGGGGCAGAGTATGGTAGAGCATGGTAGAGTATTGCAGAGTATGGTAGAGTATGGCAGAGTATGGCAGAGTATGGCAGAGTATGGCAGAGTATGGTGGAGTATGGTAGAGTATGGTGGAGTGTGGTAGAGTATGGTAGAGTATGGTAGAGTACGGTAGAGTATGGTGGAGTATGGCAGAGTATGGCAGAGTATGGTGGAGTATGGTGGAGTATGGTAGAGTATGGTAGAGTATGGCAGAGTATGGTAGAGTATGGTGGAGTATGGTAGAGTATGGTAGAGTATGGTGGAGTATGACAGAGTATGGTAGAGTATGGTAGAGTATGGTGGAGTATGGTAGAGTGTGGTAGAGTATGGCAGAGTATGGTGGAGTATGGTGGAGTATGGTAGAGTATGGTAGAGTGTGGTAGAGTATGGTAGAGTATGGTGGAGTATGGTAGAGTGTGGTAGAGTATGGTGGAGTATGGTAGAGTATGGTGGAGTATGACAGAGTATGGCAGAGTATGGCAGAGTATGGCAGAGTATGGTAGAGTATGGTGGAGTATGACAGAGTATGGTGGAGTATGGTAGAGTATGGTAGAGTATGGTGGAGTATGGTAGAGTATGGTGGAGTATGACAGAGTATGGCAGAGTATGGTAGAGTATGGTGGAGTATGACAGAGTATGGTAGAGTATGGTAGAGTATGGTAGAGTATGGTAGAGTATGGTGGAGTATGGTAGAGTGTGGTAGAGTATGGTGGAGTATGGTAGAGTATGGTGGAGTATGACAGAGTATGGCAGAGTATGGCAGAGTATGGTAGAGTATGGTAGAGTGTGGTAGAGTATGGTGGAGTATGGTAGAGTATGGTGGAGTATGACAGAGTATGGCAGAGTATGGCAGAGTATGGCAGAGTATGGCAGAGTATGGTAGAGTATGGTGGAGTATGGCAGAGTATGGCAGAGTATGGTAGAGTATTGTAGAGTATGGTAGAGTATGGTAGAGTGTGGTAGAGTATGGTGGAGTATGACAGAGTATGGCAGAGTATGGCAGAGTATGGCAGAGTATGGCAGAGTATGGTAGAGTATGGTGGAGTATGGCAGAGTATGGCAGAGTATGGTAGAGTATTGTAGAGTATGGTAGAGTATGGTAGAGTGTGGTAGAGTATGGTAGAGTATGGTAGAGTATGATAGAGTATGGCAGAGTATGGCAGAGTATGGTAGAGTATGGTGGAGTATGGTGGTGGTGGAGTATGGTAGAGTATGGTGGAGTGTGGTAGAGTATGGTAGAGTATGGTAGAGTATGGTAGAGTATGGTAGAGTATGGCAGAGTATGGCAGAGTATGGTAGAGTATGGTGGAGTATGGTGGTGGTGGAGTATGGTAGAGTATGGTGGAGTGTGGTAGAGTATGGTAGAGTATGATGGAGTATGGTAGAGTATGGTGGAGTATGGCAGAGTATAGGAGGCAGAGTTATACAGAAATCAGGAGCAATTCAACCGGACATGGAACACCTTTACACTGTACCTTCAATCTTGAGGTTAACCCCCAGTCCCTTCAGAGCATTCAGCTTCATGGCTACCTCCACAATCTCCTCTAGTGTGAGCCCAAGCTTTCGGTATCTCTTGAGGTCTTCACGTGTGCACGACGCCTGAGCACCACTCAAATCCAGTTCTGTCATCTCGAGGTGGAGAGTAATTGTGTGCGTAGCGATATCACCATTCAGCCGAAACTCCGGCTCTCCAACTGGTTTGATGCATTTGAAGAGGAGTTTGGACCACTCTGCAGCCTGCTTACTCTTGAAGCTCCGATCGGCTAGTTCAGGGGGTACAAAGTTACTGGCACCTGAGGTAGCACTACAACCCGAAGATGATTTGTCAGTGTGTGAGGAGGAGAGAGGGTAGGAATCTGTGGACAACTGCTTGTGGTTTGCTGAATCAGCTGATCTGTGATAGAAGAGGAGAAAAGTGATGAAAAGATGAACACAAATAGACAGACACAATGCAGATGAAAAAGCAAAGGCATACTTGGTTTTATCTTGTCCCTTGTCTGATGGTTTTGCCTGTGATTCTTTTGCCTAGTGACAGAGAAAGACAGCTTGGGACAGACAGACAGACAGACAGACAGGATGACAGACTGACAGACACTCTACCTTTGTGGTGGTCATCGGCTGGTGTTTAATCTTGAAGGATACTCCGTCTGGCTTGATTTTGTCAAAATGGGCTCTTCTCTCTTGCTGTTTCTTCATCTCCACCTGGTGCGTGGCCAGCTGGTCCTTTGCTGACCGCCAGATACGACTGATGTCTTCCATTTCATGATCCAGAGCTATGTATCTATGTGTGTGCGTGTGCACAGTTTCTCCTTATACAGCTCTTCTCTCCCCTGTCATTTCTTAGCCACACATACCTTTGACTCAGGGCGTCAGCAGTGTTCCGGTGATAAGGGTCCGAGGCCAGGCTTGCAAGTCTGGAAGGGAGGAGAGGGAGGGAGGGATAGAAGAGGGAGGAAGGAGGAAAGGAGGGGAGAGAGTGCAGGGAGGAGGGGGGAGGA